>CM037784.1:14234059-14278015 GCA_021229015.1 Solen grandis
GATGTGAAGCGGCCGGGTAACTCATTCGGTAGAACTTTAAAAAATCTTCCTTAACAGATTTATGAACGTCTTACAATGAAAGTGCATAATGTGTAGATGTGCATGAAACGAGAACTTTGCCAACGAACAACGGATGGATCCATTGAAATCCATCCGAATTTTATGTAGTGGAAGTACATAATGTGTTGATGTTACAGTTCTAGTTTTAATTGATTATGGATCAGTTACACTAAATAATATTCAAATCTATCCAGCGATAAATGAGGATGTTTATATTGATTTCTAGCTTCTTTTCACATGGTTTGCGATAGAAACTAGATTTTTGAATGAATTTCAATTCATTAAATTTTGGTAGAAATCATCTGGAGCAACATTCCTATGAAGTTTGAACAAAATCCGCCTAGTTGTTCAGTATGGGTTTACATTTAAAGGACTGGATTCTTTTTTACTATTTGTTGCCGTAGCAACTATGGATTTCGATTCTTTTAGCAATTTTGGAAACAGTCATCTAAAGCAACATTCCTTTTCTCGGAGTTTGCGTTTAAAGAAATCGATGACGACGGACAGACCCACGGCACAATGATCATAAATCCTCTTCAGTCCTTCACTCTACCCAGCCGGGTTCCATGTCCAAGGATCAAGAAATGAAAAAAGAGCAAATTTCAGTTCAAGATAATATAAAATTGAACTAGGCCACTTCACGATATTTTTATGCCTGAGAAAACTTTATTTTAAATATTCTATAAAAGGTGTTAGTAAGTTATAATCAATGACGTTTCACAACTTTAACTGGCAAGTGCCAATTATAAGGATGCCGTTAATAAATAGGTATTTTGCTTTGTAAGGTACGTGCCGTAACCTTATTACTGTCACAAATTGACAGAATATACCACGTTTTTATTTATTATATTATGATAATTATTATTCTGGTGTATTTTAATTTACATTAAAATTTTTTTATTTTATTTTTTTTATTTTTTTTTTTACTTTTATGAAAGTTTGCCTACATTCCAAGTAAACAAGTCATGTTTATATCAAATTTACTTAACTTAAATTCCAATTAATTTTTTCAGTTGACATATTGGAGAATTTAATTTCAAAGTTAATCCCATATTTTGCGAGCTTTTAAAACATAAAACATGTATATAAACAATTTTTTGTTAAAACCGAATATCTAAATTTTATTTGTAATTATATTATTTTATCGCGACACAATGACTTAATAAAGAGAAGGACCCAATAATCGGTCAAAAAATAAAACATTTATATATATTTTAAAGGACCCAATTTTAAATTTTCCCAAAGAAAGACCCAAAGCAGTCAAAACAAAAAACATTTATATTTCTTTGTAAAAAAAAACCCATAAAAAAACTTTTCTTGGTGAAGACACACTGTTTAATTCTTATCTATATATCTTATTATAATGACCAATTAACTTGATTATGATAAAAAGAAAAAAAATCGTTCAAAACATAAAACATCTATATTTCATTCTTAATTTATTTTAGAACTTTGAAGCGAACCTTGGTAAGTCAAATATCCTCTATACCAGGAAATTCTAGGAAAATTCTGGATTATGATAGACTTTATTCTAGGATCAAAATAGAGAATTTGTTATGTGTTTGTGGAGTTTACAAAAGAGATAATTAGATAATTTGACATGTTTATCTTTAAACTAAACATTCATATTTTAGGACAGATACGGAAGTAAGGTGTGTGTGTTTGTGTTTTTGGGTTAACCGTCGCCCCGACAGTATTTTAGTCATATAGCGACGTGCAGCTAATTAGAGGTGGAGGAAACCCCGAATGCACAGAGGCACCCGAGTAAACCACCGACCTTCCGCAAGCCAGCTGGAAAGCTTCCTCACATGAAAATCCGAATGACCCTGCCGGGATTCGAAGCCAAGCTGTGAGGGCTGAGTGAGTGTAAAAGTCAGTGACTTTACCCTCTCGGCCACGGAGGCCCCACGGAAGTAAGGACCAAACAAATAGACTGAACTTGAAACCGTTCATCATATCAAAATATTTTTGACGAGAAATGGACCATTACGCTTATATACGCGATCACAATACATCCAGTGGCGAAGCTGGGCCTAATCATCAAAATATAAGAAATTCAGATAAAAATAATAGATGTAATTATTGATAGTTTTCTAGACAACACAGTTATTACTTTAATGTTCTATTATTCATTGATCTATATATCTTAACAATGTAAAACAATACACCATATACGTATTTTATTTATAAATAAATATTTAGAATTTTCAAGGTGATATAAAAAAATCATTTTATTTTTATTCGCAGATATATCGTAGAGATTTGTACTTTTATAAGTAAAAATAATCTTCCCTGAAAATGATCGTGTTATACAACTATCAAATAATTATTCATGTATCCATGTCTATTGATTTATGTATTATTTTGACTAAAAATATGTATGTGCTATTTTATGCCAATAAAAATTCTGTTCTGTTCAAATTCTGTTCTTTTTGCGTGTTTCGGCATAGCAAGAGCCAAATATAAATACAATAAATCAGATTGTCCTAAGTAGTGGATATGTTTTATCCACACGATATATGTGTCTATCACATAATTGATATTGTCCTTATACATAGGGAAATTTCTCTAAATTTGGATTGATTTCACACTGCATATAGTTTTAACTACATAAGTTAGATACCAAGTTCTTAAAATCAGAATAACTTTTAAAGTAGCTTTTCAGATAAATTAGACGCATTCGATATAGAAAACAATATAATATTGAATGCGACTGACACAATAGACAGATTTATTTTTGTTATAATTAACAAACTATGCAAATACCCGGATACCATGTAGAATTCAAAGCGGTTAGTTTTTTTTGTTTTAAAGTTTAATTAGTTTTGTTTTAACACGTGATATTGTATCAATACTGCTGCCATAGTCCGACGGATATCTAAAAAAAAAATGACTAGTCTACTTATTCAATGCAAAATTGCGCTTTTACAAGACCATCTATATGTATAGTTTTTTTTTTTTCTGTTTGAAAATATATGTGTCACTGATTATGATGGCTTGCGAATACAAGCCAGTGCAATGCAGTCAAAGGTATACATATTGCATAGATATCGGTGGGGAATATGTTAATGGAACCTGTCCGTACGTGCGTACAAGCAACATTGTTTTTGTGACCAAAACCCTTTTCATAATGAGGCAATATTGATTCAATCTTTCGGGGTGCCTTGATGTGCAGGAAGAAAAAAAATATCCCATGAATTTGAACACGAAATTTATTGACATTGGCGCCATGGGACATAAAACACGGGACATTCCAATAACCGAATCGCATAATTTATTCCTTAAATTGATATCATTGTTTTCTACTTGAAACGACTGAATGTGACATAAATAACCACAATTACAAAGAAGGTATCTTCAACAGTAAACTTATTTATTTCTAAAGCCTGGGAGCTTCACGGGTAATAAAACTAATGCGCTGTCCAAATCCGTTTCGCCTACTTTTGGAGGTACATATGAGTGACAAATAGATGACATAAACAAGGTTATTTGACATCACATTCAGTGGTGGCATAATACATTGTGCTATTTCACGTATAAATTGTCTTTCTTACAATTTTGCACTGCAGAAAATGGAACTATTTTACCGTCTTTGGCATTTTTTTCCGTTAAGAGCCCGCGAGCCCATGCTTTTGCGAAATTAATGCAACATGCAGGATGGAATATTAAAATGATGTTTCTACGAAAATTTAAGACTATATCAGCTCTACTGTAAGTTTTATGTGCTTACCTATGGTGGCTGATTTCTGCCATTTCGTGTTTCGGGTTGCGGGGCGAGATTTCGCCCCGAAATGTCGATATCTCGGGGCGAGATTTCGGGGCGAAAGGTCGAACACACGAAAATGCCAAAGTCTCGGGGCGACATTTCGCCCCGCCACACGAAATATAATATTTCGACATTTCGCCCCGAAATCTCGTCCCGAGATTTCGACATTTCGTTTTTTTGACCTTTCGCCCGAAAGTCGCTGACATACTCTCACTTAGCCCCTCACCGCTTTGGGTTCGAATCCCGGTAGGGTCGTTCGGATTTTTCATGTGAGGAAGCCTTCCAGCTGGCTTTCGGTAGGTCGGTGGTTCTACCCGACTGCCTTCATGCATTAAGGGTGATTAGCTGGACGTTGCTATATGAAATACTGTCGCAGCGACGGAAAAATCAAATAGTCAAATGGCCAAAGAGAGTTCAGCCGCAAAATTAACTAGTTCTTCAGTAAGACTCGGACACGTTCCACCTCCCTAACTTTAACTCACTGTTTTCACCATAATCCCATTTTTTAAGATGCCGTGCCGATATCTTTAAAGCCATGGAATTAAATCAAATGCAGCATTTTTAAAGAACATATAATTAACCGAATTAGCAAAAAGAAATGTAACATATGAAAAAAATAAGTTATGGCTAAAAAAAGTAAATTAATGACAACAATGAAAAGGAAATACATATGCGTGGTCTCTGTGTGGAAGGATGCTTTATCCATGTGTAGCAGGAATCCCTGAGCGCTTCGGGCCATATAACATTCTCGGTCCGGCCGACCAGACCTTAATGTTGCATATGGCCCTTAAAGTCATGTTTTATTTGTTAATTATTTGCTTGTTCTGTTAATGTACAACCTGCTTATAGTTATTGTCTGAAAATGACTGAAAAAAGAATAAACTTTTAAAACTACCCTTTTAGAGTGATAAATAAAGTCTGTGAGTGAAAAAAAATATAAGAAAAATAATTTTAAGCGAAAAAGTGTGAGCAAATTAGTGGAAAATGCCCCTTATTGGCAGTGAAATCAGCCAAAAAAATCACTGGCCATGAACTACAAATCTCACAGCTGTGGTTCGAGTCATATCAGGGTCGCTCAGATTTTTCATGTGAGCTGGCTTGCGGTAGGTCGGGGGTTGTGCACGGATGGCATTTGTGCCTTGAAACCTTTTTCTAAATTCCTCACCTTATTTTGTTTCAAATGGATAGGTCCTGTCCTGTCAATCATGTATGTTTACAATAACAGGCTTATCCAATCAGTGAAAGTGTGAAGCACATGGTGAATCGTTGACCTATTTTTCTGAAAAGGCCACATACGTATTGTTTGTGGGAAAACGGTAAAAAATTTCAATAGGGGGAGGAGTAATGTTAGACTCAGGGAACAATCCATTGGGTTGCATTTCCATAAAATATTTAGTACTTGAAGTACCACATATGATTTGAAGGGGGTCAATTTGGAATCTATATGAGAGTTAGGTACTGCCCCGTGTTTCAGTCATTGTTGTGTGATGTAAAGATTTCACAAGATTTGATTCTATTAAGCTTAAACACATGTGTTTCAGATAGCCGACGACAGTTGTCATCCCTAAATCATTTACAGTGTCAGGGTTTTTTTTTCCATAAAACTTTGCAATCTTGCACTAACATCTTTAATTATTTGATTTAAAATGCTCATGGGTAGGGAAAATCAAGATGTTTGGCCTTATTAGGCATTAAATCAACTAGGACGATTTTATTTATAATATAATAACAAATATAATTTAACCAATAATATTAAATCATGAATATTTCCAGATGCAAAAGGCTATTGGGTCTCTAATATATTATTTATTTATGATGGATCTATATAAAAATAACGAGATATATACATAGTTTGTGTTGTGAAAGATTTGTTGGTTTTATGTTGTCTGATTGACCCAACATTTTGAATACACATTAAGCTACTGGGTCTCTATAACATATATATTTATGTTGGGTCTACACAAACAAAATGAGATATATAACGGTTTTGTGTTTTGAAAGAAATGTTGGGTCTTATCTAATTGACCCAACATTTTGAATACATATATTTATTGATAAGACTACTTTTATTTATTTTTTTGTTGCTATAATTTTGATATTAACTGTGTTTCTAGCAAAGACAGTCAATATTCAGATTAAGATTCAGCCATACTTATAGTATACAGAAACACCTTTCTTCCTCGCATATTAACCCTTTCCCCCATAGAGGACACCATGAAAAGGCCTATGCGAACAGCATAAAACCAGATCAGCCTGCGAGTAACTCGCAGGCTGACCTGGTTTCATGCTGTTCGCTGCTCCTTAGTGGTTTTATTTTACCATTTATTTTGGTAAGGTTCAGTTGTGGCTTTCTGTAGATCAGGCTTTGTATGGTACCTATTGAGTGTGTTTAAGATGATTGTTTCTTTGACTCCACTGTCTTGTTATATCTAATATGAAATATCATTAAAAAGGTATTGAAGTATTAAAGTCAAACAACTGAGATACAGACAACTGATGATTATTGTTTACAAAACAGTTTATTTCCTTTGTTGTCGTTTTTTCATAAGTTCTAAATTGCCTCTATTTGCCTCTTATATGCCCATAAAGAACAAAAGATTGGCCACATATGTATCCATATATAAGAACATCCTTCTGCCAAACTTTTTTCCATCATGCTTCGTTATTCTACATATTTTTGCTCTACTCATGCTATTGAAAGGACATTCCATTTATAAAAAAAACTTATCGCATATGAAAGAAATAAACTGAAACGTGAAAGCACGAAAGTACAATGGCATAATGTCGAACATGACGAAAACGCGAAAGTACGAAATAAAAATGAGATACAATTTAGCGCTTTCGTCATTCTGTTTTCGCGTTTTTATCTTTGTATCATCATACTTACGCGATTTAGTGTTTTCGCGTTTCAGATTATAAGGGAACTCTTATTTCTAGTCATGTAGTATTTAAAATAACCGATCGATTCATTTTGTCCCTTTAACTGTTTATATGTACAACAAATACATGGCTAACAAAGTGCTAGCATGAGCGTAAATAGAGAGAAAGAGAGAAGTCAATGTTGCTTGCTTTCTTCATATATTTAGGTACTTTCACCATTATAATGTAAATGAGTCAGCAAGCGCTGTAATGTTTGAGAAAAAAAGCAGTTCTACAGTTTGCAACTACTGATCTGGTTTTGAGTTGTCACCGTTTCTAGCTGCAAGTATTTCTTTTACTGTACGTGCAGGTATTTGCTGTCTGCCTAAACTTATGGTTTTGATGCAATTTGTATAAAAATAAATCCATTTTTTTTAATTTATTTGAGAGTCGTTATGTTTTTCAATATAGTTACGCTTTTACTAAAATGTCACATTTTTTATGTGTCAGCGATACAGAATATTTTTTAAAATCTATTTTGTTTTTACGTTGATTGGGAAACAAGTTCTTTCTTACAACTTATACTAATCCATCTCGACGGTTCCTGGGTTGGACCAGTACTTTGCGCCTGGCAAGGTTATGAAATATTCGCGCCCCCTCACAACCTTCGGATCCGTAATCGGATACGTTACCTCTGGACCACGGCGCCATTTGGAATGGTCTTTCCAGAAAATTCGATGTATATACTCTCTCTCTCTCTCTTGCAAATATATTCAATACATTACTCAAATATAGAGAAAAATAATGAATTATTTGAAGATTTCAATAAGTTCAACCTCATACAAAAACATCAGTATAAGACCACCATCATTATGCAACGGAATGTGAAAGTATGAGAATGCAAAAACAAGTAATCGGGAAAGTGTTCCGTTTTCATATATTCGCGTTTCCACAATAATACTTTCTCACTTTCGTCCTCATGCTTTCGCGATTACATTATTACATGTTTTCGCGTTTCTGATTCTTTCATATACTGGCGAAATGCCAATGGCCCTAGAGTAATTCTGTGATGGTCATTGTCATTAAACACGATCATGTCATTAGATATAAAGATGACACATCACTGTATGTGTCTCACGTAATGAATGAAACAATGTCAATGTTAATACCTAGCATTCAAACAAACAAAACCGGAACGTTCGTCTCACAGGGTGAGTATTTAATTACAACAAGTACTTATAATATTAATTATAACATAAAACAAAATGGCTACCTTTTCTCAGAATCTATATCATATATTATCAGCCAATCAACTTTATATCACTTTTCAGCCCGAGACCGAAAAGTTGATATAGATATTAACACTGTTTCAAAACAGGTCAACGTGGTAGGTGCTTTTTATAGGACTAATAACATATAGTTACATGTATTTGATAATGGCATTTATAAATTAAAACAGTTACCCTCTTTACAGACATGAAGATCTATTTTTGTAAACTGAAACAAAGTAGCGCCTCGAATGTCTGTATAGCCTTGTAAAGTAGTCCACGCGTATTTTTATACGAAAGCGAGTAAGTCACTCCCAGAGCGAGCATTTTTTAATTTTAAAATAGATAGGTGGTTGTAAAAGATTGTATGTTAGTATTTAATTAGCGATGCTTCATTGTTAATTAATTTATAGATGAAGGAATTAATCAATCAGTTAATTTGCTGTATTAATACTAAAAAATCTAGAAATTCATTTTAACCCACCCGTGCTGATCTCAATAAACTAGATAAATTGCGATATTCCGAGAAGTAGATTTCCGAGAAGCAGATTTAAGACTATAATAAGTAATGTAAAAATAATCTTTAGCAATCTAAATGGATCATAATACGAATCTCAAACTGTACATCAAGAGAAACGGGATTAATCACTTGTTTCGAATACGCAGGCGCTTAACCCAAAGACAATGTCGCCAGCCCCAATAAACCAAATCTATATACATGTAAATACCATATGTATAAAAATATCATAATTGGGTCAAGCCCCAGTTATAAATTGGGTCGGACCCAAGTAGTGGGTGGTGTAAAAATTAAAGTAACAACCAAGATTTACTGATGTATATAGGTATACATACTATAAAGACCTAAAACGGATATATTTTATTATTATTGCATGTTCGTATCACTGTTAGAAATGGTTGGTCCCAATAAGTGGGTATGGTCACTAAGTCCCAATATGTCAGTAAGTTAAGTATATATAATATATATATATATATATATATATATATATATATATATATATATATAATATATATATATATATATATATATATATATATATATATATAATGTAGTTGTTGCTGTATTTTTTATTTTATTTTGATTTAACCCTATTTTAATAATCATATTAGAAATGAATTACCTTTTGTAAAATTTATTTTCATTGATATATAGATTTGTTTATTTATGGCATCACAAATCATCATCACATAATGTGTCTACTATACTTTAAGAATTTTCTGTACTTTTAGCTCACCTAGCACAATGTGCCATGGTGAGCTTTTAGGACTAGCCTTTGTTCGGCGTCCGGCGTCGTGATTCGTGAGTCGCAAGTCTTGAATTGTCAGTAGTCAACAATTTACTTAAAATAAATTCTTCTCTGATGGGAAAGTGATCAAACTTGGCAAGGATGTTCCTAAGGTGGTTCCCTACAAAAAATGTTCAATTGATTTCGGTCTGTTGCATGATAAGGTCACAGGAGCTTAAAATAGATTTTTAAAAGTGAAATCTTAAAAAGAATCTTCTTCTCCGAAACCACAAGCCCTGGAGTTAAGATATTTTGTGCGTGGCTTTGTCAAGTAGACCTCTACCAAGTTTGTTCAAATCATACTCCTTGGGTCAAAATTGGCCCGGCACCAGGTGTCACTTTATTTGACGTGGACTTATAAAGAAAAAAATAGAAAAAATATTCTTGTCAGAAACCACAAGGCCTGGAGGTAAGATATTTAGTATGTAACATGTCATAGCAGACTTCTACCAAGTTCTTTCAAATCATAGCCATGGGGTCAAATTTGACCCCGACCCAAGTGTCACTTGATTTAACATACTAGGCTCATATAGGAACAAATTTGAAACATCTTCTTCTCATAAACCACAAGGCCTTGAGTTTAGATATTTGGTGTGTAGCATTGTCAAGTAGACCTCAGCCAAGTTTGTTCAAACCATGACCCCGGGGTCAAAATTGGCTCCACCACTGGAGTCACTAGATTTAACAAAGACATATAAAGGAAAAAGTTATTGTCAGAAACCTCAAGGCCTGGAGGTTAGATATTCGGTATGTAACATAGGCTAGAAGACCTCTACTAATTTTGTTCAAATCATAGCCATGGGGTCAAATTTGACCTCTCGTTTGTTCTATTTTTCTGAATAATTTGATAATATTTTTTGTTGTTTTTGAACCTTTTCTGTATTGATTTGCTTAGGCCGTACTTCAAAAAAAAAATGCGGTGTCTTTGATGCTTTCAATCAAAATTGTTTTCAAGTGCACGTTCACCAGTAAAACGGCATGAAATTTCAATTTCTAGTGAAAAAAAGAATAAACAAACATATGTTTTTAAGAAAAAGAGAATACAGCTATTAGAACACATATTTCATCTCTTCCTCCTAGAATGTGATAACGGCCATTTCGGACGATTCTGTACTGGAATTTGTCGTTGTAAGGACAATGCGACATGTCATCACGTGACTGGCGCGTGCCCGGGAAGTCGCTGTGCCTTCGGTTGGGCGGGTGACAACTGTACTATCAGTAAGTTCGTATTATTTCAAAAGCTGCTGGTTACAGAAATAACTGCTGATTATTTAAATAAATGTTATTAACTGAAAGTTAATAATAAAAAGGCATATCATTGTATAATATGATTCTTATTTACGTTAGTTTCAAACTCTCTCACATTTATTTTTTTTACTTAATCTGAGTTAAATAATCATGTGTTATTGTACAGAAACGGGATGTCTAAATAGGTTTGCCGTAAACAACTTCTGTAAGCGAAACTTATCGTGTGCGGTATTTTCTGCAACACATATCTTTTGTATACGAGATATAATTTTAAGTAGGTGTCTCAAAACTATAGAGTCTTGGTCGGAACACCGTAATCTTTGCCTCTTCGATAAATATCTCCTCGCCGCATGTCTATTACAACACAAAATAAACATATATAGCTAAATAATATGCATTATACTTCATAAGATCTGACGGCAAGTAGAAATGTTATGCAATGTGATAATAAACATAGATATACAGTAAAACCTCGCAAATCGGCTCCTCTGAGAAAAGGCTACCTCTTGGCAACTACAGTGTTATCTCCTCCAATAGTGTTACTTTGACACAGTCAATCTAAACGATTCAAGAAGCAAACCATGTTGCATCAAACGTTAGCGTTAAGCTTCTTTGACTAGAATTAGGAAGACATTCCATCCATCCCCATACACCCGAACGCACATAATTATACTTCTAAATTTTAAAAAATATATCTTAAAGTTTAAAGTGCATTTATTTAAGTCTTAATAATACATGTCTGTGTTATCTTTTTAACCTTCCACCTTGGCCGAGTGGTTAGAGCGTCCGCCTCGGGAGCGGAAGGTCTTGGGTTCGATCCCCTGGCGCCACATACCTTAGTTTTAAAATATGGTACTGTATAGCTCCCTTGCTTGGCGCTCAGCATAGGACTGTTTGACCTAATGTCAGGATAACGTGATTGGTTGTGGTATCATTTCGCATGTATACGACGCGATAATGCAGTGTGGCAGCACTATATCTGTGTCAAGTAGACATCGTCTCCAAATGACTGAAATACTGGTGGTGGGAAGTTAAACCCAACAAACAAACTGTCTTAATTTTGCGTCGCCAAGTTATCTTTTCTTATGGTTTTGTTTATTTTTTTTTTATTTATTTTTTTTTGCGTTGTCGATTGTCCAGACAGTCATATTTCTCGCGACCAACTACATAAATAAAGAAAAATAATCTACGGAACAAACCACGTCACCTTAATTAATTAAACTGCAGATTCCTAGCAAAGTTGGTGTATTACAGGTGTAAACAGAACATCAGAAGCATGACCTATTATAAGATACTATACCAAGCAGAGTAAAGTAAATCAGTCATGACGTTTAGTTGGCATTTAAATATCTCTGTATGAATATATTATGACAACTGTATTATACATGTAGTCGCGACTTAAACATGTTACAAAAATGAACACAGGATAAATACGTATACAAAAAAATGTCCCAATGACCGAAAGATATTGTCGTTGACATGCCATGACTTAGTACCTCACCTCTTTAGGTTCGAATACCTAGTTTGTTATTTGTATTTTTCTAAATGAAGAAACATTCCCGTTGGTTTGAGGTAGTTCGTTGTTTTTTTTATATTTTTGCAAAACGAAAGTCCGCTGTATTTATTCCCCTTTTCTTTCAGGAATATTTCTGATAGGAAATGGAATTTCCATTTGTTCATTTTACACTTCAGTGAATTATGAAAATTCAATAGCAAAATAATGTAAACTGTCTTTTTTTCAGATTTGAATAGAGCACTAGGTAAGCATGTAACTACGAGTCATACATATGATGGTTGGCCAGCTAAACGTTTGGTAGACGGACTGTACTCTAGATACTCGAGTGATTATTGTACAAGGTTGGCTCGCAGGCTACGTGTGGACCTAGGCACGGTGTATGCAGTGTCAACCGTCACTGTGTACGGCGGTATGATAGGTGGACGTGAGTATCTTACCATCATCAACTACTTTGATCTATCTATCTATCTATCTATCTATCTATCTATCTATCTATCTATCTATCTATCTATCTATCTATCTATCTATCTATCTGTCTGTCTGTCTGTCTGTCTGTCTGTCTGTCTGTCTGTCTGTCTGTCTGTCTGTCTAGCTATATATGTCTGTCCGTCCGTCCGTCCGTCCATCCATCCATCCATATCTAAGGAAGTACAGTAGAACCTCAGTAGTAATGAATACTTTGACACATGTCGCTATACTTGAAATTTTAAAGAGACGTGCTATAAAGTACTTTTAACACTGATATTTAGATAATTATTTTTACTTTATGGTTCTATATGCCTCAAATCTAAAGACAAAATTAATTAATTAATACATGGTCACCATGCTAGATTTTCATTTTTTTTTTTTTTTTAATAATCATACTAAAACATTGATTCATTTTACAAAAACATATGTGATTGGACAACGTGCAATAAACATAGGAATGTTATATAAAACCTAAAACATATTTATTTATAAATTACCAACTTGCGCATGAGATATGAATCAACCCGCATAGGTGAATTTATGAAACGTCGGTTTTTTCTTTAAACTTTTTTTTTTAAACTACAGTTCTTACATAAATTTTATTATTGTTATTGAAAGAACATCGTTTCCTGATTCTAAATATGTCTTAATATATCTTGTTTTTAAAAAACACATTTATATTAGGTGAAATATCGTGCATTTTGTACCTTGAAATTAACACATTTCAGACCGGAAACAGCTGACAAACGATCTGAATCCTCTAAATTCGATCGATTTAAGACGAACAGCTGACCTCCTATCTGAAAATAGCGATCGTACTTTTTCTGTCGAGAATAGCCGACGTTTATAATCGAACACAGACGTATTGCATATGGAAATTGTTTGATTTATGTGCAGTTAAAGGACGATTTATTTGTAGAATTTTAAAGGACGAAAGTAGTGTTTAAAATCTCACGTTTGTTTACAAAATGCATTTAAGTTGCACCCTTTGCTTTAGACCAATATTGTGATCTACAATGAATTATAATCCTGACTCAGATATAAAACTGGTGTTGTTGTTGCACATTTGAAGCCTTACTAATTATCTAAATTCCTCTCTATTTCTTTTCTTCTTATCAGTAGATAATCTACGGACTGTACATTGTGAACAGTATTACAATATGTTTCTAGAATCAAATTATTAAGACTTTGATAAAAGAATAATTTATGTTTAGGAGTTAATGAAAAATCACAATTGGTCTGAGTATGATATGTGTATGCATATTGTATATAATAATATATAATAATCACAACATGCACCGGGCTGGGCAAAATATATAACATGAACAGGACCTAAACCGACTGTTTTTTTGCTTATTGGGCAATGCTCTATTGACCACCTAGCACTTCTTTACGTGTTGTTAGCTGGGCATCACTGTATATATAATTGGCGTAATTTTGAAGCGACAGTTAACTTCAGCACAACACCGTAACAAATTCCACTGACATCTGTTACTACCAGAGGCAGTAAGATAATGAAAATAAAATAAGCACCAGAGAATTTTAAGTGTGCCTACTGTAAGTGCAGGAGTCAAACCAATGTCTTCTGCTGCACTGGTGTTCAAGATAACAGGACAGATATATTTCTCCAATAGTGGGAAAACCTCCAAAACACTACCATTGTGTATATTTCCTCCTGAGATAAATAGATGAACTGTCCTACCTACACAAATTAAAAACAAAGGTCATAATAAAATCAAAATATTAGATTTACTTTTGTAACCAGTGAGACAAATGTGTAATTAGACTGGGATTCAACTACCCGAGTCCTTGCTTACATGGCCTGTGCTCTATTGATTTAGCATCGGGACCACTTACAAAATCTGTCATCGACAAAGAATAATAGCCGTTACATAATCCCCTACCAATTTTGGAATTACATTTAGTCACTGAATTTACTGAAATGGGAAATAAAACAACCTCAAGAGCAGTATTTACTTGAAAGCCCAATGTAACCAATTAAAAAAATGTAACCGGGAATCAAACCCAAGAGCCCCCATATAATACATTATCATTTGAGTTATAGGATGACTTAAATAAATCTTCACTGAAAAGGCTTAAATACTAAATGAATCTAAGCTGTTACATTTGATAATTATTTAAGAAAAAAAAAAAATCAAGCAGCTTAAACAATTTATCTATATTGGCACAGATGATGGCGCATGCTTTTTTTTTTTTTTTTTTTTTTTTTTTTTTTAAAAAAAGTTTGAAAAAAATAGCTCACTTGGACCAAAACTAAGAGCCTCAAATTTCTTTTCAAACAGCTGAAGTAAAAAGAATAGTAGTACATAGTTATAATTTTATTATGCCTCAGATTCACTAAACACACATCACTAGAGTGACCTGACATAAATCTAAAAATTTTAGGAAATTATATCCAAGATTGACATTTAAACTTACCATAATACCTCAAATCTAGACCCATTTGAAGACAATGGCTCACAATTTAGTTTGAGCATACAAAATCCAGATCTGCATCTAATGTGATCTGTTTTAGAAAATATGCTGTAAAGCACATATTTAATTCAAAAGTGACTAGGTGTGTTTAATGTTAAAGTTCTGTGCTTCTAACCTACTTTTAATGTAATCAAAGTGGTGTTCCACAATAATAACAGCTTATTTCATTGTGACAGCTTTGTTTATTTTTGTACATTATAATATAGAAATAAATGACATGATTATTGAGTGTGTCCTTTTTGTCACTTGTATTGGTCACAAAATAGTGGAAAAGCTAACTATCCTCCTGTAAGGGACTAAATTCATAAGATAGGAATCCACTCCACGAAAAACAAAAACTACTATTCTTTTAACCTTATTATGTTATAATGATCAACTGAGAAGTTGCCAAAACAGAATAAGTGATATTGTATGTGTATCACCAAGAATGTATACCAATTTGTAAGTACCTGTACTAACTAAATGAATGAAGTCAATGTTTTACGAAACTCCTCCAATAAAACTACCTCATGAATATTCATTAACAAGTCTGTGAATTGATGAATATCAATCTACACAAATGGGCCATGAAAATATTTTTTTTTCTATGACATGCAGACTGTGTAACTCTAAATTAATATTATATGAGCAAACATTTATTGACCTCTGTTTAAATCAAAATATGTCTTCAAATTGCTTTAGAAGTAGCAGCCTGTTTGGTTCCTATTATATTCAGGATGATCCGAGCTTTTTCAAATGCGATCTGATTGTTCAGGACTATAGTAGCAGATTCCATTCTGGGATTGCCACAGAAGTGGCTACCTATATTTGTATTGGGTCAAACTATTGCTTATGGCATTTTCGAATGCTTTGTTCTGCGCGTAAAAAAGCTAGAATTGATAGCAGCACTTATCATTTCATTTATATTAACAAACTCGGTCGGCTTGGGCGATCTATGTGGGATATAGGAAAGGCACAACCTCGGAGACGCATGGTTCTGTGCTTGGTTGTCCATTGTTTTCCATATTCTTTGATATTATTTTCGAATAAATCGGCTTTACACGTCTGCTTCTTTTTTGACATTCTGCATTAGTCATTTGTGTGACGTGAGGTGAACAGTCGACCAATAAAAGCGTACCAAAATATATTGCAGACTGTTCGGAATTACAGATCTATTAAATGTGTAGAGAATTTATAGAAATAACTTCCTGGACGCACAAAGTTACGGTAAATAAACAAACCATTAACGCACTGAGTATCTTAGAAAGCGCCTACGACAATTAAGATGCCCAACAGCGGCGCTTACATAATTTTTAAGGGCCAGTCGAATATTAAGCGGGTCTTTGGCGCGAAAACGCAGCCTAGAAAGAACTCTGCTGCACCTTTGAGTCATGAATCGGGTCCTAATGGAGAAACATTATCTTTGTGTTATGAACAATTCTACCAGGTAACTTCAAAAAATCTACCTATATATGTAGAAGATACCAAGCGGACATTTATTTTTTTTTTCCTTTTACCACAGACCCTGGCGGCCATGTTTTTTTACGGATCGGAATATTTTAAGCAATCTTGGTAGAGACTTACCCAAGGAACATCTGTACTAAAACATTTGAAATCTGGCCAGTAGTTTTGACGGAGATGATTTTTAGCTCATCTGAGCACAATGTTCTCATGTTGAGCTATTAGTACCACCCTACGTCCGTCGTCAACAATTTGCTTTAAACGATATCTCCTCTGTAACCACTGGACAGACATTGTTTAAACTTTGCAGGGATAATCCTTGAGTGAACCTTTACAAAAACTTGATAAAATAAACTTGATCCCTGTAGAATTCTGGATGCCATAGCAACGAAAAGAGAACAAATATGAAAACTTTAAAAATTATCTCCTTCAAAACTACTAGTCCGATTTCAAATTGTTTTGGCACAGATGTTCTTTGGGAAACCTTGTACCAAGATTGCTAAAATTATTCCAATCCGTAAAAAAAACATGGCCCGCCATGGGCTAGGTTAATTTGCCCTATATGTATAGAGTGAAAATTTAAAACGACATCTCCTCTAAAACTGCAGGACAGAATTTGATTAAACTTTGAAGGGATGATCCTTGGGTGAACCAACACAAAAGTTGCTAAAATAAACTTGATCCATGTAGAACTCTGATTGCCATGACATTGGATAAAATAGAAACATTAAAAGTCATCTCCTTCAAACTACGGGCCCGATTTCAAAATGTTTTGGTACAGATGTTCCTTGGGTAAGTCTCTACCAAGTTTGCTAAAATTATTCCGATCCGTAAAAAAACATGGCCGCCAGGGGCGGGGCAAATTTACCTTATATGTATATAGTGAAACATATAAACGACATCTCCTCTGAAACAACTTGACATAATTGTATTAAGTTCGACAGGGATGATTCTTTGGTGAACCATCATAAAAGTTGATAAAATAATCTTGATCCATGTAGAACTCTGGTTGTCATGGCAACGGAAAGAAAAAAAAAGAAAACTTTGAAAATCATCTCCTACTCCTGGCAAGATTTCATATTGTTTTGGTACAGATGTTCCTTGGGTAAACCTCTACCAAAATTGCTAACATTATTCCGATATGAAAGAAAAAAAAAACATGGCCGCCAGGAACGGGGCTAGTTTGCATAATATGTAACTGCAGGGATGGTTCTCGGTTGAACCATCACAGAAATTGCTAAAATAAACTTGATCCATGTAAAACTCTGGCTGCCATGGCAACGGAAAGAAAAAAAAGTAAAAACATTAAAAGTCATCTCCTTCAAACTACTGGCCAGATTTAAAAGATGTTGTAGTACAAATATTCTTTGGGAAAGCCTCTACCAAGATTGCTGAAATTATTCTGATCCGTAAAAAACATTGCCATCATGGGCGGGGCCAATTTGCCTTAAATGTATTTAGTGAAAACATAAGAAGATTTCTACACCAAAACTCCTGGCCAGATTTTAAAATATTTTGGCACAGATCTTATATGGGTAACCATCTACCAAGATTGCTCCTTTAGAGCAGTTTTTCTTAGGTTAGCGATATAGGGCCATCACTGCCCTTTTGTTATTTTTTTTTCTGTTGCCATGGCAACCAGAGTTCTACATGGATTTTTAGCAAAATTTGTGAAGGTTTAATCAAGGATCAAATTCTGTCCAGTGGTTTCAGAGGAGATGTCGTTCAAAGTTTTCATTATATACATTTAAGGCAAATTATGCCCGCCCCTGGCGGCCATGTTTTTTTACGGATCGGAATAACTTTAACAATATTGGTAAAGATTTAGCCAAGGAACATTTGTACTAAAACATTTTGGGATCTGGACTGTAGCTTTGAAGAAGATGATTTTTAAAGTGTTCATTTTTTTCTTTCTGCTGTCATGGCAACTAGAGTTCTACATGGGTCAAATTTATATTAGCAACTTTTCTGAAGATTCACCAAAGGATCATTCCTGCCAAGTTTAATCAAATTCTATCCAGCGGTTTCAGAGGAGATGTCGTTTAAAGCAAATTGTTGACGACGGACGACACACGACGCCGGACGCAGGGTGACCACAAAAGCTTACCTTGAGCACATAGTGTTCAGGTAAGTTAAAAATATGTCCATGCATAATGGAGTTTAAGCCCAGTCACACAAAAAAAATGTTCGACTTTTTAACCTTTGACACCAGATTGTGACCTTGACCTGTGGTATCATGCCAAAAATAAGTGGCATGATCACACCCAGTTATCACCGGAAAGGGAGCCCCTATATTTAAGATGGGGTAGTATATAGAGAATTTGTAGGTCTTTATTCGTATTTAAAACAACATTATTTAGCACAAAAAAACATTCTATACAGTCTCTTTTGGTTACAGAATATCATTTGTTTTTTTTAGGATATGATCAGCACAACTAATTATTACCCGAGGTTTTATCAGAATTTTAGTTATTGCATGTGTATGTGATGTGATGTGGGTGGCTCACCAAACATATGAGCATGGGGTCTGCATCAGCCGTAGACATGTGGCATAATACCACACCCAGTCACATTACACATGACACTGGGCCAACCTATCCTTGAAACTACCCTAGTATGTTGAGCTTAAAGCAATGGAACAATGTTTGTCGGATTAAACGTCCCATTGACGGTATTTTAGTCTTTTGGAGAGGATGTCTACTTGAGACAGATATTGTGCTGCCACAGTGCAGTATCACAACGTGGTATGATAACATAGCCAGTCACATTATACTGACACCGGGACAACAAGTCCTGCAACAACCCTTATATTCTGAGCGCCAAGTAAGGGAGCTATAACAGTACCATTTTTAACAACTTTGGTGTGTCTCAGCAAGGGATCAAACACATGACTTCCAATTCTTAAGGCCTATGTCCTAATCACAAGGCCACCAGGGACAATAAATATCGGACTGACTACCCATATTTTTGACTGTGCCAAATGTGAGACCATTATAGTATAGCTATCCAGTATATCCATGTATTGTGCCAAATGTGAGACCATTATAGTATAGCTCTCCAGTATATTCATGTATTGTGCCAAATGTGAGACCATTATAGTGTAGCTCTCCAGTATATTCATATGTTGTGCCAAATGTGAGACCTTTATAGTGTAGCTCTCCAGTATATTCATATGTTGTGTCAAATGTGAGACCTTTATAGTGTAGCTCTCCAGTATATTCATGTGTTGTGCCAAATGTGAGACCTTTATAGTGTAGCTCTCCAGTATATTCATGTATTGTGCCAAATGTGAGACCTTTATAGTGTAGGTCTCCAGTATATTCATGCATTGTGCCAAATGTGAGAGTTTTATAGTGTAGCTCTCCAGTATATTCATGGATTGTGCAAAATGCGAGACCTTTATAGTGTAGCTCTCCAGTATATTCATATGTTGTGCCAAATGTGAGACCTTTATAGTGTAGCTCTCCAGTATATTCATGTGTTGTGCCAAATGTAAGACTTTTACAGTACAGCTCTCCAGTATATTCATTGTTGTGCCAAATGTGAGACCTTTATAGTATAGCTCTCCAGTATATTCATA
The DNA here is from genome assembly GCA_021229015.1 of Solen grandis. Lineage (NCBI taxonomy): Eukaryota > Metazoa > Mollusca > Bivalvia > Adapedonta > Solenidae > Solen > Solen grandis. The sequence goes on from CM037784.1 coordinate 14,254,065, forward strand.
TGTTGTGCCAAATGTGAGACCATTATAGTATAGGTCTCCAGTATATTCATGTATTGTGCCAAAGGTGAGACCTTTATAGTGTAGCTCTCCAGTATATTCATGTATTGTGCCAAATGTAAGACCTTTATAGTGTAGCTCTCCAGTATATTCATGTGTTGTGCCAAATGTAAGACCTTTACAGTGTAGCTCTACAGTATATTCATATGTTGTGCCAAATGTGAGACCTTTATAGTGTAGCTCTCCAGTATATTCATGGATTGTGCAAAATGCGATACATCTAAAGTGTAGATCTCCAGTATATTCATGGATTGTGCAAAAAGCGAGACCTTTATAGTGTAGCTCTCCAGTATATTCATTTATTGTGCAAAATGCGAGACCTTTATAGTACAGCTCTCCAGTATATTCATATGTTGTGCCAAATGTGAGACCATTATAGTATAGGTCTCCAGTATATTCATGTATTGTGCCAAATGTGAGACCTTTATAGTGTAGCTCTCCAGTATATTCATGTATTGTGCCAAATGTAAGACCTTTATAGTGTAGCTCTCCAGTATATTCATGTGTTGTGCCAAATGTGAGACATTTATAGTGTAGCTCTCCAGTATATTCAATGTTGTTGCCAAATGTGAGACTTTATAGTGTAGCTCTCCAGTATATTCATGATTGTGCAAAATGGAGACCTTTATAGTGTAGCTCTCCAGTATATTCATATGTTGTGCCAAATGTGAGACCTTTATAGTGTAGCTCTCCAGTATATTCATGGATTGTGCAAAAGCGATGACCTTTATAGTGTAGCTCTCCAGTATATTCATTGTTGTGCCAAATGTGAGACCTTTATAGTGTAGCTCTCCAGTATATTCATATGTTGTGCCAAATGTGAGACCTTTATAGTGTAGCTCTCCAGTATATTTATGTATTGTGCAAAATGCGAGACCTTTATAGTGTAGCTCTCCAGTATATTCATATGTTGTGCCAAATGTGAGACCATTATTGTATAGCTCTCCAGTATATTCATGTATTGTCCCAAATGTGAGACCTTTATAATGTAGCTCTCCAGTATATTCATGTATTGTGCCAAATGTAAGACCTTTATAGTGTAACTCTCCAGTATATTCATGGATTGTGCAAAATGCGATACCTTTAAAGTGTAGCTCTCCAGTATATTCATGGATTGTGCAAAAAGCGAGACCTTTATAGTGTAGCTCTCAAGTATATTCATATGTTGTGCCAAATGTGAGACCTTTATAGTGTAGCTCTCCAGTATATTCATTTATTGTGCAAAATGCGAGACCTTTATAGTACAGCTCTCCAGTATATTCATATGTTGTGCCAAATGTGAGACCATTATAGTATAGCTCTCCAGTATATTCATGGATTGTGCAAAATGCGAGACCTTTATAGTGTAGCTCTCCAGTATATTCATGTGTTGTGCCAAATGTGAGACCTTTATAGTGTAGCTCTCCAGTATATTCATGTGTTGTGCCAAATGTAAGACCTTTATAGTGTAGCTCTCCAGTATATTTATGTATTGTGCCAAATGTGAGACCTTTATAGTGTAGCTCTCCAGTATATTCATATGTTGTGCCAAATGTGATACCTTTATAGTGTAGCTCTCCAGTATATACATATGTTGTGCCAAATGTGAGACCTTTATAGTGTAGCTCTCCAGTATATTCATGTATTGTGCCAAATGTGAAACAATTATAGTGTAGCTCTCCAGTATATTCATATGTTGTGCCAAATGTGAGACCTTTATAGTGTAGCTCTCCAGTATATTCATATGTTGTGCCAAATGTGAGACCTTTATAGTGTAGCTCTCCAGTATATTCATGTATTGTGCAAAATGCGAGACCATTATAATATAGCTCTCCAGTATATTCATGTGTTGTGCCAAATGTGAGACATTTATAGTGTAGCTCTCCAGTATATTCATGTGTTGTGCCAAATGTAAGACATTTACAGTGTAGCTCTCCAGTATATTCATATGTTGTGCCAAATGTGAGACCTTTACAGTGTAGCTCTCCAGTATATTCATGGATTGTGCAAAATGCGAGACCTTTATAGTGTAGCTCTCCAGTATATTCATATGTTGTGCCAAATGTGAGACCTTTATAGTGTAGCTCTCCAGTATATTCATGGATTGTGCAAAAGCGAGACCTTTATAGTGTAGCTCTCCAGTATATTCATATGTTGTGCCAAATGTGAGACCTTTATAGTGTAGCTCTCCAGTATATTCATATGTTGAGCCAAATGTGAGACCTTTATAGTGTAGCTCTCCAGTATATTCATGTGTTGTGCCAAATGTGAGACCTTTATAGTGTAGCTCTCCAGTATATTTATGTATTGTGCAAAATGCGAGACCTTTATAGTGTAGCTCTCCAGTATATTCATATGTTGTGCCAAATGTGAGACCATTATTGTATAGCTCTCCAGTATATTCATGTATTGTCCCAAATGTGAGACCTTTATAATGTAGCTCTCCAGTATATTCATGTATTGTGCCAAATGTAAGACCTTTATAGTGTAGCTCTCCAGTATATTCATGTGTTGTGCCAAATGTGAGACCTTTATAGTGTAGCTCTCCAGTATATTCATGTGTTGTGCCAAATGTGAGACCTTTATAGTGTAGCTCTCCAGTATATTTATGTATTGTGCCAAATGTGAGACCTTTATAGTGTAGCTCTCCAGTATATTCATGTGTTGTGCCAAATGTGATACCTTTATAGTGTAGCTCTCCAGTATATACATATGTTGTGCCAAATGTGAGACCTTTATAGTGTAGCTCTCCAGTATATTCATGTATTGTGCCAAATGTGAGACCTGTATAGTGTAGATCTCCAGTACATTCATGTGTTGTGCCAAATGTGAGACCTTTATAGTGTAGCTCTCCAGTATATTCATGTGTTGTTGTGCCAAATGTGAGACCTTTATAGTGTAGCTCTCCAGTATATTCATTTATTGTGCCAAATGTGATACCGTTATAGTATAGCTCTCCAGTATATTCATGTGTTGTGCCAAATGTGAGACCTGTATAGTGTAGCTCTCTAGTATATCCATGTATTGTGACAAATGTGAGACCATTATAGTATAGCTCTCCAGTATATTCATGTGTTGTGCCAAATGTGAGACCTTTATAGTGTAGCTCTCCAGTATATTCATGTATTGTGCCAAATGTAAGACCTTTATAGTGTAGCTCTCCAGTATTTTCACATGTTGTGCCAAATGTGAGACCTTTATAGTGTAGCTCTCCAGTATATTCATGTGTTGTGCCAAATGTGAGACCTTTATAGTATAGCTCTCCAGTATATTCATGTGTTGTGCCAAATGTGAGACCTTTATAGTGTATCTCTCCAGTATATCCATTTATTGTGCCTAATGTGAGACCATTATAGTATAACTCTTTAGTATATCCATGTGTTGTGCCTAATGTGAGACCATTATAATATAGCTCTCCATTATATCCATGTATTGTGCCAAATGTGAGAACATTATAGTATAGCTCTCTAGTATATTCATGTATTGTGCCTAATGTGAGACCATTATAGTATAGCTCTCCAGTATATTAATATATTGTGCCAAATGTGAGACCATTATAGTATAGCTCTCCAGTATATCCATGTATTGTGCCAAATGTGAGACCATTATAGTGTAGCTCTCCAGTATATTTATGTATTGTGCAAAATGCGAGACCTTTATAGTGTAGCTTTCCAGTATATTCATGTGTTGTGCCAAATGTGAGACCTTTATAGTGTAGCTCTCCAGTATATCCATTTATTGTGCCAAATGTGAGACCGTTATAGTATAGCTCTCCAGTATATTCATGTGTTGTGCCAAATGTGAGACCTGTATAGTGTAGCTCTCCAGTATATCCATGTATTGTGGCAAATGTGAGACCATTATAGTATAGCTCTCCAGAATATTCATGTGTTGTGCCAAATGTGAGACCTTTATAGTGTAGCTCTCCAGTATATTCATGTGTTGTGCCAAATGTGAGACCTTTATAGTGTAGATCTCCAGTATTTTCACATGTTGTGCCAAATGTGAGACCTTTATAGTGTAGCTCTCCAGTATATTCATGTGTTGTGCCAAATGTGAGACCTTTATAGTATAGCTCTCCAGTATATTCATGTGTTGTGCCAAATGTGAGACCTTTATAGTGTATCTCTCCAGTATATTAATATATTGTGCCAAATGTGAGACCATTATAGTATAGCTCTCCAGTATATCCATGTATTGTGCCAAATGTGAGACCATTATAGTTTAGCTCTCCAGTATATTAATATATTGTGCCAAATGTGAGACCATTATAGTATAGCTCTCCAGTATATCCATGTATTGTGCCAAATGTGAGATCAATATAGTATAGCTCTCCGGTATATTCATGTATTGTGCCAAATGTGAGATCAATATAGTATAGCTCTCCGGTATATTCATGTATGGCCCTTGGTCTTTTTTTAAGAACATGAGGCATTAAAATTTGCTCTCTGTCCTTTGAATATAGGGATACATTTCTAATCATAACAGTCTTTTTATATACAGCAACTCTTCCCAGTCAGAGATTTGTGTTATCATGATAATTACTGGTTTAGTATCTCACCCACCCAGTAGGTTCAAACAGGACTTAATTTTTAATTGAGGTCGACATTCTGTTGCGCCCCAATTGAAAAAAAAATCCCTTATTTTTTCCCAATTTTATCAGCGAATTTCCCAAATAAGGATACAGTTTCTCAACTGCATTACTTAATTTTACAGCAAAATGTTATGCATGTGATACTTACTTACTTACTTACTTACTTACTATTCCTCATCTGTTGAAGCAATAAACACTATTGTTATTTTTGTAAAAATACACTTGTAAGAGGAAAATGATAATATTCAAACCGAAATTAGTAATGTTTCATCGAAATCTGAAATGCTTCTTATAATAGTATTCCACTTTGATTCAACTACGCATGACCTGATCACTGTTTTTTTTTTTGTTTACTTTTGTGTGCACACTAAAATAAAAAAAAAATGAGTGGAATGGAAAAATTCTACATTGGCTAACTATTATTGGTGCGGTATTATTGATGATTTTATACTTAGTTTACAAACATCCTTTAGAAGCCATCGATACTGAGCTGACCAAATACCAGGGATTTAAGGCCTGCTTCATCAGAGTTGCAGCTATATTTGTCCTCGCACTGAGCACTGCAGTTGTTGAGAGGTCATTAAATTTAGTCTTATGAATGACTTGTGTACATTCTTGAGAACTTCACTGACAACTCAATAATTGGATGCTTTGATGAAGATCATCGCCTTAGTAAAAATATATAGGGGATCCCGAATGGATATGTCCGGGATCCAGGTGGGATTCAATATCCCATGTTCAATGTTTCGGAATCCCAGGCCACATCTAGAATCCAAGTTTGTACACATCTGGGATCAGAATACCAGGCCGCATCCCGATCCCCTGCTTGTACTCATCCGGGATCCCAGTTAGTACACTTCATATGGAAGTAAATGTAATGTCTGATGAACAATGAACAATGAACAGATGGCAGTAATTCTTCAAAGACAATATTTCAATTTAAGAAAGACATTTTGTTTTAATTGTTATTCTTTTTAATTTTGTCACAGTATTATCTTGCAAGCAATGAAGAGCATATAACGAATGAAACATGTTTGGATATACATGACGAAAATCACCATCATAATGAACACTAATAAGAGAAGATGAGAGAGAGATTTATCAACATATAATTCATATATTAGGCCTCTCTCTCTCTCCCGCCCCCCCCAAAAAAAAATGTCACTGCATATGTCAGCATGGGATTTGACAAGAAAGATGATATCAATTTGTTCTCAGTAATATGAGTTTTGGGGCAAATTCAAAATTGGAAGTACATGGATGGAAGTCTGTTATGGCCTTCAAATAACCCATACAATACCTGTGACGGAGTGGTTCAAGTGTCTGCCCTGGGGCCGTATTCAATATACGTCTTAAGAATATTTTTTATCCTTACCCTTAAGTAATACTTTTTTCCTTAACTAAGGGTAAAATGATTTTTATCCTTAAGTAGTATTCAATAATCATCTGAAGAAATTTCTTAACAAAGAAATTTCTTAACCTTATGAAATTTCTTATTTCTTTTAAGATTTTTTTTAAGCACGTTGTCAAGATTGACAGGTTTTCCCGCGTCTAAATATAGTAACGGAAGTATTGAAAACGCACGCACATTTCCAATGTAAACATGTCAGACGACAAGAAGAAGCGAAGTGCTAATTATTCTAGCAATGATTGCTTGTTACTCGCTGATATAATGGGTCAGGATTTCCAAGTTTAACTGAACAGAACAGAACAGATGCTTTATTTCGACATAAACTATACAGTTTCTAGTCGTTAAAAATATATCATATACATACAATTTTCACATGAACTAAAACAATAAACATGCATCTATGATCAGTGTTTCATTTTCAGAAGAATCAAAAGCTACACTTTATTGTTATTTGACAATCAAAATAAATAATGATATAAATATAAAGGAGTTGAACTAGCACACATTTACTATATATTTGCCTGGATCATTTCATTTCGAATTATAAATGCCTCATAGACATATCTTGACAATGTTTGACTACTGATATATTTGAACACTGTAATAAATTAACAAACTTGTAAACACTAGGACGCCTATAGTAATGAGCATTAATATACTTTTTTCGGATAGTTGCATAAACTGGACAAGCAAGTAGAAAGCGGAATTCATCATCTATATCTGAACCATTACCAAAATTACATACACGCATATGACGTTTAACAGTCTAACAAATTTTAAGTTATGCCGGCACAAGTTTACAAACAGTGAGTATTTTTTCGATATATAAACGGCCTTTTTGTATTTGACAACTGAACAGCGGGAGCCTCGGTTGGAAACCGGCTACTGCTGTAAACGCATTCTGCATGTATTAATATGAACAAAATATATATAATGAAAGTTGATGGCAGAGAATTGACGCTTATTCGTGCTATTGATATGATATTATTTTTCATACAAAATGAAATAAACAACTTAGAATATCATTAATCTACCAAATATTAACACACCCACCCACACACCAAATAATTAAATATTTGTAAATAAAATATAAAAATAATTAAATAAATAAAACAATTATACTGATAATAAAAAAAAATATATTGTTTGACAAATTCTTCCTTGTTTTTACATTAATAAAATTTTTATAACATTCACAGGGTTCTGCATGCTATCATTGTACTCCGTCTATTCTTACATTTTCTGTTATGATAAATAAGTATATATTATTTTACTTTTATAACTATGACGGGTGTTTGTAAATCATTTCAATGAAACCATGATATGTGCATTATGTCTGCTCAAACTGTAAGCGTTCTTCACTATTTTTTTTAATAATTAGTCGGGCAGGTATTTTGTGATAAATCATATATATTACTTACATATGGATTGGTATTTCAGTTGTAACAGCATAAGGAAAATATCTCCGCATGGTTCAAAACCTGGTGGATTCAAAATTTGCACCAGCTGTAACATTCACTTACAAACTTGACTTTGTATGTTGTCATTTTCTATATATTGAATATTTAATGATTAATGTCCTTAAATCCACATAAGAATTACATGTATGTACTTTCTAACGGTATTGTAATTTATACATGTTTTATTATTATTATTATTATTATTATTTTATTCTCTTTTGTATGACACATTATACTTCTGTATTAGGCATCACATCTTCAACAAAAAGAGGACTCTGTGGACGCTGCCGTGTTTATTTCGTGTTTACTTTGGGCGCAAATGATAGTGAAATTAGCCGCAATGAGATAATTTTACTAAATTAAACTTTAACTATGAACATTCCTACTCATATACTTGCCTGTGACGAAGAAATGGAGGTAATTCACAAAATAGGAATACAAATCTTAAATATTATAGATTTAAGGAATTGGTTTATATAAATATATTTAAGGAAAATCTTAAGTTAAACGGTTTATTGAATGCAACTTAAGAATTTTCTTAAAAATAGCATCAAATTTAAGATTTTTTTTTTATTATTTAAGGATAAACAAATCTTAAGATGTATATTGAATATGGCCCCTGGAGCTTAAGAGGTTGTTGATTTGATTCCCGGCCATGACATACAAAGTCTATAAAAATGGTCCTGGTATAGCTCAATTTATTGGCACACTAGTTCCAGGACTGGTTGGCCTGCCATCAAGAAAATATGACTAAGTATGGTATCTATGGCATGATATGGCTGTGTAGAAACACTATATTTGCCGCAAGTAGAACATTCAGGGCTGTCCCAATTCGCTTGAAGCATACCACAAATTCAATATATTGTGATATATAATGAGCATACCGAAAGATATACAGTGCAAACTGTCCATAACGACACCTGTGTATAACGCCATCCTGTATTATCCGACACTTTTCGTCGGTCAGATCGTTGTTCCTATTCAAATTGTTTAAACCTGTCTTACCTGTAATCCGACATACGATTTTGGTCCAGTTAGTGATAATTGCAATATAATTACACTGCTTTATCCGACACATCTGCAAACTGTTACTTTTCGGTGTTGTTACAATCACGAATCAATTATGTTATTGGTAATTAACTTTGATGATAAACTTCTCTCATGTGTTTTTGTTTACAAATGTATTTCAGCATTATTTTCGGAATTATTTAAATAGATAGATAGATATTTCATTTTTTATTTGTAACTTATACATATAGTATTTCGTTACATACACAATACAATCATAATACATGCATCACGTAACGGTATACAAAATGATTTACTTCAAAAGGGAATAATAAATTTCGAAAATTTTCATGAGCGAATGTTTGCCGTGTATTAACGGTATGGACTATTAATGTTAAAAGTACGGTCTATAATGACCTGCCTTATCCGATAACCTGCCTTATCCGACATTGTCAGTTGGTCCCAGTGGGTGTCGAATAAGACAGGTTTCACTGTACCACAATATATCGCCATATTTGATGATACTATAATTAGAGGCTTTTTTCAAACACCGTCTTGTTTTGATGAAAGAAACTAAACAAACAACAAATTATTAGTTAATATTATTTCTTTCTTTTACTTTTTTTTCTTTTTTTTTTCATTTCATTTCTTGGTACATATACCCTTGATTAACAGCAAGGAGAGAAATTTAATAGAAGAATCGTTTATGAAGAAACACAATCAATAATCTCCATGAACCTCGGCAGCTTTCGATCACTCGTCCATTATATATGATCATCGTTTAATCTCTACTAGCTGTAATAACCAGACCAGGATTTGAACCCGAGACCCTATGCTCAAAGTTTGGTGGCCCTTACCAAAGACCTAAACCCTAAGATAAAAAAAACTCGGCGAAATATCGTATATTCTCGTGCAAGAACGAGAGTGGGGCAGGTGTATTCAGCGGAAAATCCAGTTCTGTGTAACTAAGCAATAGCAAAACACCGGTCAATACAACGATTCGTCATTTTCGTCTGGTCCTATTATATTATTTAACTGAAAAATTATAATGGTGTTTTTCGCCCTATCCTTTGGTCCTTTTAACATTTATTTTATGCCACCGAAACGATAGATCGGTGCATATTGTTTTGGCCTGTTTGTCTGATGTCTGCCTGTCACAAAACTTAACCTTGACCATAACACGGAAATCCCCGACATACAGCCTTCAAACTTTACAGGTACATGTACCTTGATAAGCTCTACCAACCAGGCACACTGACCTTAATCAAATGACCTTGACCCCTAAGGTCTAAGGCCTTGCGGATCATTCGAAGATAGCGCTTGTTCAAAATATAAAGATAACCATTGTTATAGAAAAAATAGCGTTACTCACATAGGTAAAAGCGTGGCTGAATTAAAATAAACTTGTAAAGTACTTAATGATTGCAGTCATTAATGACATCGTCGAAAATATTGCACAAAAAAAAGATTTTAACTAGAGTTGACGATTATTAATTGTATAGGTCATCATTGTCAAATTTAAAGACTAAAATGGACATCCTGTTAAGAAAAAAAAAAACATCAAAAAAACAAAAAAACATTGACATGCCAACACTGCTGTAAGAAAACAAAACAAAATGCAACAGTGGAATAATGAGGGCGGAATGCATCGATACTAGCGACTTCTGGAAAAAAAAGCATAACTTGTGAGGATTAAATAAATACATAATTCATTGTTTAATATGGGTATTTGTTGGAAATATTGTATTTCTGTGAAGTTGCCGTTGAAAAGCGCATTGAACTGTGATGTGCATTGCTTCGGTCACATCGTGTCCGGGTAGTTTCCATTGCGTTTCGTGACTCGTAATGTCTTTGTAGTTTATCTAAGATAGAAAATCGACTCGGCAACGAAAAGGCCTATTGTTTCTGTGTTGAACAAGCCCGGCATATCTGAAATCGGCTGAAAATTGTGTCAGATACGAAGTTCAGAATACGACCTATAGATTTTGAACGGAGAGTTACATACCTTTCTTATTTTATGATAGCAATATTTTTTTTCTAGAAATGTGAAATTTTGTTATAAAATGTGTTTTTAATTGTTACTTTGTATCACTGGCGGGTTCCACGACGGTAGCCTGTGGTATATCCACAAATATGCCACATTTTGTATTAGATACATGTACTAGCGTTGCGGGAATAATTTTAATGACTTATAGTCCTTTTGTTTTATTATAGAAAATAACCCCATAATAATAAATAAATGCTAGTTTGTTTGATTGTTGGGTCTAACGTCCTACCGACGGTATTTAAGTCATTTCGAGACTATGTCTGCTTAGTTTAAACTTATTTATTTTACGTCGATTGGGAAACAAGTTCTTACAACTTATACTTATCCCTCTCGACGGTTCCTGGGTTGGACCAGTACTTTGCGCCCGGGAAGGTCACGAAGAGTTCTAACCCACAACCTTCGGATCCGTAATCGGATACGTTACCACTGGACCACGGAGCCCTCAGTTTTGCGTTTGAACAATAACAGCAGATAAAGTTTTTGATCTATTGACAAAATCGATTGTTTTTGTACGATCGGAGAAGCGATCGGGGAAAAACAATCGATTTTCCTAGTTACATCAATTTATATGCAACAAAACAGAAAGAGAAAGGGGAGAGAGAAGAAGAAAGGCAGATAGATACATTAAAAAGTAAAAATAGGTTACTGTTTATTTAGCAAACATGTAAATGTGTAGTTATTTGAAAAAGCAAGTCGCTGCAGAATCGGTAGACGCTTTAAATATCTGTTTTTGTTTTTACCCCGATTACAGTATAATAATTATTAACCACACAAATAAATTCACGCAATAACGTCATCAAAATCAATAATTCGTTGCATTCTAAGTCCAGGTGATAAAAATAAACAACTACCCAATGTTTTCTGAAAAATAAAGAAGTTTCGAGAAAAAAAAACGATCGTTTTTCTCCGGTCGGAATGTTGAAATCCGATCGAAAATTATCGACAACGAACTGGTGTCGATCGTTATAATCCCGGTCGGAGCGAATTCCGATCGGAGATGTTGATTTTTAATTCACTGTATCTTTTCATATTTATGGATGAAATTTCTTAAAGATACTAATTTTTGAAACTGGAAACTATGCTCTTTCAGAATATATTTTGGTTAATAGTATATAGGCATTAGTGTCATTTAAAGTTCATGAAAAAAAAAACGAACGTTTCATAAATTCACCGACGCGGGTTAATTTCTTTTTATCTAGTAACGCTTCCCGTTGTCAATAATTGCAATAATGCATAAGAGTTGTGATTTTTCGGGATTTTGTGTATGCATATTCCGAAGAATTATTTGTATTTTTTATATCTTTTAAATTGATCATCTATTCTTTTTTGATAAAATGATTATATTGAAATAAGAAAAAAATAATTATTACCTTATAAGATTTTCATATATTCAGGAAAAAAAAATACCCCACACCCACCCACTCACAATTTTAATACTTTTTGTATATTTTCCCAATACTATTTCCTAGCTGCAACTAAAACAAATCTTGTTTATTCATTCCACCAATCAATTAAAATTAAAATTAGATACCATGCTACATAAGTATCACTTACTTGAAATGCTATTCCATGTCAAGAAATTTTATAACCAATTCTTTATACTGCAAAGTTTGGTTTAATTTCTGCGTTGATAGATACTAATATCGTGTCGTATACATATAACAAATGTACATAATGTACTCGGCTTAATGACCAATCAGACAAGAAAACTGCACTGTGCAGTAAATTAATGTAATCTCTTAATATTTATAATTATTATTATTATTATATCGACACTTTATAATGATAGCAATATCTATATAGAACTAGATATTGTATGTATTTCATTAGGCTTATAGATTTCTATGTGTAAGTTAAGGTAATTGTCAGTGGTCTTAAGATAAAAATAGATACAATTATTACTTAACGTAAATCTGACAACATGAAGTTTGATTTATTTCCTAGATTAATTATTTTGATTGGAAATTCTGTCGAATAAAGTTATTCATTGCAATACAATATATTTCTGACATAATGTGTTTATTTGTTTTGGTTGTTTTTGTTTTTATGGATGCGGGTAGAATTTTTTTATCTTTAGCAAGCATTTCCTCATTTATATTCTCGATTTCAAAATAAAAGTTAAACTCGATTTTATCAAATTAAGTGCTTAAAACTTAATGAAAGGTTAAACCCTAAATATAAATTACCGCTGCATAAAAATGGCTTTTAATTTACATAAACCAGAACCTGTCATAATGATATAATAAAATTAAACAGTAGATAAACAATCGCTTACTGGATTGAATGTCCAAATGCAACGCTGGTGTGTTTAAACATGTTTGGTGTTTTCATACTAGTCGATAGATAGTATATTACAGTGATTACATGGGGTGTAATCAGCCAGACATTGTGTATATTGTGTACATTAAACAGAAGAATAAACATTTTTATCTTTTCAATCATTACATAGCTGTATAAATGGATGTATTAATTTAACAATGGGTCTTACACCAAGAATCCTCGTAACGACATTTTTCCCCTTCGGTAATATGTATACAATATGCAGATCTAATTATTGTATGATATTATTTCATCATTTTAGAATTTGACATCTATGTCCGAATGAACAAAACAAGGCGTGGAAGCTCAACAGTTACGATAGAGAGAGACACGGTATTCTACACCCACACGTTTGTATCACCCATCATGGCACGTTATGTGACGCTGAAGAATTCAGGACGGTGGCCTGCCATTATGTGTGAGCTGCAAGTATATGGAGGTGATACAAACGTTTATCTGTTGTTTATGTTGAAAAAAGTGTTAAAACAAATGTATTACACATATCAAGGATTATCAAAATTAAGCTCGAGACACAACAGCGGCAAAATCTGGGTTTAACCGTTCTCATACTTGATACATTTTTAAATTCCTAATATGGACTATTCAGATTATTGTGCCTTTACCTTCAGAAATAAGTGACATTTGTTTCTCTACAGAGCAATAACATGTTTGAATTATCTCCAAACTTGTGATAAAAGGAAGAGACATTTTAAATGTAAAATGAAAATCAAATTGGACTTGGATATTTTTAATCGATTGTCCTATTCATGATATCATGATATTGCTCTATGTTTGCATATGATACTTCTCTATTTTACAGATGATACTTCTCTATTTTACAGATGATACTTCTCTATCTTACAGATGATACTTCTCTATCTTACAGATGATACTTCTCTATTTTACAGATAATACTTCTCTATTTTACAGATGATACTTCTCTATCTTACAGGTGATTCTTCTCTATTTTACAGATGATACTTCTCTATTTTACAGATGATACTTATCTATTTTACAGATGATACTTCTCTATCTTACAGATGATACTTCTCTATCTTACTGGTGATCCATCTCTATTTTACAGATGATACTTCTCTATTTTACAGATGATACTTAACTATTTTACAGATGATTCTTATCTATTTTACAGATGATACTTCTCTATCTTACTGGTGATCCATCTCTATTTTACAGATGATACTTCTCTATTTTACAGATGATACTTATCTATCTTACAGATGATATTTTCTTTTTCAATGATCTTCATTTACAGATGATTTCTTATTTTCAATTTTTTATATTTTTATTTTTCCATGTTTTCACATGATATTTCTCTTGGTCACATGATATTTCTTTTTTTTTTCCAAAGAACAATATATCCAAAGTAAATACATATAGCTGTGCGGTATTTAAGTTTTCATAATGTTGAATTTGTAAAGCTATAATCATTCAGAGGGTTTTTTTTTATATTAAATTAATTTAAGGTCAGTAGTTTTATTTAAACATATCAGATAATAAATTGTCCATTAACTGTTACAAACTGTTATATGAAAATCTACCAAAATGATAGATAATAATTCATTATTCCACCCAGGAAAATAAGCTACATGTTTAAAGATATATTTTGTATGAAAAGCAAATGCAGATCATCTTAACATTATTCCTACGCATCCTCGTTTAAGAAAACACACATGAAAAAACGTTCCAACTTACTTAAAATGTCAAATGTTTTAGATGTAGTCATAGTTGGCCTTTCAACTTAGAGATTCGTGTCGTCATATAAAAAAGTATAAAACATTTGACTCCAAAAAGGTTTTATATGATTCTGTGACATTTTAAAATATTAGACAAACTATAGACCAATGACCTAATATCTAATGATTGAATTATCAAGTTCAAAAAAGATAAAAAGTTTCAAAAAGCTTTACAATATTATACCGATAACGTAATATATATTTTTAATACTTTTTACTGGAGTGTGTTTGTGTTCATACCTTTCAAAACTGTTTAATTTATTTTTTTAGATAATTAAGCTATATAACATGTATCTGAATCTGAATATCATACGTTGAAGATCCCAATACTGGGTTTTACACAAAAGTCCTCCACTAAGCTAGCATCAATACATTTTCGCTGTGTGTTTGTCTGTGTGTGGGAGGGGGTCCAAGGGATTATACTATCCAATATCCACAAAGAATTGAGTTTCATATTGTTTTCAGCTTAAAAAAGGTATGTTATTATTCTAAAGACGTTTTGCTAATTCGTTTGATGTTACAAATCCATGATTAATTGTCGTTTCGTTTTTCTTTTGTTTGTTTTATTGCGTTTTCGAATTTCAGAAACATAATATATGTAACACCGATGTCATCTATTTATGTTATATAAAGATAATACACTGTAATCCTGGTTCCGATAAACACACACATACACACTTCTAAATTAAAGAAAAACATTTTGCCATAAACAATGCACTGTTAATCGCGCAGCATATATGTGAATGTCGACTTAATGTAAACTATAACATGTGGGTACCTTGTGAAAAGTCATCGGGTATTGATTTCCATTGATTTCCTTTCTAAAAAAATGGGTTGAATGTCATCAATATATTTTCATGGCATTACAAACAATAGCGTATTCAACTGAAACTTATCTGTTACGTCATATTGCAGTTATTCCCTTCTACAATACAGTGTACTCTGCCAAAATCGTTCAGTGATTACTTTAAGACTATTTATTGAAAAGAGATTATAGATAGTGTTATGTAACTACAATGCAATAAATTGTTTGATGTATAATAAGGGAAAAAAGGTTTTTTTAATAATATTATATTTATATATACATGAATATAAGATTTATTATGAATATAATAAATTATCCTATTCCGATACGGTGGATATCGAACATGAATCGTCCATGAATTGAAATAATTGTATATAAAATCTTTACAAAGACAGATATTACCAGTATTCTCCAATCACTTCTGGTAAATGAAATATTCAACGACATCTATAGTCTGAATAGTCCATGTGTTATTCCAGATGTTGTTGGGGGGCGGGGGACCCCCCCCCCCCCACCATACACATATTCCCGCATTTCAGGTGGTTGGTGGACCTGATCAAGTATTCCAGAGTGGGTCCGACTAAATATTTTGGAGACTATCCGATATGGTCCGATAATATATTTAAGACGTTTTTTATGTAAGAAACATAACTAACGAAACCATGATTCTCATTTCGACGGCTACGTCTGTCTGAGAATTTGCGTTATATGGTGCTGCGGTGGCCCTAAATCAATTTGATATTGGCAAACTATTACACATCGTTTATGTTGTTATTCGATGTAGAATTATAAAATTTCTCTGTAAATAGATAATACAAAGTTAGACGGGCTTCATGTGAATGGGTATGAGGCATAGCCATTTATGCTTAATATATATCATGAGAAGTTATCTTTTTTAGAAAATGTGGTCATAAATATGATTGAAAATGGGTTCTAAAATGACCCCAGGAAGCTCCAATTTGCGTTAACAGTTTCTTTTTTTTTCGGGGGGGGGGGGGGAGCCTCCCACACCCCACCCCTTCTCGCCGCTTTGCGGATTGTGCATACGGAATGCCGCATGCTCCTCGTCACACAACATGACCCCTTACGTAAAATCCTATATCTCTCTTGTATAAAGTAATGACACACAATATGGATATTTTTTTAAGATAAAATCATATTAAATTTCCAAAAGAAACAAATCTTTTCGATATTCTAAAATGAATTGCAATACAAAATTATAACAATAAATGATCATAACCGTAATTTGTCAAACGTAGACCTGTTATTCTTTCTATAAAATAGTAAAACTCTTAGTTTTTACATAAACAGCATCTTGATTTTGCATCATATTTAAATCATGTGTGTAGTTTTTAGTTATAACATTTATTTTTTATTAAAAGGGGTATAATATGCAGGTTAATAGCATATTGGTTTGAAATGGGTTTGGGTGATTCTGTGTGTTTTGTAGCGTTAACGTTGTCATTGTAATACATATTAACATATAATGATGCAATTCTAGTATAATTTGTAAACATTGTCTTACCACACAAATACATTTATTTATAATGTTAAATAGTATTCCTCACAAACTGAATATAGTAAACCATATTCTATTTGCTGCCCGGGGCGTCAAAATATCCGGTCAAGAGAGGTATTCATTTTTAAAAAAAAATCTATTTTGAAACATACAATAATTCAGAAATGTGGTTTTAACGATGCGATCCAAAAAAACTTGAGGAGTTACCTAATACCGGTAAATAAACATGTCCATTAACATTTAACTATTATAACCAACGTAATGATGATATACCTACATACATTCTTAGAATGATACTTTCGATTTTCATTATCCAAGACTACCACACACCTATAACCATAAACAGGGTATAATCGATAATATTACAGACTGTCCAGACGGAACCTATGGGAACAACTGTGAGGGAATCTGTAGTAGGAACTGCAGGTGTGACCAGATCAGCGGTCAGTGTACACAGGGGTGTAATGCTGGATGGATGGGATACTATTGTGACCGAGGTACCTGTATATCTTAATTTATTATAACGTGAAAGTTTAACGTAACAACAACACTTTTAGTTTTTACATAAACAGCATCTTGATTTTGCATCATTTGTGAAATCTAGTTTGTAGTTTTTAGATATAACATTAATATTTTATTAAAATGGGTATATTATGCAGGTTAATAGCCTATTGGTTTGAAATGGGTTTGGATGATTCTGTGTGTTTTGTAGCGTAATTGTTGTCATTGTAATAAATATTAACATATAATGATACAATTCTGATGTATTTTGTAAACATTCGTTTTTTACCTAGCAAATACATTTATTTATAATGTTAAATAGTTTTTCTCACAAACTGATTATAGTAAACTAATTCTCTTTGTTGCCCGGGGCGTCAAATATGCGGACAAGAAGTATTTATTTTTCAAAAAAAAAATGAAACATACAATAATTCAGAAATGAGCTTTTAACGATGCAACCCAAAGAACTTAAGGAGTTACCTAATACCGGTAAATATACATGTCCATTAACATTTAATTATTATAACCAACGTAATGATGATATACATACATTCTTAAAATGATACTTTCGATTTTCATTATCCAAGACTACCACAATCTATAACCATAAACAGGGCATAATCGATAATATTACAGACTGTCCAGACGGAACCTATGGGAACAACTGTGAGGGAATCTGTAGTAGGAACTGTAATGGCAGATGTGACCAGGTCAGCGGTCAGTGTACACAGGGGTGTAAAGCTGGATGGGTGGGATACTATTGTAACCGAGGTACCTGTATATCTTAATTTATTATAACGTGAAAGTTTAACGTAACAACAACACTTTTAGTTTTTACATAAACAGCATCTTGATTTTGCATCATTTGTGTAATCATGTGTTTAGTTTTTAGTTATAACATTTATTTTTTTTCTTAAAAGGGGTATATTATGCAGGTTAATAGCATATTGGTTTGAAATGGGTTTGGATGATTCTGTGTGTTTTGTAGCGTAATCGTTGTCATTGTAATAAATATTAACATATAATGATAAAATTCTAATGTAATTTGTAAACATTCGTTTTTACCTAGCAAATTCATTTATTTATAATGTTAAATAGTTTTTCTCACAAACTGATTATAGTAAACCATATTTTCTTTGTTGCCCGGGGCTTCAAAATATGCGGTCAAGAGAGCTATTTATTTTTCAAAAAAAAAAATATTTTATAAAATTAAATTTTTACAATCCAAAGAACTTAAGGAGTACCTATACCGGTAAATATACATGTCCATTAATATTTAATTATTATAACCACGTATGATAATATACCTACATACATTCTTAAAATGATACTTTCGATTTTCATTATCCAAGACTACCACAAATCTATAACCATAAACAGGGTATAATTGATGATATTACAGACTGTCCAGACGGAACCTATGGGAAAAACTGTGGGGGAATTGTAGTAGGAACTGCAATGGCAGATGTGACCAGATCAGCGGTCAGTGTACACAGGGGTGTAATGCTGGATGGGTAGGATACTTTTGTGACCGAGGTACCTGTATATATTAATTTATTATAACGTGAAAGTTTAACGTAACAACTCCTACTTGATTTACTTTAAAGATATTTAATCTGAATAGAATTAGAGCATCATATTTGTTCTTTGAATAACCTCACTTTATCAAAATGCTGATCATTTTATAGTATTTGGCTTCGCTATACTTAATTTTGATCGTTATATCTTTAATATTGATTATCACAAAATGACACACATATCAAAGAAGTTAAAATAATGAGGTTGCTTACTTGAAAAGTTTCATTATTTTCATATACACTTCAAGATCAATTATAAACTTGATTCTAACGACAATAATTCAGTTATTTGCACATTTTCAACTGTTTGATAGTAAGACAAACGCTGCCACACCCAATAACATTTTACTTAAAACTTGCTAAGTTTCAACATTATGTTATATTTGGAGTTGAACTTCAGCTTTACCTCTCGTCTATATGGACCTATCTGAACATAAGATCCCGCTTGTCAGGTTATTATTAAAAAGTTCAAGTTTCTTTTTTACAGTCTGTAGCAATGTTAAATGTCGCACCAACGCTAAAGGTCGCACTTGACGTTATATGTCGCAAGGCTGACGTTAAATGTTGCAAAACATCCAGGCTTTAAATGTCGCATCTGTAAAGCCAAATGTCGCATAAAATTGTACCTCCGCTATATGTCGTAACACCAGCGCTAAATGTCGTACTCCTTTATATGCGGAAATTGATAATTAAATTGATGTTTTGTTTAAAACGTTTCACAACTGTAAAGTTAAAACAGGATATAAGTGTTGCACGCGTAATAAATGACATTTAATTCGTTCATATCAATATTTAGCTTACCGCCTGGTTTATAGCATTCGGAGAAGTTTTTGAGGCTATATTCCAAAAGCAGACATATCCACAGATCAACATACTACAGAATCACAGTGCCAGGCAATCGTTAATATTCATTAAATAATGTTTCCCTTTTGAAAAGGTAAGAGTGGATTCCAATTGGTAAAACCGAGCAAATTCACACGGAAAAGTCTTCATTTCATTATTTGCAGCTATCGCCCCACCAGTAGTATCATTGCTTTGATATCTTTGCATTGTTATATCCGCTGGTGTGTGTGTGTGTGTGTGTGTGTGTGTGTGTGTGTGCGCGCGCTAATAGAACAGAGAGTGTTGGCCCAGCGAAAAATAAACAGAAACTTAAATAAAATTTTTATTTTTTTAAAAAAATTATTTTGTTAACGTAACATAACCTTACCGTGTGGGTAACCATTTTCTTAGAACAAAATCTCCAAGACTATGTCATTTATTGTAAAAAAAAAAACCTATTTATTTCGGCACCACCGTTGTTGTTGTTTCCAAAAAAAAAAAGAAAAAAAAAGATGTGCTTGTTTTTTTGTAGATATGGATTATATGTTACCTTAAAGTGACACCATTTCACTCTTGAACTATTTGAATTAAATCAGTTGTTCTTGAGATATACTTCACGTTTACTAAAAACAAATAAATATCCTCTATATTTCAAACCGGCACAGTCAAGACTGGGCCTTTACGGTCGTACCCCGTTTCATCTCCGGTAAACCTTGGCTCACTGTTCCGGGATACGCCGGGAGCTCATACCAGGCCAGTAATACTACAAAATACAAAATAGTGCTTATAAAAGAGTGCGTCAATAAGCGTTGATGTTGTGACTTATAGTAGCAGTTCGCTTTTTTGCGAATTTGGCGTTACAGATAGGTGTGTGAAGTTAGCGCGTAGATCGTAGATCGTAAATCAACACTATAACTAATTTTCTTTGTCGACCTGGGTCGTAGATCGTAGCTCAACCACTCAAATAAACCAAAATAAATGGTTGAGCTGGGTCGTAGATCGTAGCTCAACCATTGAAAATGTTGATGGAATGGTTGAGCTGGATCGTAGATCGTAGCTCGACCATTGGAATAAACCAAAATAAATGGTTGAGCTGGGTGGTAGATCGTAGCTCAGCCATTCAAATAAACCAAAATAAATGGTTGAGCTGGATCGTAGATCGTAGCTCGACCAATGAAAACTTTTATAGAATGGTTGAGCTGGGTCGTAGATCGTAGCTCGACCATTCAATAAACCAAAATAAATGGTGACTGGGTCGTAGATCGTAGCTCGATCATGAAATGTTCATAGAACGTCGAGCTGGTCGTAGATCGTAGCTCACCATTCAAAATTCATGAATGGTTGAGCTGGGTCGTAGATCGTAGCTCGACCATTCAAATAAACCAAAATAAATGGTTGAGCTGGGTCGTAGATCGTAGCTCGATCATTGAAAATGTTCATAGAATGGTCGAGCTGGGTCGTAGATCGTAGCTCAACCATTGAAAATGTTCATGGAATGGTTGAGCTGGGTCGTAGATCGTAGCTCGACCATTCAAATAAACCAAAATAAATGGTTGAGCTGGATCGTAGATCGTAGCTCAACCATTGAAAAAGTTCACGGAATGGTTTAGCTGGGTCGTAGATCGTAGCTCGACCATTCAAATAAACCAAAATAAATGGTTGAGCTGGATCGTAGATCGTAGCTCAACCATTGAAAACTTCATAGAATGGTTGAGCTGGGTCGTAGATCGTAGCTCAACCATTCAAATAAACCAAACATAGAATGGTTGAGCTGGGTCGTAGATCGTAGCTCAACCATTGAAAATGTTGATGGAATGGTTGAGCTGGATCGTAGATCGTAGCTCAACCATTGAAAATGTTCATGGAATGGTTGAGCTTGGTCGTAGATCGTAGCTCGACCATTCAAATAAACCAAAATAAATGGTTGAGCTGGGTCGTAGATCGTAGCTCAACCATTCAAATAAACCATCATAAATGGTTGAGCTGGATCGTAGATCGTAGCTCAACCATTGAAAAAGTTCACGGAATTCCAAAATCTTTGTACTTGTCGGGAATATCTCATTCGTCGGAAAAGTTTCCGTCGAGAAATTTTCTGTTCGTCGGGAAAAATTATATGTCGGGAATTTAGTATAAGTTGTGAAAATTGCATTTTGTTAATATTTTTATCTTCGTCGGGATTATTGTACTCGTCGGAAAATTGCATTTGTCGGAAAAAAAAATGCTTTCGTCCGGGAAAAGAGTTTCCTTCGAAAATCTTTGTACTTGTCGGGAATATCTAATTCGTCGGAAAAGTTTCCGTCGGGAACTTTTTCAATGGTTGAGCTACGATCTACGATCCAGCTCAACCATTTATTTTGGTTTATTTGAATGGTTGAGCTACGATCTACGACCCAGCTCAACCATTCTATGAATAGTTTTTTCAATGGTTGAGCTACGATCTACGACCCAGCTCAACCATTCCATCAACATTTTAAATGGTTGAGCTACGATCTACGACCCAGCTCAACCATTCTATGAAAGTTTTCAATGGTCGAGCTACGATCTACGATCCAGCTCAACCATTTGTAATGATTTATTTGAATGGTTGAGCTACGATCTACGACCCAGCTCAACCATTTATTTTGGTTATTAATTCGACTAGATCTACGCCGCTAACCTTCCAAACCTTTATTTTGGTTTATTTGATGGTTGACGACCCAGGTCGACAAAGAAAATTAGTTATAGTGTTGATTTACGATCTACGATCTACGCGCTAACTTCACACACCTGTTACAGATATGACATAAAACGTTAGGGGGTTTTGCGACATTAAGTGTTGGTTGCGAGCCTAGCGACATGAAACGTTAAGTGCGAAATTTAGCGTTCGTGCGACATTTAACGTTGCTACACAGCTTCAAATCACAAGTGATAAATAGAGATCAGTCTGCTTTAAAGTAATGAAGTACAATCCCATTTCGACCAGACAAGCGAAAATGTGCATAAATATATATAATAATTATTCGTATTGAAGATAATGTTATGTTTTTTCACCAAACATGGATATTGTGTCCTTTTTGTTTGGAACGGGTTAAGTCCTTACGTTTGTTAACTTATGAAACATCTTTTTTTTTCAGAATGTCCCATTTCCTCATTCGGTCAAAACTGTTCCTACACCTGTCACTGTGTGAATGAAAGCCAATGTGACCACGTAGATGGCATTTGTTATTCAGGACAGTGTGAACCGGGATGGCAAGGACCCTCGTGCGACCAAGGTGCTTTTAATTAAGACATTTTGAAGAAAATGCAACCATTAATATTTTGAAAGTCTACTTTTAATTATTTGAAGCTATCGCCCACCACTATCAGTGTTTAAAAATCTTGGCATTGATATTTCCCCGGGGGGGGGGTGGGGTGTGGTGTGTGTGTGTGTGTGCGGGTGGGTTTTCTAATGAAAGAGAGTTTTGGCCCAAGTAAGGGAAAAAAAAAAACCCTAAAAATCCAGTGAAAAATTTAGTTCATTGTGAATAAATTTTATATCATCACCGCCGTGCAGTGAGGGATATATTTCATATCACCAAATGTCATCTCTGTACTTTTCCCCCTTTTGGGCTAAACCACATTATAATTTTATTCATCTTCCCGGTTGAAAAAAGATTTTAATGGATCGATTAGTTTCGAAATGGCTAAAGTTTTTATCGTACTCCATTCTCAGCGAGAGCAAAAAATGCAGAAAAAACGATATTATTTTTTATTAACGTAACATAACCTTACCGGGGGGCACCAAATTTTTTTAGAAAAAATCTCCAAACTGTGTCAAATTTTTGTGCAAAAATAAATTTTTTCAGCACCCCGGGTTTTTGTTTTCCAAAAAAAAAAAAAAAAAAAAAAAAAATGTCCTTTTTTTTTGTAGAAAGGGTAAAATTAAACCCCAAAGGACATTAAATTTCACCCTTTAACTATTTTAATTAAACAATTTTTTGTGAGAAATACCACTTTACTTAAAAAAAAAAAAATTCCCCCCTATATTTCAAAAACCCGGGACAGTCAAGACTTGGGGCCCTTTTTGGTCGTTCCCGGGTTTATCCCGGCTTGGCTCACTTTTCCAGGATTCTAGGGAAC
>CM037784.1:14278115-14292159 GCA_021229015.1 Solen grandis
CCACTTTATATATCGTTGACCTCTAAGTGTGACCTTGACTAAGGGGAGCTATGAATCTGGGTTTTGCGCGCTGCATATCGTCTCATGATGGTGTTATTTTAAAATCCATCGATAAATGTGACAGTTATGATCCGGACAAGAATTATGACGGGAGGATGGAAAAACGGACCGACAGATTTAGCAACAGTGACCTTGGCCATGACCTCACCTACCCAGAAATCAACCCAAACCTTCCTTAAAATGCAACCTAACCCCTGACCAAATATGATAGAGAAATCTCTTTCCTAACAAAAGTTATCATCCGGAAACGAAGTGATGCCTGGATGACATTCGCCAAATCTAATACTAAGAAACAAGAATTCTGGTTAATGATATAAATATTATCAGTATCATGCTTGTAAAATCGGCTAGAAGTTTGGAGGCAGTTACATAAGACACCAAAAAATGAAAAAGAAGAAGATGAAAAAGAAGAAGAAGAACAAGCAACAACAACAATAAAAAAAAGCAACGACAAACAAAGTTAACGAAGAAAGCATACATTCAAAACATTTGTGAAAATAATGTAACAAGATAAAATATCAAAGGATTGACACTAGAATGGTCATATCTAAAGTGCAGTAAAATCCAATTAATTTTTAGATAGAATACAATAGAGCTGGAAGAGTAGATGCTGTACATGTAGTTGATGACACACACACACACACACACACACTGCATATAATTGAAATGTAATTTGCATTTCGTACAACATTGTGCTGTGATCAATTACATTATGTGAAGTTGAATTCATATTACATCAATTACGTAAGACAGGCCCCGGTGCCCGAGTGCTTAGAGCGTCCGCCCCGGAATCTGGAGGTCGTGGGTTCGTTTCCCGGCCGCGACATACCAAAATCGTTAAAATGGTACTGGTATAGCCCCTTGCTTGAGGCTTAGTATATAAGGGTAGTTTCAGGACTGGTTGACCCGGTGTCAGGATAATATGACTGGGGGTAGTATCATGCCACATGTCTACGACATGATACTGCAGTGTGGCAGCACTATGACATATAGTCTCTAAATGACTGAAAAACTGTCGGCGGGACGTTAAACCAAACATTCACTTAAGAAGTAAATTACCATTATATTTTTGGTAACACCATACTTGGTGGCCACGTACTGGCCAACCTGTAAACCATCCGGGACGCCTTATCTACCGACGTTTTATATTACTGTACATTCAGCGCGGCAGGTCGACAGATAACACATGAATTAATTACTCCAAGGGAGTTCTGTACCATGCTTTAAATGATACAAGTTAATTAGAAATTGATTGCCACTGGTTTCTTTTCATAAGAGAAAACAACGCCGCAGATAACAAAATCATATTTTTAAACGATGTAGTTTTGGAAACGTTTTGGTTCATACTTAGTAACCTACCACAATGGAGGAGAACACCAGGACTTTATTTTCTTGCAAATACGGAATAGTTTACTTTGTGATGATGTTCCATTTCAGTGGATTATCAATGGTTGATTTTATATGTAGTGAATATACCCAGCACACAATCATGATTCTATGGTGGCTGA
Source organism: Solen grandis (assembly GCA_021229015.1). Classification (NCBI taxonomy): domain Eukaryota; kingdom Metazoa; phylum Mollusca; class Bivalvia; order Adapedonta; family Solenidae; genus Solen; species Solen grandis. The sequence continues at coordinate 14,279,684 of CM037784.1, forward strand.
TTTCTGCCATTTCGTGTTTCGTGCCGCGGGGCGAGATTTCGCCCCGAAATGTCGAAATCTCGCGGCGAGATTTCGGGGCGAAAGGTCGAAAACACGAAAATGCCAGTATTTCGGGGCGAGATTTCGGGGCGAAAACTCGAAATTTCGCCCCGCAACACGAATCATAGTTTTCCCCAAAATCTCGCCCCGAGATTTCGGCATTTCGTATTTTCGACCTTTCGCCCCGAAATCTCGCCCCGAGATTTTGACATTTCGGGGCGAAATCTCGCCCCGCGGCACGAAATAATCAATATTTCGTCTTTTCGACTTTTCGTGCGGCGCCCCGCCAACCCGCCAGGCGAGAATTCAATATTTCGTATTTCGCCTTCCGGTACATATTGTAAGCATGTGCAAATTGAATGTAAACACGTGTAAGCGAAACAAATCAAAGAAATGTTTTCTGGTTTAAATGGTTATGGTGATAGTATCCTTTATTAAACAGTTCAAAGTACTCTATCTTGTGTCAGAGCTATGTATAAACGAACCATTGACTTACAGACGAGGAATATAGAAAACAGAGTCACTGTGAAACGAAATGATTAGTTCATTAATGAACCAAGGGGAATCTCTGTTTAAAATATTTTTTAATTTTTGCTTTTATGTTTTTGAATATTTTAGTTTATACTGATTGAATACGTTGCATATATTACACGTTACATGTAAATATGTATGTGTTATGAAATGATATTGGTATCATGTCGACACCAACCTTACTTCACAGGCAGTTCTATGTGAATATCAAGCATGTTTTCTGATTCTCTTCCTCTATATTTTTTTCTTTCTTTCTCCTTTTTTTTTTACATCTCCCTTCCCTCTTTCCCTCTCCTTTTCACACTCACGTTTTTTGTTGTTGTTGTTTTTTAAATAAGAAATATGTGACCAGATGGGCTTAATTACAGATTTTAAGCGAAAAGGTTTATGGTGTAAAAAGTATTGCTGACTGAATAGTTTCCACCTTATCTTTTGTCAAAGTTAATGTATATTAATTGGATTTTGATTAAGTAATTAATGTGCAGATTATTTCACAACTACTTCCATATACCTTTATATTGGGTTAATTTGTATAATTGGCCTACTTAATTGTTTTTTAGTGGTAGGTATACAGCATTGGAGATTTTCAGATAATAATCTATAGAAAGGTCAATCTAAGACCAAAGAAAATCAGACATAAAAGAATTTGGAAGGAGGAAAGACACTTGATAGGAGTTATTTGGATATGCAACTTCAGAACATTCCTGCTTTTCCTTATTGATAAACAGTACAGTAGTATAGAAGGACTTCAATCTTATACTTTTAAGGATTCTCTTACTATTTTGCATTCAATTTGTCTGAGTGTGATTTTTTTTCTGAGTGTGATTTTTTTTTGTTAACATTACGGGTGTTAATGGGCCCTCTACAGATCTGTACAGTATTTCAGGTATAGAAGCCATGTAGAACCACCAACCTACTGCAAGCCAGCTGGAAAGTTTGTTCACATGAAATATCTTTAGTGCTTAGACAGTTATTTGAAGCTACAGGTACTGCATGATTTAGATTGATAGTACAAAAGTATATCTATTTTGAATTCAAATAGATCTAGCCTTAATGAAAGCAAATAATTATCTATCATTATGAAATTATCCAACTTTCCACAAAATCTCTCTCTCACACACTCAGAGTTTTACACTCATCAAAGATCAGAAAATATATATTTTACCCGTTGTTCACTAAAATTCCTCTTTAGTTCCCTCAGACCTAGCTCATCCAGGATAACATCCATGTCAGGATCACATAAAGGTTATGGGTTAGATCTGTTAAAGAATGTTTTATCATAAGATATATAAAGAAAATTGAAAAAAAAACAAAAAAAAAACATTCAAAATCTCGATAAGTCCTGTTAAACATGATAAATATTTACATAATACAATAAAAGTGTGTAGGCTTATATCTATAAGTCACATACTATGTCAAGATCTATCCTCAAGTATTGAGTTCTCTTACTATTGGTATTATCAAGCTTTTTATACAAATTCAATACCCAACGTCATGTATGATGTGTGAAGTAATTTAACAGAGAAATAATTGACAATAAACAGAATTGATGTATCATTTTTTTTTTCTGATTCATTAATGCATTGAAAATGTTTTGCATAAGTATATCAAAAAATCATTTGAAATTGATGAAGGGGTAACATTTTTCTACCATTTTCACAAATGCTCCTTTTTATCATTTTTAAGCCACTAGTCAACACTCAGCAAGCAGACGATCACTTATTTATGTAAATCAACAAAAAAGAACCTAAGTGCAACTGTTGTTCATAGATTTTACCTCTGTATGTGCACATTACCCATGGCAAACTCATTTGAAGTTCATTGTCGAGAACTGCAGACATAATAATAATATTCTGACTGTTATTGGATATTGAAAGTTATTTTTTAAGTCTGCTTTTTAAAACCTTAGACAGTTTATTACATTTGAAGGATAGATCTATATCATATATGATATGAAAGTGAGAGATCGTGTAGGTATTTTCTTTGAACCAAATACTCCAGGATATTTGAATGTCTGGCGTCAGAATCTTGTACATGTATATGGGCTAAAATCAAATGGTCCTTATCGATGTCAACATAAACGTTCAGGTAATGATGACTCATCAGATATTTCTAGTATCTTGATTCCATGAAATATGTATCACTTACCGTGCAGTAATTAGAGAAATAAAGCGTCTGCGCCTGAAAAGGGTGTCTGCGCATGCGTACAATATGTACCGGAAGGCGAAATGCGAAATATTGAATTCTCGCCTGGCGGGTTGGCGGGGCGCCGCACGAAAAGTCGAAAAGACGAAATATTGATTATTTCGTGCCGCGGGGCGAGATTTCGCCCCGAAATGCGAAATGTTGGATTCTCGCCTGGCGGGTTGGCGGGGCGCCAGGCGAAATGTCGAAAAGACGAAATATTGATTATTTCGTGCCGCGGGGCGAGATTTCGCCCCGAAAACACTGGCTTTTGTGTTTTCGACCTTTCGCCCCGAAATCTCGCCCCGAGATTTCGACATTTCGGGGCGAAACTTCGCCCCGCGGCACGAAACACGAAATGGCAGAAATCAGCCACCATATGATTCAGGAATTCCCGAATATGACGTTCAACAATAACGTTTCGGCTTGCAAGGGTACAAATCATTCGGACCCTGATTATATCAAGTATGCGCATGTGCAGGGACAAACGTCACAATGGACCATGTATTACGCAATGGCAGCAGGTGCGCTGGCTATTGCCTCAAATCTTATTCTGACATCATTAACGGACGCGTACGGGAGAAAATTTCTTTTCGTTTTAAGCATTTTAGCTTCTGTTCTCAAAGCAGGTTTAATATTTTCTGTTATATTCCTTTCACTTCCTCTTTCGTTGATCGTTGTTGCGTATGGACTTGAAGGGTTAACTGGGATGTATTACTCTTTCTTTGCTGTTTCTTTTGCGTATTTAGCTGATGTTACGACATCCACTAAACAAATGATAGTAGCAGTCACTCTCGCTGAGTGTTGTGTCAATCTATTTAGCACGATTGGAAGTCTAACTAATGGCATTCTTACTGAAAAAACAAGTTTTGCATTTGTAATGGGACTCTCATGCGGTCTTTCCTTTCTAGCTCTTCTACTCGTCATATTTGTTTTACCAGAAACACTATCAACTAGTTCTAGGACTAAATTGAGTGTATCAAAACTTTATGCCAGTAGTCTCCGATTCTACGTTGGTGGTGAATTTGAAAGACAGCGCCTACCTTACATATCTTTAATTGCGTCATTCTTTTTTATGGAATTAATCGCCAACAATAGGGCAAGTGTCGAAGTTTTGTATCTACTTGGAATGCCATTTTGTTGGAGTCCTTCAACAATTGGATATTTTACCTCACTACGTTTTGGTGCTCAGGGAACCCTTGGAATCTTGATCCTGAAACTATGTACAAGATGTATAAGCAATGAGGTCTTGGTTGTTTCTAGTGCACTCATCCAGGCGGTTTCTCTGGTACAAGAAGCCCTTGCAAGAACAGACGTCGTTTTATTTCTGAGTAAGTATTGACTTATTCTTATTATTCCCCTCTAAACCGGTAGCTTAGAATGAGGTCATTGTTGTGGCGTTGTCTGTCCGTCACACCTTTTCCCGTCCGGAGCCATATTATAAAACCACATGGGCCAGATTTGCATTTTGCAGGAATGCTCACTAGCATACAATGTTTTGACTAGTTCGTCCATAATATACATTGTTATGGCATTTGAATAAAGTAAGAAGAAGCTGTTTCGCACATTTTACCCAAACAGCATAAGCTAGGACTTTTAAACTTTACAGGAATATTCACTATCATTCATAGTTTCACACCTTGGATCTTTTTCGCTGTTTCATTCAAGATGTATATACTGTATAGCTATGGCCCTTTCATAACTTTAAAGATACTTTTGTCTCGTATATCTGCAAATCTGTATGAGTAATGGTCACAGAGCATTACAGAAATTTTAACCGGCATAAAAAGTAAGACACCTGAGTTGAATTTTACTGTTTCGCCCAAAATATGCAGAATTATAGGTCATGCAAAATTTTGAAATAACTGTCGCGCATAGTCTTTTATGTTCAACAGCGTACTGTTTTTTGCACCCTAAGAATATCTTTTATTGTTTTATCCAATACTACAGAGCATGAGTTACTTAAAAACTAGTTGTGTCGCATTTATCTCCATAGTTTTGAATGAATGAATGATGTAAAACTTGCATTTGTTTATGTAGGCCATCTGTGTTTTATTGACACATTTCTTGTGTTGGAAACTAGTGGAATGGTGCCTCATTTAGTATTCTGTATACTTAAACGAGTATTTCTTTAATGTTTCTTTTAATGCAAAAAAAATATGGTTCCTTAGATTCAGCCCTGATTAAAACTATACGGTTTATAATAACCAATTTACTGACTGTCTTTATTTATGACAGTCCCCTCTCTAAGTGATTGTTAAGCTCTTAAGCATCGCTTATCAACCCATCAGTCATTTATAAATGTCTACTGAACTTTCATTCATACAGCAACAGTTCCAGCCACATTCGCAGCACTGACCATCCCTTTGATTCGCGGTATGATGTCAACCATAACGTCAAGTGACAAGCAAGGTACAATTAAAATACAAACGCCAAAACCCTTTATTTCAAACTAAGTACTTAAACCTCATTGTATTAATGTACTCTTTCTTTTGTTCATAAAGGTATTTTTTTTCTTCAGATGGGACACCATAATTATCAGAGGTCAGCGCGTCATGGTGATTAGCAAGTAATGTTTAAATGTACATATTTTATTAAGCATATTGACTGAATAAATGAATAATAACACTACAATTTCTATGTATATATTGATGTGTCCATTTTGTTGTCCTGTCTCTTCCGTGCAGGATCCTTGTTCGCCAGTATAGCCACGGTGGAGGTGATGAGTTATTTGGTGGCGTCGCTATCTGAGAATAGTATATACACCGCCACAGTGGCCGTGTCCAATAGCTTTGTGTTCTGGGTGATGGGCGGCTTTGCTGTCATAGCCGCCATCTTTTTGGGGTAGGTATATTAGGCTTTTAAATATATGTGGGTAAAGCAATCAATCAATCAATCAATCAATCCGTAAGCCATCTGGAGGTCTTCCTTCCTTCCGGTACTCGTATAGTCGAATAGCGATTGTTTGATCTATTATGTAACGATTGAAAAAATAAAGCTACTACTACCAACTGTAATTAATATGTGAGAAATTATACATTATATAAATACATTGTAGTGTCATTTTTGGAGGTTATTGCAAAACGTTTAGACAAAATCAATATTAGATGATTTAATAATCTAAAAAGAAATGGCTCCTTGGAATACAGCGATCAGCTTAGTAGAGCAATACATGCAGCTTACATTGTGCGATGCTCTTTGTCACGAAGCGACATTAGATAACTAGGAATTTAAATCTCTTGTCTTAGTTCATTTGTCCGCTGAAATTATGCATAATTGGTCTTATATGGGTACACATTCACGTTAGTGATATGAACTCCGATAACTGGTAGTCACTTCAACTTGGTACCAATTGCAAACCATTTTGAAAATGCTTGCAGGTGTTACTGGTGCATTAAACCACCATTACATTACGAGATGATACCGGATGACGATGCCATAGACGAAGAGGTCATAAACGAGTAGAAAATTTAGTAATAGAAGGATTGTATGCTAATTGTATTTGCTTGTTTGAGTTAAACATCATTTAGAATTTGTCATTTGAAAACCTTTTGTCTATACGAGACTGACGAAGAACTACCTCACTCCGGTTTCACACCGTAGACAAATATCATGATACCACACCCAGTCACATTATCCAGAAATTGGCCATACTCGATAGTATCAAAACCTTCCGTACAGTACCACACAGAAGATTTTGCACAAACTCAAAGGGATCAGAGGCCATTCAGCAGTAGCTATAAAACCCAACAGACAGAAAAAAATCTAGTAGAATTAGAAGGCCACTTTTCATGAAGTTAAAGTAGAATAGAAAGAGCCGCAATGAACAGTATTATACCTCATCCTTTTCTGTCTGATTAATGAATTGCAAGACACTGTAAATTCTTTAGAATGTTTTGCTTAACGATGTCACCTCTACACGGAGGACAATAAGATAACATAAAACGGTTAAGAAATTGGTATGGAAATGTTATTCAATGCAGATATCTTACATATTTTCATTTTAAAAAAATCAAGAGTAACTCAATATCCCCACATTTAAGAGAGGTGATATGAAAAGCACAGAATTTTGGTGAAATCACCTGAAGAATTTAAGAAGCCATTAGAAACTGTACAGTCACGGGTGACTAAATCATCGTTCTCTCCATTGTTGTGTGAAAACCTAATCAACGTAGACACACCTGTAGACACAGAAAACATATCAACATATCAAGACAAGAATGATTCATAGCATGTTGCATCATGTCATTTATATAATCTATTAAACTCTTCCCTTTTTATGATGCAGAATGACGATTTCTTATTCATACTTTAATGGCTTCAAGATATGACAACCGTGTTTTAGTTAAATGTTCTCTTTGACCAATGAAGAATACAGTCCATCAGATGTGATATTGCTTCTCAGGATTTCGTAAGTTGGTAAAGAAGCACGTTCTCTGTCTGTAATGTAATGCAAATAAATTTATCATAAAATTAAGATCTCATATTTTTGTTTTAATTCCTGTTATAGATATAACCCACGCCTGTGAGTTAAGGAAAAAACAACAAAGAAGATAATACTGCAATGATCAAAGATAGTAAATGAAATTTATTCTGTTTATTCAAACATCTGATGCAATCTGTATGTTTACCATAATCAGTTGGGTAACAGCTACGTCGTTGATAAAAACGGAAGTTATTCAAAGTCATTTAATCAGTCAAAACAAATAGCAACAAAAATGTAATAAACAAACCAGGCCATGAATAAGTTAATATCGTAGATGTTTTGTTTTAAAAACTAAATGGCAATATTTAGAGATAGACAGATAAATATTGTTGGTTGGCAGTATTTAGAGATAGATAGATAAATACTGATGGGTTCGTAACTATAACACTCGACTGAGGAGTTGGCAGTATTTAGAGATAGATTAATACTTTTAACATTATATCGATTGGAAATACGTCCCCGCAATTTATTATTACTAGTATCCTCGGCAAGACAATAATCTGTACTTTAGCAAAGTAAAGAAATGATAATGGATTATTACCCCCACCGCGAATTGATTCCAATTACTGCTAGAATTATACATAGTTTTACCATTATTTTGCCACAACACGTCATACTGAAAAAAGAGAAAAACATACCAGTTATTTTCGTCATACGTATGATTTAACGAAAGAAAAAAGCGAAAGACAACAACATGCATTACATCACCTTCTTCGAATGATAAACACCAATTTAAAACGACATGCACCCCAAGCAGTACCAGAGTCCTGACTACGCCTCCAGCAACAATTTCACCAACGAGTTAATTATTATTTTCTTTGTCTTGATCGCTTACATAATCAACCCATTTTGAACTCCGATTTTTACCAAGACTTTTGCAAGACCGAGTACCTGCACCGTTAACTGACTGAACAATTCTCTGTCCATTTTTCTCTAAAGAAATCATTTATACAAACTTCACATTTAGAGCCATTAATTAATTTCCACTACAGTTATAACAACTCCCAGTATATTTCATGCACGTAGACAATATTCTGGACAAGATTCGTTACAGTGGTATCCATAATTTCCCTCAACACATTCCTCACACGTAGGACCAGAGAAAAACTCCATACAACCAAAACTACAATTTGAGGTATATCGGTCACACTGAGAATGATTACAATGTTCTGGACAGTTCTGGTTACAGTATTTACTGTATATACCAACTATGCAGTCTTCACAATATGGGCCTTTGAAGTCCGTTACACTGAGTGTCGTTCCCAGTTGAAAACCAAAAACTATCTAAACAGTTTTCACAATGTGGACCACTGAAGTTTCCAATACAATGGATGCATTCTCCAGAGGAACGGTTGCAGGAAATCCAATTCTCTGGACAAGTACAAATACAAGTGCTGTACTCGTAAGTGTTGTTTATACATCCTACTGAACATTTTTGTTGACATTCGTCACCAAAATGCGCTGTGACATTTGATTCTTTTGTGACCACATTGGTTACAGCATTCAGAAAGTATCCATCGTTACAGTGGTCACACTTAGATCCGGTAAAATGACCAACACCCGCATCACACTCACCAGAACCTCAGTCGCATGTTTTTCCTTCACATTTGACTGGGTATGTTTTGTTACAGTTATCTCCATACTTGCCAAGAAAACAGTCATAGCAGTTGTTTCCTGCGAAGCCCTCATTACACTGGAAACAGTAACCATCGGTTTTGCTGCTCTTGCTATCTTCACAATTCACAGGACATGTAAAATTGCAGTGTTCTCCGTAAAATACATCTTTACAGTTTTCATACATGTTCCCGACAAAATTATTATCAATGCATTCGGGACAGAAACCTGTTTTCTTATCACAGGGACTATGGCATTTAGTTGAACATACACTTGTACAGTCGGAACCATAACGTCAGAGACGACGAGAATTTAATCTGTAACTTGATATAGAAAATCAAATAACGATATAAGATTTTCTAGCCATATTCTCACCCTTTCTTCGCATCAACAAAACAGCATGATAAGTGTTATATAAGTTGTTAAAGGGACCCAGTCACCCCTTTTAAGAAGTGGCTAGTGGGTTTCGATGACAAAATCGTATTTATGTTTTCTCTAGTTTAATGCCGTGTATCAACATCAATCTACAATGCAAAAATAACATTCATTAATACATATCAATGTAAAGACTTCATACATAAGGAAGCACGTGTATAAATGTAAACACCTATAAATAGAATAAAACCTCAGGCATAGCCGTCACGAGCTTTAAAGATGACAATGAAAAATAATTATACTAATCCATACTAACTATATATTTAGCCAAGTGCACATAAATGACTAGAATATTATTATAAAGTATCCAAATTATATCAAAACAATAATAATTACCTGAATAACAATTAGTTAATCCAGGATAGTCTAAATCATAACAAAAATGGTGGTTTATTCAAATTTGAACATATAACCTTTGATTGACCCATGTCACGTGACTAAGAAAGAGAATCAAGATATTAACATGCAAGTTAGTTATTTCCCTTTGTGTAATGATAATTAAAGAGTTATTCACACTCAAAACTGAATGTTTGTTTAAGGAGTGTGAAATAAAATGAAGAAATGGAAATATTACGTGAATTGTATTGATTTATATCTATTTTCATATTTTTCACCCTATGACACCCTACTTTGGTGAAAATATGTCGATTGTTTATGTGTTTTAATTTCAGGAATCAAGAAGCACCAAATCATAATTTTGCGGGGGTTGTAAGCTCGTGGACATACACTTTTTTGTAGAAACACATATTTTAAGTAAAAGTTAGTTTATTCTTCATTACCCAAAATTTCATCTATGATTATGTTTCTCTCCCAGCCCCACCCCATATATGGCGGAAAACATCATTTTGTCAGGGTTGTCCGTCCGTCTGCCTTTCTCAAAATCTTGTGTCGAGCATTTATTCCAAATTATTATAATTATAAAATGGTACAGGAAGGAATATTGGCATATAAACTTACTTGTGAGCCAGGGCTTCTAACCCCGCAGTCGACCATTTACGGTAGAGTTATGGGCCCTTTACTTAGAAAATGCACACAACATTTTGTCGCGCAAGTCTCCAAACGTATCTCACTTGGGGTCTTGGAATTTTACAGGAAGGCATATCCACATGTGAACATGTGCGCTAGGGTTTTTATTTATGCTGTTCACAGTTAATACCAGAGTTATGGGCCCTATACTTCGTATCGCTCATATCTTGAAATTGTACCAAAAGGTTTATCCGCGTGTGACCTTTTGTGCCATAGAGTTTTAACTCCTCTACTTTACAGCTGCAACAGGGCTATGGGCCTTTAATCTGGAGTATGCTCAAAATTTTGTGTCGCACATACCTCCTAAAGTATCTTAGTGTTTACAGGAAGGTATATCAACAAGTGAACTTGTGCACTAGGAGTTTTCACTCTCCTATCGGCAACTTACAGTAGAGTTATAGGTCCTTTATAGTTTATATAGAATGTGTTCAAGGCCTTATGTCGCACATATCACCCAGGGTATTTCAGTTTTAAAGGAAGGTTTATCTGCATGTGAACTTGTGCGCTAGAAAGTTTATCTCTGTAGTCATCCAGTTACAGCAAATTTATGGGCCCTTTACTTATGATGTGCATAATACTTCATGCCAATGAAAGTATTTCAGCTAGGGTCTGGATTTTTTCAGGACGGTATGTCTATATATGAACTTGTATGCTAAGGACTTTTACTCTGTTGATATCCATTTACAGCAGAGTTATGGGCCTTTTATTTGAATGTGCCGTAGGAAGGTAAGTCAGCATGTGAAGTCATATGCCAAAGGCGTGACATATGTATTTATAAAAAGTTGTTAAATATATTTTTTAAAATGCATTTAAAACATATGAAGTTTTATTTTGATGGGTGAGAGATGATTTTATGGAATACTTTTAGATTTAAAGTGAACTGTAAATATTGTCATATTATTTTATTTGAAACTATTTGAACAGTGCGAAAGATTGGATATTAAATTTCTCCAATTGTTTACTTGCATTTTCATATACGAACAAGTAAATTTCCTCATCAAAACATTCTGCGTTTCAGTAAACCATTTAATTTAATTTGCTATAAGTATGAATAGATTTTTAAAATTTTAAATAGTAATCATATATAGTGTGTGTGTGTGTGTGGGGGGGGGGGTTGTAGAATCTCTGCTTTATGGTAGCTTTATTTCTTAAAATACTTTCTATTGATATGTGGAAAATACGAGCATACAGTAAACACAACTTGTAACGGTATCGCTTATAACGATATACATGTAGATCAAACGGCCCCGGCAAACGCCCTGTATAATTAATGTAATCAGCTCCGCTTGTTACGATGTATGTACATGTATCTATAAATACGAATCACTGCATACACAGAAAAGCGGTGAATTGAAACAACACATCTACTTGGTATTATTTGTGAATCTTAAGACCTGACCTTTAAGGAATATTTAAAATAAAATCAAATGATCAATCGCAATGTGAGCATAGTTCTTCTGTACAGCATTTTTGATTACATTATGAATTGTTTCGTGTCCAACAAATTATGAAAATATATGCTGCATTTTGCAACAATTTGGTAACATATTGTCAGGCTTGTCACAAATGTTTTAAAGTGAAAATAAAATATAAAAGAAAGTTTATGGTCATTATGAAGTTACAAAGACCCCACCCCCTCCATTTTGAGATTTAACACTAAACACAATACATAAAGCTGTCATAAATAATTATATGATTAAAGTGCATTTATTTTATATACATTTTAAGAACACTTTGCATTGCTCTAATGTTTTATTTGTTACCATGGGTACACATACAATTGGACAATACAGAATAAATATAATGCATTTTTAAGAGATATCAAAAAAGTACTGGACATTGTATCTGGGTGTCACTGAGTGCATACTGAATGTAGTCATAGTAGTCATTTATTATACAGCTTGGCATTTTTATTAGCATTAACAAATGCAGAAAACTACAAAAAACATAAAATGATAGTAATCAAGCCACAAAAGTAATCAAACAAACAAAGAAATCTTATTCTGATGTTACATGATCAAACTATTTCAAATGATACCAATGCTTTCAACATTATATGCTTCGAAGATTATCTGATTAGAAATAGCAATGCTTGTATAAAAATAAAAATACTTTCAGATAATTTTAAATTCGATAATTGTATTCTATTAAATCATTTTGC
>CM037784.1:14292259-14342259 GCA_021229015.1 Solen grandis
GCACTTCTGAAGCCGTGCGAAGCATCTGACGCATACAATGTCCTGACATTGACACTGGTTTATGTGGTATATATCCTCCTCCCTCTCCTCTAAACACACACCACACTTTTCGAACCAGAGGTTTTGTTCAGACATTGTGATTTCATTCTTCTTCTTTAAAAAACACTTATATAGTTATGAAAAAAAAGTAGGTCAGTAGGTCAATCCACCCCCAATGTCAAGGCCAAAGACAATGCTGTCCAACTCAGGTCAAGGTCGAACTTGATTCATTGCATGGAAATTACATTCTCTGATTGGTGTACGCCAACAGAAAAAAGTAGGTCAATCCAGCTCAAGACTATAAAAGCACACTGCATCGTATCATAATCCCACTACCCAACCATGGAAAGCTACGTAACTTCTGATCTCGTTAACAACGCCATACAGGCTGCTGATTTGTTTGAGCTGACGACAGCTGCTAGCCAGGCATCAGTCTCGTACACTCCGACTCCGGTGTACCAACCCAGCTACCAACCAACGTATCAACCTCAGCCTCCACCACACCAGCAGCAACCAGTACAGCAACAACAACCAGTGCAACAGCAACCAACAGTGCAGCCAGTAAATAATGTTGGACAATCTATTCTGAGGGAACTCAAAGAGGTGAACAACAACCTCATCAAATTGCAACAGAGAATGGTAGAAGTGGAATACCGTATCAAATTGAAAACAGACAAACTGGTGGTGCCTATCACTTTCATTCCAGAAAAAGAGGAATCATCCAACAAACGTCCGCATAATGGTGGATCCCATTCTAAGACTGGACTTGGAGCCCATTGTAAAGACATACAAAATTGCAAAAAGAGTAAGAAGTAGAGAAAAAAAAAACAACGGCCCTTTTCAGGGCCAACCCAGATGTCTCGAAAGGACATTTTTACAATTGTCAAACCAAGTAATAAAAGTATCAAACGAAATGAATTCATGCCATTCGTTTTCAGACTGTGCTATGGATAAGTCACATATAACTAACGACTGCATATCTGACATGGACAAAATAGAAGCCCTACACCAACGTTCGCTTAAACTACAAGCCCGATACCAACGTACGCTTAAAATAACAACAACACTCAGGAGTATCATAGACAAATTGAGTGCATGTTACTTTCATGAACTATACTACGATGATATCTTAAATATCATTGAAGCACATTTCATCACCATAGAACATGATGAATACCTGCTGAAGAAACTCATAGACAATCATGAGTAACCACTACTCTGTGAAAAAAAAACGGCCCTTATCAGGGCCAACCCAAATGTCTCGAAAGAGAATATACCTCAATTGTCACCATTTCTTTCAAATTCCATTCAAATTTTTTTTTTATTAAAGTATGATCCAATGTTTTATAAAAAGTTTACAAAAATGTTACAAAAATGTTACAAAAAAAAAAGTCATCACTACTACAAATTCGGCTAGAATTTTTTTAAATTTTACAGCAATTCTGATATGTCAATACAAAAGTAGGTCAATCCACCCCAATGTCAAGGCCAAAGGCAATGCTATCCAACTCAGGTCAAGGTTAAACTTGAATCATTGGATAGAAAAAACGTTCTCTGATTGGTGTACGCTAACAGTAGAAAGTAGGTCAATCCACCTCAAGGCTATAAAAGCGCACCGCATCAAGCATTCGGTCATATTCTCGCTGCACAACCATGGAAGAAATTCAGCAACTGATTGAATTTGTCCACGAATTGATGGGGTTGATCGAACGACAACGCAATGAGTGGAGACAACAGCAAGACCATATTGCAGAATACCATCTGCTTTTGTCAAACATGGTACATCAGATGATATTGAGAACATGATGCCTATATGCTCATGGAACATCAGGAGATGTTGAGACAACAGCAACAAGATGAAGATAAGATGAAAACGATGTCATCGTAATCAGTAACGATGAACACGATGTCACCGAAACCAAGCACGATGTGGACAATGTCACCGAAATCTAAAGAAGAAACAAAACGGCCCTTTTCAGGGCCAACCCAAATGTCTCGAAAGGACATTTTACAATTGTCAATCCCCCTTTAACGTTAAGAAGTGGTCCTCCTTTAAGAAATTTTATTTTATTACATACGGTACCATAAATCTGTTTTCATATATAGTACCATTCGGTACTATAGTATAGATTCGGTACCATAAGTACAAAAAAAATAAAAAATTATGGTACCACGGTACCATAAAAAAAAAAATTATGGTACCACGGTACCACAGTGCCACCCTTCACTACTGTCACCAGCTTGTTTAATTTAGAATTGATTTCTTATGGAGTCACCAGCTTGTTTAATTTAGAATTGATTTCTTATGGCGATATGGTGAGAAAGGAAACAATTTTTGGACAGTGTCTGCAAAACCAAAAATGTACCTTTCAATCTACGGCAACTATTACACATTTCATTTAGATACAGCAGAATATAACTTTAATAATTAAATCGTCTACCTACAAGTTTATTATCTTTAAGCCCTTCGTTTCTATGTCTTGTCACTTGGATATAACATTTAAGAGTTAAGTTAACTCTCGGTTTTATCTGTGTGCAACTCACGCTTAACTGATTAGAGTAATGCTCATATTTAAACGCAAAAGAAAACCGAACAAATGTTGGAATTGTAGTCAAAAAAGGATACGTTATAAAATTTAACTACCAAAGACTGCAGCTTGTTTGTTTTAACAGATGGTGCAGAACAATCCTTACCTGCAGAACCAGATCGGGGTGTGTTGTCTTCCGGACAAACTGCAGGCCGACAAGTAAATTTAAAGTATACAGTTCGAGTTCTGGATCCATTTCATGATATTCTTTTCATTGCGATGTTTTTCGAGAGCTATACCAAGGAGGTAGTAAAGAATGTTACAATGTGTGAAGGCGAAGCCTTTGTGACGTTTCTTGACGCTAAAGGTGAGCTTAGGAAACAAAATGGTACCAGTTATAGCATTTTAATAAAGTCTTACTCTTGGGAATGAATTGTCGTAACAGCACGGATAATATACGTCATTTAAACCATTTGTCTAATAAAGCTTCAAAAAGTATTAAACTACTTTTTTTTCCAATTCTTTTGAATAACTTAAAGTTTTATATGGTATATATACTGATTATTTCACCATTACGTCATTTTAGACAAAACATGCAGATCATAAAAATGCAAACGTGACATTTTAATTCCAATAGCGGATTATAAAAAAAGGCCTTGTTGTTGTTACTTTCCTCATTATAAACTAGACCATGCATGTCTTAAACCAATCTCAAATAAAAATTGAGTTGTCGGCATTACATATTTGCAATCGAAAACATGATCTTTTTTTATTAATTGCTTATTTTTTGACAAAGCTGTTATGACAGCGTTATAAAATACCAAAAAATGGCTCTTGTGGTACATGACTTGCCTTCTCGGTCAATAGATATCTTTAATTAGATTTTAACTAGCTACATGAGGTACATATATCTTTGTGTAGATTTGTATCCTAGCTATAAACAAACAAGACAGTTAAAGTATTGTTTTGTCTGTTTATATTCTGTATTCTTATTGTGTAAAATAGGAGCAGAAAAGGGATTGAGTGTTCCCAAGATTATGGCTGGACAACCTATCAGTGTTTACGCAGTGGATCCATCTGAACAACACTCTAAAAACATCCATATGCAGACAGATGATAAAGCCTCGTTTGAAAAAGGTGAGGACAAAGGCTTTGACTGTATTAAATATATTTGTTATGAAAAAAAGATCACTGTTTTGATCTCGATGTATATATATATATGGTATATATATATATATATATATATATATATATATATATATTTTTTTTTTTTTTTTGCTGACCATAATTGTTTCTCCCACATATATTGAATTGTTTTTTTTTTAAATTATATTCAGAGGCTGTCACAGTGTGTCTCTGATATTGTGCTTTCATTCAAATTATTGTTAAAGTCCATGTTTAAGTCTTGACATTTTGCATCAATTTTTGACCGATACATCTTACGTTCAATTTAATTATCAATACATTTTACGTTCAGTTTATTTATCGATACATTTAACTTTCGATTTATTTATCGATATGTTTTACTTTTAATGTATTTATCGATACATTTTACGTTCAATGTATTTATTGATACATTTAACGTTCAAATTATTTATCGATACATTTTACTTTCAATTTATTTATCGATACATTTAACGTTCAATTTATTTATCAATACATTTAACTTTCGATTTATTTATCGATACGTTTTACTTTCAATGTATTTATCGATACATTTTACGTTCAATGTATTTATCGATACATTTAACGTTCAATTTATTTATTGATACATTTTACTTTCAATTTATTTATCGATACATTTTACTTTCAATGTACAAATACATTTTCAATTTTACCAATACATTTTCTTTCGAGTCCACGCTTGAAGCATTTCATTATCCTATAAATTCCGACACTCTTGTGTATTTCCGTTGTTTTTGCCTTCATAACGTGGTTTCCAGTCGACATTTTTTTACGTTGTAACTATTAGTAGTATTATATAATCTTTGTGAAAAAGTATTTACTGTCAAAAATCCACCCTACTGTTTGCTGTGACAGTTGCAAGAAATATTTTGATAAATTGGATATGGACATGTTTGCGGTCATCATGATCCATGTCGTGGGTGCAGCAGTAAGTGGGACCGTACTTGTTCATATTGTGGCGTACTTACAGGTGTGATATTAATTATTGTTCGTGTTAAATGCAAATGTAGTAAATAATGTCACGAAAATTGAAAAGATAAAAAGAAACAGAAACTGTTTGGAGACATTTAGAAAAACAAAGTAATTTCAAGTTTTTGGATGTAATCTAATGTTTTAATGATCTAATGAAGTTTAAGTGGCGAACGCTCTAAGAATATAAATTCTATCCGTTAATATTGTTTAAAATCTAAATAATCGATAATTAATTAGCATGCCTACAACAAATCATTTAAATGGCGATGATATGCCTTTCAGTTTCTTGCGATACGATGCCCCTTATTTGCAATCACCAGCGTGTATGTCGTGTATGTAGAGGAAAGTGGGATTGTATGTGTTCATCATGTGGTCTGATTACGGTTGATATATTAACCTTGAATAAACCGTTAGTCCACTTAAAAGGATCATAAGCTAATTACGACCAGGTTATTTAATAACGAAGGAATCACAAACTGATGCTGCTTATTTGAATTAAGTAAAGACAGTCAAGATGAATTTCATTTTGTAATTAAATGCCCATTGTATAGCGCAATTCGTAATTTATATATTCCTAGATTTTATACAACTAATCAAAATATGGCAAAATTTATTCTATTACTTCACACGAATAAAAAGTCCTTGTTAAAAAAATTGGCTCTGTATTGTTTGAAAGCTTTCAGTATTAGAGATCGGGGAACAACATAATAGGGAAATATACGTGATGATAATGAAAGTTTATATCCGAAGATGTTACATCCGTAATTTGTGTGTGTGTGTGTGTGTGTGTGTGATTTAGTATTCATGACTATATATGTCATTTAAAGAACCTTAGGCTACCCTATAAAAAGTAGTATATAGCTACTTATATGTATAGATGTGTGTGCGTTTAAGTATGTGCATTTAGGCAATTACTTTTCGTTTTTGGTTTAAAAAATAAAACTTTTATATAATTGTTTAAATATTTGATTTGTTTATCGTAATTTATGCCAGGTTTTTTCTCCGTCTCTTTGTTTTGTTTATTTTATTTTTGTTCACTCTCACATGAACGGTGTTTTTGTGTTTTTATATAAAGTACTATAGCTTTGTAATTCTAAGTAAAATTATAAATCAGTATAGAAAAAAATGTGTATCTCCGAGTGCATGTGTCAAAACATCCAATTTATTATATTTATATCTGTGATGTATGACGATGAGCTTATATATGCTTAAGTCTAAATACAATTTCTGTTCTGTTCTGTTCAGTAATTTTAACTTTGTGATATCTTATCAAATCTTAATCGGCGATAGATTTAAAATGGCGAAGGCGTAAATATTCTAGGAACCTTAATCCAATTCATAAGTTTATATAGTTTATGTAGCAGAAAGCGGGATTGTACGTGTTCATCGTGCGGCGTGCCTACAGGTGAGAAATAATATATGGATTAACTCATAGGCGGATTTGAATGTCCATTAAATAAGTATGGTCACCATATATATATATATAGTAAATAATTTTTTATGAAAATTATTATTGGAAATAAAAATAAGCAAATTGATGTGTTTAGTTTGTAAATAAAAAAAAACATCTTTCATTATTCAGGTTCACATAAAAATGTGCAGTTGCTTTTAAAATAAATCCATTGTTTCTCTTCCTTTTAAAATATATCTTTACTTATTTTTGCAAAAATTAAGATCATGTGGATATTTAAACCCTTTATCCAGCTAAATTTGACTACCGGGTA
This sequence comes from Solen grandis, assembly GCA_021229015.1. Taxonomy (NCBI): domain Eukaryota; kingdom Metazoa; phylum Mollusca; class Bivalvia; order Adapedonta; family Solenidae; genus Solen; species Solen grandis. The sequence continues at coordinate 14,298,708 of CM037784.1, forward strand.
TTACATGTAAGCATATGTGTCTTTTATTTTTATGTGCTTTTTATTTATTTTTTTTCCGACGAAGTGATGTTAGCTTAAGAAAAAATGTTGTTCTTTTAGTTGTATCATATTTCATTCTTTTTGTGCATGTGTTTTATTACATTTATTATCAAAATGTTTGATAACTACTTCTGTAAATTATTTATAGAATATTTGTCCTTCGAAAGTCCAGAAAAAAATGGTATTATGTAGATCCGTATTTATCTATCATAATTGAAGATTTTTTTGTTTGAAAAGTTAATGTCACTTTTTTCAATTGAACTCATAATTTACTTACTTGTGCGTGAGAGTGACCGAAGCCCTGTTCCTTTATATGCAATAATTGTTATAGATTTACTGTGTTTAAAAGGAATTCATGAGAACTATGGTATATGAAAATATGTGTGGTCAGTAATACACAAGAGTCCATCTAAATGACCAACAACTAAATCACTTGAAAAACAGCAGACAGTTAAATCTGGGCGGCATCATTACACAATATATCAGTCACACATATGAAACAGGGGTTCTGTTATAGAGTCACTGTATGAAAGTGTAATTCTACGTTAGAAGGCAATACAATTATTTGTGACATTCGCGAAAAAATGCGACATTTAACTTTTTTTTTTTTTTTTTTTTTTTTCAGCAGATGAAATACCTATTGTTGCTGCAACCGATTTAAAGGAGCCAGTGTTCAGTGGACTAATTGAAGAAAAAAAGGGTATTTTTATTAATGATAATTAAAAGGAGATATTTTACGTCGTTATCGTTGACCATTACGATTAAAATGTTTATCTATCCATAAGTGGATGTAATAGCCGGTTTCGTTTATAAATTCAGTTGAACAGTTATTCAACCTACCATACCCAACCAGAAATAAAATTCAACGATTAATTCATTCCGTCGTTTGAAGGGCTGATCACAAAGCTGTTAAATTTATACTTATATAACATTCTTGTGGAGGATAAATGTTAAGTCTCTATACTTGATATACTTTTAAAATTTTGACTGATTTTACACTCTTGCATTTGCATTTATGAATAATATTTCATTAAATTTAAGACCAAAGTAAAGTGGATATAATAATCTTTAAATTGGGTTTCCAAAGTTGTCGTGCCTTATTACTTATTTGTCACAATCAGACACAGTATATGATATATTGAAGGAAAAAAATTAAACAAGAAAGAGTTTTGCAAGGTGCCTGTTTTCATTCTGTAAACCAATATTCTATGAAATATCGTTACTGATAGAAAGGTATCGGGCTCAATTTTGCACTGGTAATATCGTTTAATGATTTTGGATTTTTAATGTTTGCCAAATCCGGATTTACATGAGTGACAAGGAAGATATTGTGCGCGATAAATGTTTACAACACGTAGACGGTTTAACTAGTTCTACATACCTATCAATAAAACATTCAACTTCAGTGTTCATAACGTAACCATATTTTTACCTAGTAATATAACATCAAGCTTACTCATTAACCGAGGATTACATGTTTTTTCTTAACCCTTTCCCTCATATAGACTCATTTTGACGCACTCAATAGGTACCACATAAAGCCTGATCTGCAGAAAACCACAGTTAAACCTTACCAAATTTAATTACAAATTCCTCATTTCCAGACCACCGAGGAGCAGCGAACAGCATAAAACCTGATCAGCCTGCGAGTAACTCGCAGGCTGATCTGGTTTTATGCTGTTCGCATAGGTCTTTTCATGGTGTCCTCTATGAGGGAAAGGGTTAAGATCATTAAAAACATTAAAGAATTTGCAATATCATAAACTACCATTGTTTGTTCTTTTAGGCATTTTCGGTTTGTTCAGGACTCGCTGGTGTGTGATACAGAACGGAATGGTCTTCATTTTCACTAAACAGTCTGACAAAACACAGAAGAAAACCTTTAAATTATCAGGTATCTGAAGAAAATGTTGCTGTAGAAAGAACGAAACTATGATGGGATGGATTGTTCTTGCACTGATTCTTATAAAATCTAAACATTACATGGAGGAAATTTATCAATACTCACTTGTAGAATATAATTGAAGTAATACATTTACTTTATATAGAAGTCAGGCACTAGTATGACTATGTCTTACATATATCGAAGGATACATATGTCATATTTGACAAATACATTTTGGAGTTATTGAAATGGAGTATTGTCAGAATTTTTTTTTTTTTTTTTTACATGACTTATTTTGATTCGCAGTAATGTGTAATTATATGAAGCAAGTTTACTAGACGTGCGTCATGGCGTCTACACACTTATAAAAAAGAACTGTACTATTTCTGTGTATGTGTTATAAAACCAAGTTTAGTTATTTTAGTTTATTGCATATTATAGTTTGTCTTAAGCTTGAGTGTTCACTGATACGGGAATAACAAAGTTCAATACAATCAATAGCATTATGAAACAAACTGATCTTCTATTTCAAAACATGTTTAATGCGACTGTTTTCCTTCTGCGATTGTAACATCTGAAAAGACTACAGACTAATTATGTCTGTAAGCAGTAGTTTGTGCATAGATCGGAATGAAACACAAGCTCGATTTGACCGAGAGTTGATTTTTTATTCACGTTTATCACATATATGACATACTAAGAGTATTTGTGTAAATTTATCGAAGTCTTCTATTAAAGGCTACAAGTTCAGGAATGCCCCAAACCTCTCTAAAGGGAAGAAAGAGAACGAACTTTGTTTTGAACTATTCCGAGAAGATTCAAAAAAGACATATCAGGTAAAAATATGTTTTTATTTATCGACGATTATGAGGGTCACTGGTTTTCATTTAGTAAACATAATATGTCTGTCTGTCCGTCCATTCAAAAGAATGTGCAAATCATTGATCTGAAAGTATATACTAGTATCCGAGATTGATGAATTTCGGCAAAGGTGATTATCTTTACTTCTAGTTGGTTGTGTTCAACCCATTACCACACGGGAGTTTAAAAGAAATATATACATGTAATTGACTAGTAAACGATAAGTAATGCTTGGCCTTAAATTGCTTTATATGGGCTGATTCTATTGAAAGGTTATGTGGATTATCGGCACATTTGTGAATTTGGTGTTGTTACTGCTTCTTCTTCAATCCAAGTTAATAAAAAATGATAAAACTTACAATGAAAGTGTGTGCTCACCTGAATGTAAAGATTAACTATCTTTTTCATTGCAGTTTAAGGCCAGAAGCAAGGAAGACTATGAAAAATGGCAGGAGTGTGTCGCAAACAGTGGACATCCGCCGATAGGTAAGACTAATCAATTTTTAGTATGTTAAAATGGGTTATGCATAATAATGGTAGATACAACTAGAAACTTGGAATGTTCAGTTGCTCATTTTGTAAATATGTGTGAGTGTGTGTATTGAAGATTAAAACTATCATCACAATGTTTTTGTTAGTTAACGATATATATTTTTCATGTTTTAATTTTGATAAATCACAGTTGCGTGCCTGTTAACTGTGGGTTTAAAATCCAAAGTACGATTTTTCTAAGGGTTAGCAGTTGATCGGCATACACTATTTGGACGAACAGGCTGATTCTATTGCTAAAAACTTTAAAAATGTAATGCATTAATCCCGTTTTTTGCAGGGTATATGTACTTTAGCAGCTGCTATTATTTTCGGGATGATTGTATTCACATAAACTTTAAAAAACAAAACAAAACAAAACAAACACACACAAACACACACACACAAAAAAACCCCACAACAACAACAACAACAACAAACACTGTAGCTTTAAATTTTGAGTATCAAGAAACACAATATTTAAATCTGAAAATAATTTGTTGCTGTTTGTTGCTTTAGATTTATTAGCATATATTTCTGATAATATAGAATAGGGAAACATGTTTTCCACCAAAACAGTAAAATGCATTAATTTCAATTTGTTTAGATAGATGTAAGAACAGTTATAGTAAAGCGGATACGTTAACTTCCATTTGTGATCACCATTGTTCCTACTGTGTTTCGTATTAAATCAACTCGTTCACATGTGGTCATTGACAAATAATTTAATTTTTAACTATATGTGTGGGTTACGTTTATGAATACACATCTACATTCAGAATGTCACCCAATGTCGTAAATAATGGTTGGTTTCCCCATCACGGGCAATATCGTCACACAGGGTATTGAAACTGTATTAGGACTGATAAACCTTTTATTTAGATTTTTTCACTTTTCGCGCATGCCCTAACTTCATAGAGTCTTTACAATATCGCTAACCTGAACTAGTGAAGACGTCATGATACCGAAGGTGTCCCTCAGGGGTATTGTCCTCTATATTTAACCGATTTCGTCGAAGATGCGTTTACGAAAATAGCGTTTAAACTAGATAATGACATATTATCGCGGCATGGTTTAGCTTTTGTAGTGTCTTGATCTACAGAAAGTTATTGTAGGCAAACTCTCTCCCGCACAAACATCAAGTAAATAGACAATCGCTATTCACTTTACTGTCAAGACAAACCATCGTGTGATTTTCTTCAGCTTAGAGAAAAATATTGACATTCATAAAGAAATATCTTAAATTGTTTTGAATAGAATGTTTAGATACGTGCGCATTGTTCATCTGCTAGATTTAATACACAAGTCATGTCCTTTTTGTGCTATGATTTATTATTCAACCTGTCAACGTCACCAAGTGGGTGTGTTGGTATTTTGCATAGCGAAGCAACGAATGGATTTAAAAAAGCGTAAAAAAAAAGAATCATGAAGTACGAATCTCATTCAATTTAGTTTAACAGAGAGGTTAATAGGCTGATGTATGTTAAATACGGGATAAAAGCAATACAAAATAAGCTTATATAGGTTTTCAAACTACACATAATTCAAATATGTTGATGTCCTGTTTAGTGAGGTCATATTGAGTTAGTGTAATGTAATCACGGACCATAATATTATTACATTTGGAAAAGCTTTTTTTAAAAAAAAAAATTTTAAGTATGTGAAAGTATGAAAACATATACATATATATGAAAGTTAAAGAACTGTAGAAGGTTAAACGATTACAATAAATATACACGTTGTAAAAGCTATAATATGCTGGCAAAGAAACACTCTTTAAATGTTCTATGAATGTTTTAAATTTTCAACTGTTTAAGAATAATACTTAAAAAAGTATCTGTTGATAAACTGTGAAGCTGTAAATATACTAGCCAGTGAAAAAAGGAAGCAAATGATAAATATGTAATAGAAGCAACAAAAAAGAAAATTATTTAGAATGAGATTCAATCCCGGGACGTCATGCATGGCAGATCAATCTCGTAAGACAGCGGCACGAATTCTTAATATATGTGAAGCTTATGTGATTGCATTATGCATTGTTAATAAGCGCCGTTTCCTCTCAAAGTTAAAGGTTTAGAAGAAATACCACGTTTTCTAAAATTAAGACACATGCTTGCTTCTTTTGTACTTTCGAAATCAAATTGCTGAAGCATAATTCCTTGAGCGTCGTCTCGATAATGCTTACTTTTCAACTAAGGGGTTAAATGTTTGAATTTGAAGATCAAATGTTATCTGCCAACATTTTAAACCATTGACACAGTTGCTCTTCCGCTACCTACAACTGATTTCCAAGATTTAAGTAACTCAAGAACCAATGAAATATGACTACTTGGACCTTCAAAATTCAAATTCTGGCAAAAATACTTTTGATAATGTCTTTAAAACTTACTTCTTAAATTTTGAATTTTTCCTCTAACATTCTACTTAAGATATTTGAGATGTTTGTTTAATGGGTTTAACGTCCTGCCGACAGTATTTCTGTCATTTGGATATGGGAGTGTAAACAAAAAAAAAGTTTTTCTCATCTGAATAGATACCGGCTTCACAAGAGTTCAACTGGTTCTCTGTAGATGTGTTTGGTGCTTTTGAGTAGTTTGTGTATACATTTTGGTTTAGACCTAATGTGAATTGTAAGCTCGTATTGTATTTCCCATGCATGTTTGACAGTATTTTCGCTTGTAACGTAAACAATGCATTATAAGTAACAAATTGTTTACTATCAACGTATCCTCTAAAACGAGCATGGTAACCCCCTATTTTTAATTCAAATATCTTTTATCTATAGTCTAAAGTACATTTCTTTAAAATTTTAGAAACATTTGTCCGCTAGAGAGAGAGAAAAAGAGAACGCCTTAAATCCATCCTATTTCGTATTCTTAGTTACTTTGTAACTAAGATAGAACTCAAAAGTCGATGCAGTTTAACGTTGAGAGCCATTAGTTCCAGCATGTTAGCATAAAGACTATACTATATAATTAGGATTACAAAATTTAAATTTTGCTAAAACTTTTGTAATTTTACATCGATTACGAAAGTTCTCACAATTTATATAAATCAACATCGATGACTCGGCTAGTGTCATATGTTATCATTTTTGCTATGTCCAATTATTGTTAATATCATCTGGACCTACAATAATCGTGTAAACTAATGGATGCAATAAATTGCATATAATAATCCAAAAATTGTGATATAATTCATAAGACAGTCATTGATTAAGCTTTTTACTAGAGATCCTTAAGCATTAGATATATTTATAGTCGTGTAATATATGATTCACTTCCACAGGAAAAAAATATGAACAATGGTAGATCTAATATGAGTTTGAGAATCGTACAACAAATCATCATCATGTTTACTCAAGAGACATTTCATTCATGTGAATGTAATATAGCAATTTAAGCCCATGACCCCTCAAATGGTTTCAGTAAGAGTCGTCAAGATAATGAATTCGAAAAATGACCGCTTGTGCAAATGATTCAATAATACTTTATGGGTTAATGAAAGGCCATGAAAAATAACAGCCACCTCAAATTCTGAATTAATTAGGCCTGAGGTCAATGGACTGAGAACAAAATATTTATTGTCTTTTCTTTATTTAATCAAATAGCAGCACATGTATAAACGGTAAGAGCAAAATAATCAGGTGAAAGTAATGTGCAGCCAGATCAGGATTTGAGTTGGTGCACTTACTCAAATCTCTTACTTAGGACCACGTGCTGCATTTGGAATGTGTCCCTTAATTCACAAGACAGAACATATTGCTATGTGTTTGACAAACCAAAGGGCGATATATACAGATGAAATATACTGAAACGGAGCCATGTTTGGCACAAAATGTAACCAGGTGAAAAAGAATGTGAAGCAGGAGCAGGATTCGAACCCAGGACCATTGGCATACAATGTGAGAGCTCTACAGACTGAAACACAAATTTCATACTGGTGATCTGTTATATTACCTAGTATGAAAAGCCAGACAAAAATTTAGAATCTAACAGGGTAGTCGAGCTACCAGACCACTGACACAAATCTCATACTAGGCCGTTACATTTCGAATTCCTGGCATTCAGGACAGAACAGGGCAATTTGCTATGTACTTGAAAAATTAAATGCTGATATACAGCAACAAGGGTAACTAATTGGACATTGCATAACATGTTTAGAAAATGTGAAAACACAATACTGTATCGTTTTATCATCATCACACTGTCGTTTTGTCGTGCTATTGCGTTATTATTATCGTGCTATTGCGTTTTCGTTATCGTATTGCCGTGAGTTCATTTTATCATCATCGTATTGTCGAATATCACGTTTCAGAACAAATTCAAAGGCGATGGCCCTAAGGGGTTCGGTAACTTTGCCCCATGTAAATACAATGATTTTCATATTCATATGACGTCAATTATGACACTGGAGTTGACGTCCACAAACAAACTTTCAGTTGTCAGTTCTGGACAGACATTCCTAAAATGTTCATAGGAGGTGTAAATTAGGGTGTAGTTTCATGTGCATCTGCACGTTCATATTCTGGTATTGAAACATTTTAATATGTATGGTAAATTCAATTTAACCATTTTGATCAGATGGGGTTTTAAGGTTAATGTACTAGAAACATGAAATTACAAGTTAAATTACGACTGAAGTTTAAATAAAAATAAATTTAAATAGTTGTAGAGTTAGGGTTCTTGAAAAATCGGAAAATTGAAAAAAGATATATGTTTATAATCAAACGTATTCATTTGTTAGAATTCTTGGCTGATATGTGGCCAGCTGGCAATGAGTTATGGCCCTTGAATTTGCTCTCTAGCATCAGACATTTATGAACTCTCACTAATCAAAGATTATAGGTGGTGTATCTTTTATCCATAACCAGCTTCAATATCATGTTTAAAGTACAGGTTTTATAATTCTTCCCTCATGTTTTCGAGCAGCCTTCCAGCACATTCAGCGCTTTGATTTTTTTGTTTTTGTTCTTCTGGAGGCCAAGATATCATCATACGGACATGTTTGTTTTGACAGTTTAACTACAGCGAACTCGTCCATACTGAATCATAGATAAGACGTATGGTACAGTCTAAAATGTTTAACTTCAGGCCCGATGAACGACTGCGATCACCAAACGCATATTAAGTAATGAAAGAGTCTCTCCTAGTATCATATATTACGTAAAATGAAGTATATCTACTCTCGCGGTTGAAATGTCAACAGATCATCGATTAGAATTTGGTCAATGTGTCCGCGCTTAAAATACACCATTTGATTTTTTTCCTAATCTCAATCCTTTCTATACAGATGAATTCTTAAGTATGGCTTTCAACTAAATGAGTGTTTGTTTTTGAAAAGTTAAACAATTGACAAGACGAAAGAATTAATAACGTTACATATATATGTAAAAAAATATATCGGTAAGGTCTCAACAACGTACCGATACGTATCGTGTCAGGCCAGAATCGCGATACACCGATATATCGGTAATACCGCACACCCCTATTTATTTATGTATGTATTTATTATTTTGGATTAATTTCCTGACCCCAACATACCGAAGTCTTAAAAATATGGTACTGGAAATCTCTTTTGCTTGGCGCACAACATACTCGTATAAGGATAATTCCAGGACTGGTTGACCCCGTGTCAGGATAATTTGATTGCTTTTGGTAGCATGACACATGTCGACGACTTTTCTTTTAAATGTCACCCGTTGGGAAAGTCTATGAGTCCATGGTAAGCTGTGAAAATACCTCTTCAAAGAAACTTTTAGTGTAGTTCATGTCGTATAATGATGCGATATATAGCAGACGTACGGTGAATCTAGTGTATTAAAATTAAAATTAATATAAATCATGAATATAAATCACTAAAAATCGTGGTAACTAAATGACGGAATAATACTGTAAAATAATGACGGCTTAGATCTATTTATTTTTCAGAATTTAGCAAAACAGATTATTGTAGACGTTGTACAAATAGATCTGAAATGTATATATAAAAATGGACCTATCACTGAACGGTATAATCCTGTTAGACACCTTTACTCGACAAAAATAACACATTTTGAGCTCTTAGTAAGGCGGGAAGCTTCGTGACGTTACTCGAAACTTGACATGATAGATACCTATATTCCTATGTGGGATATAATTATAAATAATGCTGAATATTCATCCAAGTGTCGTTTGATCCACGTTGAGGGTTACATAGATTTGTAACTTACAGAGATTCGCAACTCTGATATAGTAAAGAGCAAGTCAAGAGAAGCTCTTATTAAGTTCCGTATAAATTCATGTGACCCCAAGGTAACGCGAGGTGTGCAAAAATATACGCATAGACTATAAATACACTGATTTTTTAGTTGTGTGTGACGTAATCACTCATAATCATAGAACCTACATTCTGAACATCCGTTTCTTTGAATTGAAAACCGAATAACTTCTCAAATGAATGATCAAATGATTGAACAAAATTCTACTACACAGGTATGCTGAGATTCAGCTAAAGCGTTGAAAACTCAATTTTAGGTAAAAGAAAATATCTAACGGACACAATAATTGTGTGTGGCATAAAAGCAGAGAAGAACTAATTTCTCTATGATGGTACGTAACTGTCACTTTAACATGCGGAGGAATATAACTTCTTTTGATGCTAAGGTGGCTCGTAGTTGAATTTGGATTGTAGATGTGCGGGTTTCGGTTCTTTAGTGGTGTTACAATGATCCATATAGAAGCTTAAATTCCGATAAAAATCCTTGTAACTTACTAATAATCACATCAATTTAACGGCCCTAGATACATCCAGGGGTAATTTGATGCACTATTGAATGGCCGTTACCTGTATATCTGCTATCCGAAGTTGTTTCTCCTCAGTCTGAAGGCACTGATATATGAATCTATAAATAGAGACTGTGCCGTCGCTCGGTCATATAAGATACTAATTCAAATCAAAGCGCAAATAGCGCCGAGAAAACAGTATTGTCGATTTTTTGTTTGTTTTGTTTTTATTTATCAAAGTAAATTTAATAAACTAGGGTCAATTTGTCAAGCAATTGACAAAAAAACAAAAAACAACCCCCCCCCCCAAAAAAAAAAAACAACAACAACAAACAACAACCCCCAAAACAAAACAAAAACGCTTTAACTTTGCTTTAACAAGGTCATTACAAGAAATTAAATATGAACGCACCATTTGCTTCAATGTACTGTTAACAATAAGCATATCGCTACTGTTACTCTCCCTATTTCTTAAGCTTACAATCTATAAGATTTATATCAAATATGCAAATCTAAATCAAAAGGAAACAAATATAAAATAATAGTCGTTCATTATATTAATATAAGTTTAGTATCTGGCAAGAACTAAGTTACCCTGCATATCAGCAGCTCGTCAAACCCTCTTCCACTTGAGACACACACAACTTCGGTGCCCTCAGCGCTTTAATTTCTTCAATTTAATGCCGATTAAAACAAATATGTATGCTTATTATTAGACCACAAATCTCTTTTATGACTGATTCTGTAAAACATATGTCTGTTAAGCGCCTGCAAGACGTTAAGCGTCTCAGCAAGATCTCGTCCAAATCTCGTTCACGAGAAAAAACGTTATTTCGGACGATTTCATATAACTGTGAACTAGATATTTTGGAGCAAATATTGTCCGTCCCAGTCAAAATCAAAAACCATCAAGACAGATTATTTTAAGTTCAAAACACATGATTAAAAATCAACAAAACTATTTATAATCTTAAATGCCCATTATGTTTCAAAATGATACAATTTTCACGAAAAAGAAAAAAAAAGACAAATTAACATTCAGAGCCGGATCCAGGTGTTCGGGTTTGTGTGTGTGTGTGTGTGTGGGGGGTGCAATGTTTAAAAAATGTAGGTAGTAACAATGCAAGCAGCTTGCCGCTTTGCGAGGGTCGTGATAAGGGTGTAGTTCCGGTTGGACTAGGGATCCTGGGGAATTCCTGTGCGATTTTTTTTTTAAATTTTAAAGCTGTAAAATATGCATTCTTGTGAGATTTTGAAGGTTGTATGTCTACACTTATGTACGATTGGGGAATTTTAGAGGGGGCGCGCACTGGGTGCAAACGGCACATATTGTGCAATTATCTGCAGAAAACTTACGGTTAAACGCACAGAAAATGTTGGTCACATTATGCCATTCAGTATTTGTATCTTGTATGGCTGTCAAGATACGCTTATTGTTTACATTTTGCATTCGCGAATATTTCCGAAGATGGTCCGTAATAGGAAATAATTTGAACTTGAAAAACCGTCGCCGAATGTGGTTATACATTATGTCATCGATTTATGTACTCGCGATTCGTAAACATACGGAAGGCCTATGGAAACATGGAGATTTGCGGAATATGCAAATCTGGTATATTTGTAAACAATTGATTATCTTTAGTGACAAAAATCTTATTTATTGACTGTAGCTATGTTGACGGCACAGAGTACAAGAACAGTTTGCATCTCTCAAAACTCCACATTTTGTTTTTCTGTCTGAAAAAGGATATGCACTACGTTTGGAGGAATAACTTTAGACCAAGTACTTTCTGTAATTGGAAACACGATAGGTAACGAATGCGTGATCATCCGAAAACGCACCAGGGTCTATCGGGAATATAAGAATGCAATATATTCTTTAGAAAAAAAAGTGTGCAGGATAATCACAGTATATCGGCTACTTTTCACCGGGAGCAACTCGGGCTAATACCCTGACATTGAAAAGGGGGCTAAAATAACGCACTTATAATATTACCCAACGTTTGTGCCTAAAAGTATTGCCTACTGTCGCCAGAATAAATGAATGAGATATTTTTAATGGGACATTTAAACTAAAACATTTAATAGTCATGTTACATCATCTAGCTAATTGTAAGAAATGCGGACCCAAGCTAGGAGCGCGGTGTTTTCACTTGTCCAACCTTTTATTAGCCCTATAGAAATGTTCCAAGTTCTATTTATTTATTTCTCATATCAAATACATGTAAATCAAAGCATGCAATGCGATGAAAGATTATAAGCATGATTAACATGATGAAATAAACACAAACTACGTTAGAAGTATTCGATAACCATGGCAGATTAAATGCTGTGGGTCTGCCTGTGCTAATAACAGAGCATATGCCTGTATTCAAAAATGCGGCGAACTGAAAGACCTCGCGTGCACCAAAAAAAAAAAAAAAAAAAAAAAAAAAAAATGAACAAGCGACTAGAGCTAGGACAGGCAGAAAATTTGTACCTGGGTACCCGCGGCCGTATTACGCGCAGGTACCTGGATACCCGATGTTATTAATTTACTTAAAAAGTTGTCTCTTTTTGCATCCTGGCACTTGCATATACATGTACGTGCATGGCCACGAACCAGACTTCCTCAAAAAACCAAGTCTGGCAGTTTTTCAGTCTTCTGCAAGACAAAAGAAAGATAAAATGCAGCATTTGCGACCTTGAATTCAGTTACCGTGGGGGTGGTCCTTCATCCATGATACCCCCTCCCCCCAAAAAAAAACAACAACAAAACAACAACAACAAAAAAAAAACAACAACAAAAAAACAAACAACAACAACAAAATAACAACTTGAGTTTAATCACTCCATGAAGCTACGAAAGCGTTCAGACCACAGCTGTGCCACAGAGTCTGTTGGTCCAGTGCAGATCACAAAGCAAACTTAACTTGATGGTATATCACGTTATCATACGTAACATTTCAGTAGGAATTAATAAACAGAATCATGGAAATTAGGAGTTAATATTTTTCGAATTACCATAAAATTGAGAAAATAATATTTAACAATAATATAATTGGAACTTTTTTCATGCATATCAGTATGCAGATGTAAGCAAAGTGTGAACCTAAAAATTAAAATCATTACTATTAGTTTTTACAGAATTGATCTTTTACCGGCGACAAAACAAATAAAACAATATGTTTTGAAAGTTTAAACGGACGTCTGTCATAGTCATTTTGGACGTTACGGATGAACAAAATCAGGTGGCGATTTGTGGAAAATCTAGATGTTGGCATGACGGTTCAGTCATTTATAAGAGAGATCGAAAAATATTTATTTATCTATGTAGCTTTACCATGAAATAGTCGGGTACCCGGGTAATGATTTAGTACCCGGGTACCCGAGTACTCGTCCCAGCTCTACAAGCGACAGTAGGGATTGTCAATATTCGGCCAATTGATGGCATTTTTAGGAAGAATATTATACATGTAAATATTATGTAGAATATGCTAATTATGAACTTTACCAAAACAATTATTCGTTCAATCATGTAGAATGTGCAAAAGTTTGTGATTACCGAAAATTGATACGCATAAACATAGCAAAGATACTCTGATGTTCTTTACGATATTTAATTTTGAGCGGCTTACGTGTTTTAAGTGATCTTTGGTCAATATTTTGGACCTTTATCCATCGCGCACTTTGTTTACAGCAGAGAAAATAGCCGCGCGAATGCAGAGAGACTAATGATAATGTTATGCTCCGTGACAATATCTTCCTTTAGTTAGACTGAAGGCCAACGTCAATCAGAATATCACAAGGAGATGAATAACAATTAAGCTAGTCTACAATATTATATTATACATTTTTCCACATTATAACTTGTTTATATTTTAGAATTCATATAATAAATATATTATATTGAATAATAAGTGAATGTTGTCTTAATGTTAGTCAAGTATCCAATAATCATCAAACCTTTAATATTAGTTAAAAATCAGAGTGCCGACATAACATTTGTCAAACACCATATGCTTAATAAATTTTGACCAAAACCGAATCGAACTAAATTAAGATTTATTCAAAAATTTAATCTTAATCGAAAAAATTAATTCATCTATCAAACTTTTTTTGATTAAAAGGGAACCCATCATTCGGAGAAATGGAAGTCAACTCAAACAAGAAACAAAAGGACAAACGGTATCAACGATTGGAGTCCTCTGAATACCCGTGAGTCTATCTGTGTGTGTGTGTGTGTGTGTGTGTGTGTGTGTGTGTTTCTCTGTCTACATGGTTGTCTCTCTCTGTCTACCTGTATGTCTGTCTGTCTCTGTCTATCTCTCCCTGTCTGTCTGACTATCTGTCTGTCTGCCTGTCTCTCTCTCTCTCTGCTTACCTTTCTTTCTCTCTCTCTTTCTATGCCTGTTTCTCTGCCTCTCTGCCACTCTCCCGCATATTTCTCTCTCTTTCTGTCTTCCTGTCTCGCATTTTGTCTTCTTCTCTGTGTGTCTGCCTGATTTTCTGTGTGTGTCTCTCTTTGGCTGCCTGTCTGTCTATCAGTTTTCCTGCCTGACTGTTCGTCTGCCTGCCTGTCTGTCTGTCTGTATGTCTGTCCATCCGTCTGTGTGTCTGTTATATACCCATCTGTTAATCAATATTGATCCCTGGGGACGATTTGTTACTTATCAATATTGTACTGATGCAGTCATGTGACATGTTCGCTACCATATCACCTTATTGCTTATTGTTAATCTTATTGATTTATTTTACATTTTTTGAATTAAATCATTTAAAACTTTTATATCTAAAATCGACCTTATTTGTTATTATGTCTAAGCTGTTCAAGTAAACACTTCAGTTTAGTATATTTATGAAAATTCTACATAGAAAACAAATCGGAACACCACCGTTTCTTTTATATTATATTCTACACAATACATTCTTGAGTATTGCTATGAATTTTTGGTTGTACCTTTTATTTTTGGATGGGGTGGGGATTCCTGAGGTAGAATGATTGGATAAAGAAATTGGATCTCGTGCTACAGGTTTGAGCCGGACAAGGAACTGAAAGGAACCCATGTGAAGAATATAAACGTAAGAGAGACGTCAGACGAGAAGAAATGTAATATCACAGGTATCGTGGTAATATCACGTGACATTATGGTCGTCTGTGACTGGGAAAACAGTTCAGTAAAACTTATAGACACAAAACAGAACATCGTCACATCTAGGATCCGCTTCCCCTCCTTTCCCTGGGACACGGCGCTCGTGCCTCGTGACGTCACCGAGGAATCATCCACATATGACCTCATCATTACCCTGCCCTATGACAGGAAACTCCGCTACGTCAGAGTGACCGGTGACCAGATCAAGGACACGGAAAAGTACATCTCTGTCGAGGGTTGGTGTCGGGGAATCCAGGTCACCCGGGACCGGAAACTCGCAGTGAGTTATGACAGTTATGACGACCCGAGATATGGCGTCCGCTCGGGGAAAGTTGAGATTCTGGACCGGACACAAGTCCTGGGAGACTCGTGACAGATCCTGGCGGCGCTCAACTGTTTCGCCATCCATGTTACCTCGCGGTCAGTCCTGTTTCCGGGATCTTATATGTTTCAGACAGGGGGAACACGCTGACCAGTATTAGTATTAGTACACGTGACGGGTCAGGGATGACCGAGTTGACTGGACTGAAGTCACCCCGCGGTGTAACAGTGGACAGGGCGGGGTCAGTGTTTGTCTGTTGTTGGGATGGAACCGTCCATCAGGTGACCGCTACAGGTGACCGGTCCTCACAGATCCTGGGGAAGGAAGATGGTTTGTGTGAGAAGCCCCGGGCCATCGGCCTCAGTCCCGAGGGAGACCGAATGTACGTGGGAAGTTATAGTTATCATGTGCAGGAATTCCTGCTGACGGAGAGCGACAACTGAAGGTAAGACTTTTCTTCACTTCATCAAACTCCACGCAGTGATCTCCCTTGCACGCTCACTATGCCGAAGAATGAAGGGGAGATAGCTGCATGGAGATTGCACTTTTATATCACAGCCGTGATCTTGATTGTACTTTCCTTCTTGCATTAAACACTTATCATAAATATTTGATTCATTTATCATTTACATTAGTCTATTAATTTAAACTTTATTTTATTCATTTATCTTTTATTTAATTATTTATTCTTTAAATCATTTTTGGTGGGAGTGTTCGCAATCACACTTTATGTTTTTACTCTGCCACCATTTTGATTTTCATGTATTTTCTTGCTATCGCTCTATAAACAATCATTATTATCTTCAAACGTTTTTTTTCTCTATTACCTTATATATTTGATATGGTTCCCAATAAATTATTTTCCCTCAATATCCGCCATTTTCTTTTATTTTTAATTTTTAATTATTCCTTAAATCACCTTTTTAAGGCATATTTTTTTTTTTTTAAATGATTTTTACCATTTATTCAATTATGTCATTGTTTATTTTACTTAGATCATGAAAAGTATTATATATATTTAATTACTACTATATATGTTTGCAATAGTCTGCTCCATTTTCTTAAAAAAATGACTGTCTTTAAAAATATTTGCCATTTTCCTTCTTTTTCTTATGAAGGTATTATTGTTGAAGATAATGTTGATGATTGTGTCCAAGCATTTCTAATAATGACAATATAAAGTAAAAAAATAAAACTTTTTTTTATGATCATGATGGTTATGATAATGATGCCCAAATAATTTTACAAAAATGCGAATCAAACGCTACCGTCATATGTTGCTGATGATGATGATTTTATCAGTTAAGCCTTCAACATTTTTTTATTCCTATGAAATAACCTACTTGTCACTTAGTTATTTTTTATGAAAAAAAATCATTTATATAACATTATTATTGTTATTATTTAATGCAAATCTATTGGTCTAAATAATACTATGAATGTATCTGTTTACAGGGAGACCACATTGCAGAAACTTGTCAAAGTGAACTATTCAAGGTAAGTAACTTCCTTAAAGGAATAAAAATAGCAACAAAATCGGAAGTAATGGTTATGGTAGGGCAAAGAAAAGTTCCGTTTCTGGTCTCAAAAAAAAAAAGAGGGTCGCTAGGTCGGGATTTTATTTCATTTTTAGCTCGACTATTCGAAGAATATGAGAGTTATTGTAGTCGCCCTGGCGTCGGCGTTGGCATTGCAGCTTTTGGTTAAAGTTTTGCATGCAAGTTACTATCAACCTTATATATCTCAATAACCATTTATGGTATTGACTTGAAAGTTTATAAATATGTTCAGGGGCATCAGACAACCAAGGTAGATAACTCTTGACTGAATTTAATATGAATTATGGCCCCTTTTTAACTTAGGAATTTTGGTTAAAGTTTTGCATGCAATAGAAAATTTAGTTAAAGTTTTGAATGCAAGCTGCTATCTAGTTTGTATCTCAATAACCATTCATGGTATTGACTTGAAAGGGATATCATACTTTCATGGTAGATAACTCTTGATAGAATATGTTACAAATTATGGCCCCTTTTTAACTTAGAAATTTTAGTTAAAGTTTTGCATGCAAGGTACTTTCATGCTAATGTCTCAGTATCCAGGCATGAGATTGATTTGAAACATCTTTAATATGTTTAGGGCTATCATACTTTCATGGTAGATAACACTTGATGGAATATATTAAAAATTATGACCCCCTTTTAACATAGAATTTTGGTTAAATTTTTGCATTCAAGCTACTATCCAGCTTATATCTCAGTAAGTTCTTGTGGAATTGACTAGAAAGTTAAGGAGTGTCTTCAGGGGCATCAGTAAACTAAGGAGGATAACTTTTGGGCTGAATTTTATGCAAATTATGGCCCTTTTCTAACTTGGATTTTTGGTTAAAAGTTTTGCATGCACTGTGTTATTATGCTTATGTCTCAGTAACTAGGCATGGGATTGATTTTAGACATCATAAAAATATTAAGGGGTATCAGACTATCAAGGTATATCATTTTTGACTATTATTATGTACAGGGTATGTGAAGGGCAATAATTGAAATAGATTTCATTTGATTTACCAACAAGCATTTTGAATAGTCGAGCGTGCTGTCCTCTGACAGCTCTTGTTTTATTTTTTTTCATTTTTTTTTATATGGAACGAGAGGTAAAAAAAAACAGTTTTATAGGTGAAAAGTTTTAAAAAAATAGGGTCGGTGGTTAAAAAAGAGAGTCGGTCGGGCGACCGGAAATGAAACATTATTTTTTTTTTTTTGGCCTGAAGGTAATAACGATGTCGGTATACAAGCAATAGTAGTCTTCGTAGTAGTAGTAATATTAGTTGTTGTTGTTGTATGATCTTTATTGTGATAATGGCAGACGTAGTAATGGTAGCAGTAGTTGTTGTTGTAATGTACGTAGTATTCATTGCAGCAGTGAAGGTAGTAGTAGTTGTGATGTTGGTAGTGGTAAAAGTAGTAGTAGTAGTAGTATTGGTAGTAATGGTAGTGGTAAAGGTATTAGTGTTTATTTGGAAGTGTTGATAATTGAAATTTTAGTAGTATTGCAGTAGTAATTGTTATAGTAGAAGTAGCAGTAGTTATAGCAAATATAGAAGTTTAGGTCGCGGTAGTAATATTCTATAAGAAGTCGTAACGGTAGTGATATTGGTAGTGGCGGTAGTAGTAGTAGCAGCAGTGATAATGGTAGCAGTTATGGTTGTTATAATAATTAAAGTACTTATGGTAGGAGTAGTAGTAGCAACATCAGTAGTAGCAGCATCAGTAATGGCAGCTTTGTTTAATAGTATTTCATTCAAATTGCCAAGAGCATTGAATAGTCGAGTGTGTGTCCACCCTGACAAGGCGTTTGTTTTTTTTATTTATTTTGTATATTATAGAACGAGAGTAAAAAACGTTTATAGTGGTTTTAAAAAATAGTCAGTTTAAATAAGAGTAGTCGGCGTGGTGCCTGGATATGAAATAATATTGTTACTTTTGGTGAGTATACATAGTGTATACAGCAATATGTTCTTGTGTATGTTAGTATACAGTATTATGATGTTGTGATTGTTGTATGCATTGGATAATGGCAGGGTATGTAAGTATACAGTATTTTGGAATGTAGCAGCATTATTGCAGCAGTGTAATGGTTGCTAGTAGTTGTGTGTTGTTAGTAAATAGTGTTATGTAGTAGTAGATTAGTAGTAGCGTAGTGGTTAAGGTTGTCGTTTTGGAATGTTATAAGAAATTCAGTAGTTTGAAGTAGTACATTGTAGTAGCAGAAGTAGGCCAGTGGTTTATAGAATAAGTATAGAAGTGTTAGGTGCGCGTAGTAATGGTTCCTTGTAAAAGTATAACGGTAGTATATTGGTAGTGCGTAGTAGTAGTAGCAGCAGTGAAATGGTTGCCAGTTTGGTTTTAAAGTAATTAAGTACTTATGGAAGTATAGTAGCATATCAGTAGTAGCAGTATCAGTAATGGAGCGTTGTTTGTTAAAGTAATTTCATACTATGAAAGTAGATAAGCAGTAGTAGTAGTATCAGCATCCGTAATAATAGGCGTTGTGTTTGTTAAAGTAATATCAGTACTTAAGGTAGTAGTAGCATTAGTAGTAGCAGCAGCAGTAATGGTTGCCGTTGTGTATGTTACGAGGGGTGTTCATTTAATAATGAAAACAGTCTTGTAAATACGAAACCTAGTCAGGTAAACTACAGCAGCACAAAATATAATACCAGAGTAACATTTTTGGCGCCAAAGATAATGACGTCGTCAGGACGTCGTGTACTGATGACGTCATCAACACATGACGTCACTTCCTGTTCTGTTCAAAATGGACGCCAGCAGAGAAAACCAAAGATTTTACATATCCTCGAGTGCCCAAACTGCGCCCCTCTAAGATTTAATTAGGAAATGCAACATAAATAAAATACATAGAATAAAAACTGTTCACATACCAATTAATTATATCAAATTTACATTAAAACTTACTAAATAATTCTTTTATAAATAATTATTCACTCGGAAATAGCATTTAATACATTACGAGTCAAATATTATTCCATCATTTTGTATGGTCCTAAGGTGACGTCATAGCAGTTGCGAATTTACACATTTGACTTCCATCTATAAATGTGTAATCACAGCAGATGGATTTCCGAGATACTTTTATTTAAAAAAAATTGAGTTTAAAAGGGCCATTCTGCGTGGCAATCATTTTGTATTAAGAAAAACACATAAAAAGAGTGGTGCGAGATAAAATTTGCAATATTTATCTGTCTGAATCAAAATTTCGTACAAAAATCATCTGAATTTATTTACAGAAACATATTTAAAAAAAAATCTCACAGTCGCATACGCGTGTGATAAAATCTAGCGAGACTACGATATAAAAAAGGAAGGTGGCGGAGTTAGGACAGGGACTCAGTTAGGACCTCCGACGATATTTACAAGGCTGCAACTTGGAGAAGAATTGCTGATTTATTTACTGTATATACAGACTTAGCTGTACAATATAACACATGTGCCAGGTGGGTAAGGGAATTTAAAGCTGCTTACTGATAAGCCACGTCCAGGAGCACCAAAATCGAAGGTGAACGAGACCTTAGTCGCGAATGTAAACAATCAGGTAGACAATGATCCCAATGTTTCTCTCCGTGAAATAAGTTCAGACTTAGATGTTTCGATCGGTACAGTCCACAAAGTGATTCATGAAGAATTGGGACTAAGAAAGATTTCTGCAAGGTGGGTACCCCATGTGTTGACTCCAGAACAGAAGAAAAATAGGGTTAGTTGTGCCAAGCAACTTTTGGACATATTCGAGCCTTATGGACCTAAAAGGATATCAGACATAGTCACTGGAGATGAAACTTGGATATACTTCTATGGGATCCCAAACAAACATGATGTGGCTGACAAAAGATGACCCGTGGTCTGTAAACCAGGTTTTCAGTGTCGGAAGAGGCTTTTTACAATTTTTTTCAACCATGAAGGGCCGGTGGCTGTAGATGTGCTACCAGAAAAATCAACCATGACTGAAAGATATTACCGAGAAAGTGTGCTCCCGCAAGTGGTTTCTAAAATAAATGACAGTCGCCCCATTACAGGAACCTCCAGAATCATGATTTTGCTTGACAATGCCAGTGCCCATAAAACTGGGGCCGTCACTCAGTACCTATCAGAGAACCATATTCTACTCTTCCCCATCCTGCCTACATTTCTGACCTGGTACCATGCGACTTATGTTTATTTCCTAAACTGAAGGAAATTTTAGTTGGAAACAAATATACCCGTGCCCAAGACTTGTCAAAAGCGGTAAATGCAGAGTTACGGGGTATACCTAGAGAAGAGTACCGGACAGCTTTTGATAAATGGCGCAGACGGCTACAACTGTGTATAGAGAGAGGAGGAGAGTACTTTGAGGGACTGTGAAAAGATGATCAAAATCGCTTAATAAACACCAGAGATAATAAGGTATTTTCATTATTAAATGAACACTCCTCGTAAAGTAATATCAGTACTTATGGTAGTAGTAGCATTAGTAGTAGCAGCAGCAGTAATGGTTGTCATTGTTTTTTCTAAAAGTAATATCAGTACTTATGGAAGTAGTAGCATTAGTAGTAGCAGCAGCAGTAATGGTATCAGTTGTGGTTGTTAAATCAATCTCAGTATTTATGGTAGTAGTAGCAATAGCAACAGTAGCGGCAGCAGAGTAGAAGCAGCACCAGTGACTGTTGTGATTGTTATTGTAATATCAGTACTTATGATAATAGCAGAAATAAAAGCCAGTTGCTGCAGCAATAATTTAAGTAGTGTCGCAGCAATGGTAGACGTTATAATAGTGCTGATTCTCAAAGTAGTAGAAGTAGTAGTAGTAATTGACGTTATAGTCGTATTTTTAATAGAAATTGCGGTGTAATTCAAAATAAGATAAATTACCTGAAAAAAAAAAAAAAATATAACAATAATAATACTGATTATAGAATAATCAATATCAATATTATGATTTTTTTCTTTATATTTACATTAGTAAATTTTAAAATATTCTGACTGTCTGTCATTCAAAAATACTCATTCATAAGTATTTTACTTAAAAGAATATCTGTATAAAATAGAATATAGATAAAATGATAAATATTCGATACAACTATGACGACATTGCATGCAGCAGACTGAAATTGTGGCTTTGATCACCTTTACTCTCTCTTTTTTTTCAGACGATGAATGCAATTTTATCATTTCATCGACGAAACAGAGACAAACTCCGGTGACTTTTCTGGGCAAAATTTAACTATAGTTTTATCAGTTTTATCTTTATAAAAGAAATGTGTAAAACAAAAAAGTCCTAATGTACATGCTATAAGTATTTGACATTTGACATTGTATCTTCAATTCTAGTGTAAGTAATTGTAATTGTAGTGTAAGTAACTTTATACAAATCCGGCGACATTTTAGCTATTCAACACACACTGTTTTAATTTTAATGCCTTCTGTTGAATGCGGGGAGTGCGTACGAATCTTTTAAAGACGTCTATGCGGGGTTTGTTGTTTTTGTGTGTAAAGTATCAGTTTTTCTATCAAAGTGTAAAAAGATATGGATCATTTGTATAGTTTGTTGTAAATACATTGTACTCAGGGCTCTTTATCTCTGTTGTTTAGCGCCTGTATAAGGTACCATTCCCCCAGCCAAAAAGTATACCCCACCCCCTTTTCTCAAGCAAAATTCCCCCTGGAAACGAAAATATAACAACTCACAGAAATAACAAGAATGCTAAAGTGGTAGATTGTTGCACTGTATACCATTTGATTTCCCTTTCAGTTTTACACAATATAGCTGCTAGACAGGAACTGTTTTGTTCATTTTTATTAACATGATTATTGCAGCAAAGAGTTGCCTAAAATTCCCCGGACTGAAGAAAACGACACGAACATTCCCCCTCCTGTAGGTAAAGGCACTGTTCCCCCAAAAAACACAGAGAGAGAGGGGGGGGGGGAGGGGAGAGAGAGAGCTAGCTCTGATATTTGAATATAATCTGTATATACATGTGTTGTTTTAATACATTTTAATCTAAATTATAGGGAATTTGCTTTGTTAGTAAAATATATGTTATATTACATTTTTTGCAAAGGACTGTCTTGATAATCTTGAATTTTCAAATGAGATTTCACCGATTTTGTCTAAGTTATACTTCATGATAGGTAACATGTACATAGAAGAAAAACTAGTATGACAGTATCTTACGATCCATTTTTAAATTATTATCATATATGTATATGCTATATATGTATGTGTATATATACGTGTGTGCATATAATGTATGTGTTCCTTAGTGTTAAGATACAAACTATCATAAAATGTTTATTGAATCTTTTCCCCTTCTTGTACTGATTATTAAATTTATGTCTTATTTCTAACTAAGTCTCCTCTTTCATCTTTCTCCCTTTCCAATTTTGCTTCCTAACCAGAAATATAAAAAATGAAAATACCAGTTTAATTATGTACTACCTTTGTAAATATCCCATTACTGTATACTTGGTATATTTGGGTGAATACTGAATGTATATACGAGTATATGTACTGCATTTGTAAATATCCCATTACTATAAAGTTGGTATATTTGGGCGAATTAATTTTTGTTCTGAAATTATTCAGGATAGGAAATATGATCATTTTATAAGAATGACTGTAGATTACCAATAATAATGTACTATTATTGAGGGATGTGTAGATACTTTACTACAATAGATGATTATATTTACTTTGACTCTTTGTATGCAAGCAAATAAGATAATTAAATATATTATGCCGGACAACGTCTTCTTGTTATACTTTAAAATGTCATGTCGAATAACTTTGTAGAAAGCTGTGTTCAGGGTATTTAAGGCTTAATGAGTAAGGCATGGGCGTAGAGATGCGCATTTTTAGTGGCGTTGTGGACAAACATTAACATGAAATATTATGTAAGGTATAAACTGTTGTTGTAACTGTTTTAAAATAGATTGTGCACTTTGTGCGACAAGGGACTGGTCGGTACTGAAGACCATTATCTATTAACCTGTGAATATTTCAAAAGGGACAGACAGACATTCCTTGATCCTAAAACCATCAATATCCCAAGTTATCATATTACATTCAGAACCCTGATGCAATCAAAGTCGGTTATTGTTTTGGAAAATATCAGTAAGTTCGCCTCAATCATTTTTAATTAATTTACATTGAACTACGTTAAATGCCAATACCTCTTCAATCATGCTGTTCTTTGTTGATATTTACGTTCCCTTAATATAAAGCGTTTGACTTACTATTTGGAAGCATAATATAGCAATTTCGATCATATTTATCTTATATAAACGCAACAGTTACTGTTAATATACTTTAAATACATTGTGTATCTTAAACATTGCCATTTTCTCTTGGGTATATACATTGGAAGAGCAAAAAGCCACTTACCTTTACCCGTCTTCTTCCAAATAAACACGTTTATAAATGCGTTTAACGCAAGTTATTCACTGTTGTGCGATTTTCATGTCTATTTCATGCAAGGTTCTAAAAATAGCGTAAAGCGGTTAAGTTTGCTTATTTAAATACCGGCTGTTGTAGAATAGAATCGCTCTATTGTTAATCTTCGGAAATGTTTTTGGACATCGCCTTTATTTATGGCAGTATTGATATAAGTAACAAACATTCCCCCCTCTCTCTCTTTGATCATGTAACCGCTTCTTAAACTTGTTCCTGATGGCCCCCTCGTGTAATCATAAGCCTCTTCTTGGTGAGTCAAGAATACATTTAATGCCACATCTCTCACTTTCTCTCTCTCTCTTTCTCTCGGAACCCATAGCCCCACTAACACACAGGTTTATTAGTTTCTTGTGTTATTTATTTAGTTATTCATTTCTTCCTACTATGTTGTTTGATTGGGTATGACCATGGTATGACCATTGAAGTGACTATGACTATTTAAAAGGAATATATATATATTTATATATATATCATTAAGTAATATTACGCACTGTAAATGAAATATCCAATTCAGTTAATGAATCTGCTTTATATCCATATACATGTATCTCTGTGCGTATGCGAGTGTGTATTTTTGGGCTTATATGTGTATATTTACCTATATAATTGCATATTTTAGAAGCCTACATTAATCATTTGTTCATTATGCACCCATAAAAAAGATGTTGTCCCCCCCCCCCTCAACTGTTCCTGATAAAATCTACAATGACCGGAAAATTCATATGTATTATGTAAATGTTTGTTTATGTTTTATACCCATGTTGTACCATATGTACCTGGGAAATAAAAGATATGTTCTGTTCAGTTCTGTTTTTGTTGCAAGAGAGCGAAACACACATTCTTGGACGGCAGCCGAATATTTCATGAAATTGGCTTGAGATCGAACTCAAGTTTAATTGGTAAGAAATGGAATTTTACCGCCAAGCTATACAAGTATTCGTTAATTGTATATATGCCAATGATTAACCGGCTAGGTACAAGTACATATTGATGTTTTATATGTATATGAAAGGAGTTAACGACGGAATAATAGATGTCTATACTGGAATTCTAACACTCATTAACATAGAATTTTCAGTCGCGTTCTAAATCCTTCACAACATCAAATATCCATGTTTAGCATTGCAATTCATCCTTCACCATTGTTGATTGTTTTCTTCTCACTGTATACTATATTTCCGTTAAGTTTCGTTTCAACAACACGGCAGCATATGGGCGGTCAATATAGCTGTTAACTTATAAAATACAAGGAATGTATAGTACGTAAATGTGTGTGAAAAAGAAAGACCAGAATGTCCAAATGCATTATTCGTGTTCATAATGTACTAGGGTGTGAGGTAATCATGGCAAACACATTCACACTGCGCGGATAAGAGGATATAGTCATTCCATAAACAATTTCGCATTTATTGGGTTTTAATCGGATAATCAATGTAAACAACTACAGCTGCTTCTTTGTACGTATATGTAGCGTGTGTGTTGATTAATATTTTCATTGGAGTAAATAAACCAAATGTCTATCAGCTTATTGACACCGACAGTGTGATTCGAACAATATATGTATGATTTTCTACCACCTTTGTGGCTTGATGTCAGATGTATAAGATATATCGATATCATTTCTTATTTATAAATAATAAGTTATATATTCATCTAGATTATGTAAGTCAAAGATGGACTATTCGTTGACAGGTTTGTTACAACTGAAACCCTGTTTGCCTTAACAGTATTTAAAGCATTTTATCCTAGATATTCCCAACGGGTTACGTAAACTATAATAAAGAGGGCACACGTTTACATAATTTAATATATATTTACAATTATCAGAATGTTTTTAAATGTCTTTCATTAATTCAGATATATTTTTTGTAGATAACTCTGTGAAGATATAAAGGAATTAAAAGTGAAATGAACATAACGTTTATGATATTGACGGAGTTCTTTTACTATTCTATACCTTGTTGTATCGAGATAATCGAACACCTTCTTGGATATAATGCTTTATTCTACATAACACAAGCATACTTTAGCATGAGTAAATAGAGACCATAGGTACATGCATGTATAAATAAGACAGTAACAGAAATTCATTAGCGTGATAGAGCGTATAAGGATATCGTTGTTGTCTCCCTTATCATAATAATGCTCAACACAACATGCTTGATCAACTAATTATATTCCAAGCCGCTTTCTATCAGGTAACATGTGTTAGGTCTGTGATTCTAATCGGGTGCCTATGAGCATTTCCTTTAGGAAAGTTAATGTATTTCAAGCTGTATGGGAGACCAGAGATTTAATTTATTCAAGTTGTATGGGAAGCTTAAGTTTATGAAAGCATTAGAAGAAAGTTATATTAATTGCAGAAAACAGGAGTTAATATTTCCCATTCTGTAAAAGCGACGGGGCAGTTAATTAAGTGTATCAGAGACGAGAGTTAATGTCTTCCTTACTTTAAGTGAGACCTGAGAGTTACTATCTTACAAACTGTATGCAAGACCAGAGGATTTATGTCTTGCAAACTGTAAAAGAGACCGGAGAGTTATGTCTCCTAGAATTAAAGAGAGACTGGAGAGTTACTATCTTACAAACTGTATGTAAGACCAGAGGGTTAATAGTAGTATATAAAAGACAGATGGGCAATCTACTTGGAGCTGGTGGAGCCACGAAAGCACGCTATGACGTCATCAATCGATAGCATAATAACAGACTCACGCGCGGTGCCTGAAGCACCGTGCATTGACGTCATCAATCGATACCATAATAACAGACTCACTCGCGGTGCCCGCAGCGCCGTGCTTTGACATCATCAATCGATACCATAATTACCCAGTTCTTTAAATTTGTAAATCAGCCAATAGATTTGTGTGGAAGTGGGAGTCTTTAAGTCATCCCAATCTATATATACTTCGATCCCAATCTATATTATACTTCGTGAGCGGTGTTAGAATCACGTGACATACTTCACTGTGGGATTCTATTGATGGTAAAATGTAAAGCATCATGGTCTGATAATGCGCTCGGTGGCATAATTTCAAATATAGAGATATACTTAAAATCATTATAATTGAGTAATAATCAACGACGCTCATACCGTTTAGGTTTGTGAATGTGTACTCGCCATTAGATTTATCTTTACATAACCGCTCATTCGCT
Organism: Solen grandis; assembly: GCA_021229015.1. NCBI lineage: Eukaryota > Metazoa > Mollusca > Bivalvia > Adapedonta > Solenidae > Solen > Solen grandis. The sequence goes on from CM037784.1 coordinate 14,326,389, forward strand.
ATTACGAGGTTTGTTGTTTTACACAAATCGAGAGCGTGTATCATGTGGGTCAAGCACGTGGTCTTTGTTTACTCTCGGTGACATGTAAACAACGGGTTGTAACTTCGATATTTCATTTAAAAATCTATCGAACTCGATATAATCTAATTCATTTGATGTTCTAGAATTAAAGTCTCCTGTTATCATAATTTTGCCGTGTGATTTATATTTTTCTATTCCAATTTCTATTTGTTCAAAAATATCAATATTATCTTGATTAAGAACATTTGATTCTCGTGGGGGATATTGTAATGATCAGGGTTTTTCCAAATCTTACCTTGGGCTTTTGGCTTGCCTATTCCTATTTTCCTTAATTGTGATGATTTTGCTGGCACTAAGACATTATTTAGATCCTTGTTCTGGTAAAAATCACAGAACAACAAATCCTCATTCAGTATTTTTGCCAGTGTTTCTCTATCCTTAAAGTTATTTGTCCGTTTCCTTGAGTTTTCCACAGCAGAATCCCTGTTTGGTGTTTATGTCACTAGTTTTCGTGACCTAGCAGCTATCCATCCTATTTGTTATTTATGCAATCCAGTTTGTTCCATGTTAAAACTTGGTTTTGCACAGTATTTGTAAATGTTTACTTGTTATAATTCCATATTTTTGAGATTTATTCCAAGTCATGTTCTGGTTGTGTAAACACATCCGCCATTTTTGTTCAGCTGAGTATAGTTGCTAAGCAACCACAGAAGCGGCAAATTTAAAGTACACTGTTGTTAAACTTAAACCTCTAGCAATGACTCAATTTTTGAATTGCAGAAAGAGAACTTTTGAGGTTATTGTTATTTAAAAGTAATTTTGAACTTAAGTATATTGTTCTATTTTTAGATATCACCCTGTATAAGCAGCTGTGGGCTATGTTTCCACACCACACACTGTGAGCTGTGTGAGCCCACTGTCCACAGTGTGAGCTGTGAGCACACAGATCACACTGTGGACCTGTGAATCCCACGGTTGTGAGCTGTGAGCACACAGAGAGTATATATACTGTGTTCACAGTCATTTCAGGGACTCCACCATTTGTGAACCTTTATTCATTTCTTTTAGTCTAAATTTCTATAAGCCATTTTGTGTTAGGTATGCATAATTTGCAACATGATAGTTTTTTAGCATGATCTAAGTTTTAAATCGTGTTTTAGTTAAAACTGCAGTCTGTATAATTTATTTAATTTATTTAACACTTTACACCTTTAAATGAAATAGGAATCTGCTGATTTAAAAGGGATTTTTTCCCCTAAATATAATTATTCATTTTAGCAGTAATTTTCATGATACAACTTATTACAAGGCATAAGTTGGCAGTTCCTCTGTTCTAGTCTATGTTTTCTCATAGTGTTTGCTATCAGTCGTGATATCGCAGTATTTGTTCTCTGGTTATTTACCTCCGATTTGCAGTGCCACTCTTGTTAGTTTTAAGAGTTGTTGGCAGGTTCTAGTGACATGAATTATTTTATAGCAGTATAGATATTAATTTTCACACCTCAATTAAATTGAAATAATTTTATCAACTGTTCTATTTTTATTTATACCTTATATTTTGGAGTCCAACCTTAACACTACCCATCACGCACACACACATAAAGACCACGCCAGCCCAAAGTAAGACCAGAGCAGACCAAGGGCGGAGCGTAACAATATATGTACAACAGATGTATACATCTTCACAAAAATTAAATACACTTTTACATATTTTAAACCAAATTATCCTACATTGATCTTTATCAAAAGCTGTAATTTTACTCTGTAAAGAAGATATATAGTAAACTGAGATACCTCCAGAGTAGCTTCCTTTCTTTGTATTTGGTGATTTATATATCTTACAAACTGTATGCAAGACCAGGGGGTTAATGTCTTGCAAACTGTAAAAGAGTTCGGAGAGTTAATGTCTTCCAGACTTTGAGAGAGACCGGAGAGTTAATATCTTATAAACAGTATGCAAGACCAGAGGGTTTTATGTCTTGCAAACTGTGAAAGAGACCGGAGAGTTAATGTGTCCCAGACTTATAGAGAGACCAAAGGGTTAATGTCTTCCAGACTTATAGAGATACCAAAGGGTTAATGTCTTCCAGACTTATAGAGAGACCAAAGGGTTAATGTCTTCCAGACTTATAGAGAGACCAAAGGTTAATGTCTTCCAGACTTATAGAGAGACCAAAGGGTTAATGTTTTCCAGACTTATAGAGAGACCAAAGGGTTAATGTCTTCCAGACTTATAGAGAGACCAAAGGGTTAATGTCTTCCAGACTTAAAGAGAGATCGAAGAGTTAATGTTTTCCAGACTTTAAGAGAGACCGGAGAGTTAATGTCTTCCAGACTTATAGAGAGACCAAAGGGTTAATGTCTTCCAGACTTATAGAGAGACCGAAGAGTTAATGTCTTCCAGACTTATAGAGAGACCAAAGGGTTAATGTCTTCCAGACTTATAGAGAGACCGAAGAGTTAATGTTTTCCAGACTTATAGAGAGACCGAAAAGTTAATGTCTTCCAGACTATGAGAGAGACCGTGAGTAATATCTAACAAAATGAATGCAAGTCCAGAGGTTTTTATGTTTTGCAAACTGTAAAAGAGAGCGGAGAAATAATGTCTTCCAGACTTTTTGAGAGACCGGGGAATTACTGTCTTCCAGACTTTAAGAGAGACCGGAGAGTGAATGTCTTACAAACTGTATGAACGACCAGTCAAAAGGAGATAATATCTTGAAGATTATCTGAGGGACGGGAGAGAGAAAGAATGTCTTCCAAAATGTATGGTAGACCGGAAAGTTAATGTTTCCAGGCTATATGAGACGCCGATATGACATTGTTTCCCAGGCTATAAGAGAGACCGGAAAGATAATGTTATCCAGGTCTATGCGAGACCTGAGAGTTAATATTTTCTTAGCTGTATGTGAGATCGGATAGTTTATGTCTTCCAAAATGCATTAGAGAGAGGAGATTTAGTGTCTTGTGTTGTATGAGATACCAAATTAAGATCTCAGGCTGTATTGGAGGCAGGAGAGTTAATGTTTTCAAGCTGTATGAGAGACAGGAATATTATAGTTTTTCAGGCTTTATGAGGAATCAGAGAGTTAAAGTCTTTAAAGCTGTTTAAGAGACCGGAGAGCTAAAGTCTCCAAAGATATATGAGAGACCGGAGATTTAATATGTTGTATGAGAGACAGCCGCTAAAGTTATCCAAGGGCAAAGTGAATGTCCTCCAGTTGTTAAGACGGAGAGTCTTGTCTTCCAAGCTGTATGTTAGACCGTATAGTTTATGTCTTCCAAGTTTATATTAGACCGTATAGTTTATGTCTTCCATGCTGTATTAATAACCGAATAGTAATTGTATCCTATGCAGGTCGAATACAATAAATATATTTTATTAAAGTTGTTCTAAACAAACATAATGAGCTGTTGCTCAAGATCTATATATACGATCTATGCGCTGAATAGCATTTACCTAAATATGCTTATAAATGGGTGTTAATAAATCCTGAAGTTGTATATTATCTTAATCATAAGCATATGCTTAATGGTAAAAATTTTTAAAAAAAGAATTTTTATTTCACCGTTGAATTTGTGTGTGTGTGTGTGTGTGTGTGTTTGTTGGGTTTAACATCCCTCCAACAGTATTTCAGTTATTTGGAGACAGTGTCTACTTGAGATAGATTCAGTGCTGCCACACTACAGTATCACGCCGTAGACATGTGGCATGATACCACACCCAGTCACATTATCCTGACACCGGGCAAACCCGTCCTGCAGCTACCCTTATATGCTGAGGGCCATGTAAGGGAGCTATAATTGTACCATTTTTACGACTTTGGTATGGTGCGACCGAGGATCGAACCCACGACCTCCCGTTCCCGAGGCGGACACTCTAACCACTCAGCCACCGGGGACGGTTACTTTGTGTATCTATTCTGGTATACAAATAACTGTTCACTAATCGTTTCTATGCAACATGCAACTTATTTGAAATTCAGATTAAAAGTTTGTTTCGAATCTCTCACCGCTTGATTCAACACATTTACGCAATGTTTCTACACATATGCCAGCTGTTTCAGAAAACCCCTACGCCTGTAATTGTTATTGTTAAATGGATCAACCCTGTTTTGTCCTTTTATTTGTAGAAGTTTACAGGTTGGATATTTGTGCTAGATTGATATTTGTGGTATGAAGATTAAAATAGAAATGATATAATATACAATTTTAATTATTAATATACTCAAAAGACAAAGAAACGCAGGGTAACTAGAATGTGAAATAGCCAGACTCAAGTTTTTTTTTACTCCCAACCTTGCAATAAACCTCATATGATAGACCCCATCTCAGTCTAAAGCATTTATTTTGTTTGAAACAACAACAACAACAACAACAACAACAACAACAACAACAACAACAACAACAACAACAACAACAACAACAACAACAACAACAACAACAAAAAAAAACCTTTATCAAAATCATTTAAACTGCAATACCGTCTAATACTACCTATATTAAACTGACACAAAAGTCTACCCTGCGTTTCTTTGTCCATTGAGTATATATATGACAAAAACATCTTTTATGCATCACACACGTATTATTTTATTTTATACTTGTAATCAAAATTCAACCTGTAAAAAAACACGTAACGGAAATAATACATACATAGTGCTTATATTACATCGGAAACAATAGAAAATATATATCCGAGTCTAATTAAATTTTTATATGTGTTTTCATTGTTATACAGATGTCTCCAAAAACTTAAAATGAGCCAAACTCGAAGATGACTGTGTCCTTTGTCATCTCTAGTTTTCACTTAGATTATAAAATTCATTATTTTTGAAGCGCATCAGGGCGAACACATGCATGCATCAATGAGGGAGAACGAGTGTAGAAATCATAAGTGTAATTTATATGCATAAACTGCACGTAGACATTAATATTATCAAAGCGAAATCACATACGAAAACTTGATTAGAAACGAAATATGTATTTTCTCTTGCATCCGACTTGACTTGACTTGAATATTCAGTTTACCGTCGCTTCAGTCATATAGCGACGTCTGGCTTATTACAGGTGGTGGAAGACCCCGAATGCAAGCCAGCTGGAAGGCTAACTCACATGAAAATCCAAATGATCCTGCCGAGGTTCGAACCCACGCGGAGAGGGGCTGAGTGAGTGTTAAAGTCAGCAACTTTACCCTCTCGGCCACGGAGGACACAAAGTAGCATTCCTCAATTGATGGAAAAGGATTGTATTTAACTTACTGAAATCACTTTCATGTTTACATCATAAAGAAAAGTAATAACACCAAGCTGAATGATATATACAAGCTGCACCCCTTATTTACAGTAATATTACAGTCCATAACGATGCGTTAACCAATAACAGGAGTCCTTTTATTCAGCTTAGAATTATTTACCGCTGTTAGCGTACATTTGATTGGTTTAAGATGTGAGTTGAAATCGAAATTATACAGCTACACCGAAAAACAACATAGAAATGAATTTGCTTTTGTATTTCATGTAACATGTCGAACGTGCTGCTGAAGAGAGGTGATTTATGGGACATGCGCGTTAACCATATTTATGTAAAAAGTGCGATTTAAACCAAATTCATGAAAAGAGGCGATATTTAGGCCACATGCTTGAACAATAATTTTGAAAGTTGATTTGGAAGTCGTTGGTTTGAGCCACAATTATTTATAAGTTGATTAATAGGTAACAGGCATGAACAAAACTTATAAAAGATTTAAACCATATTAATGAAAAGAGGTTATTCATATAGGTCATAAGCTTGAATCATATTTATAAAAAGGTTGACTTTCTCTGATAATCGTTCATGTATTTTGGCTTCATATTGTACACGCTGTGGGCTTGAGGTCATTTTTATGTAGCGGTGGGGCTGGGAGTAGACCTATTTGTGATTTATGCAAATAAATAGACTTAAATGAATATATTAACTTGAAAGGTCAAACAATGCCCAAGAAACTAAAAGATAAAGCCTTCAAAAGACTGTGAATAACTGACAAAGCAAATGTCAGAAATAAATGAGTAAATCTAAAAGCATAAGTTACACCTACCGAAAAAAACCCAGAACTTTACGTAACTTATGACTTATTAGATATACTAATGAGGCAGTCGTAGTAGCAGTTAAAGTGATCAAAGTAAAAGTGTCCCAAAATTAAGAGGCACGGAAAATAATTGTTTTCTCAAATAATCAAGTCTCCCCATAAATTAGGGTGTCCCAAACCGTGATCAGTTGTTTCGCCAAGCATGACGTGTATGGTTCAAATTATATTTTGAGAACTAGAAACAGAGAAATTTATTTTGAACATTTATGAATTTAAATCTAACGTTTGATTCTGTTTTGAGGGATGACAAAGATGATATTACTTTAATATAAGCTGTTAATGCGTAAAGATTACCAAAATAACCTTTTGTTTTGAAGGCCTTATGCAGTCTTCCTTAACACTAAACCAATTTACATGTCTAAATTAACAAGATATCATCTGTCTTCATTCTTTTGATAAATCTGAATTGTAATGAGAATATATCTGTTCATCTGTCTGCAGCAATCAAAACTGAGTTCGCATGTTTGCTCTCCCTCAAAATATTGTTTTATGTTGTTGCACAGTTCGAGTAGGATCTAGGCAAACAGTCTTACTAAGAAGCAAAGGAATTAAACACGTGTTATAACAATGGCAATTGAAGATTTTAGTGTTTATTCGGGTAACCGGAAAACGTTTGGCACTGTTGACTACATCGTGTTTTCTGCAACATTTGTCTTATCCGCAGCAGTTGGATTCTACCATGCCGTGAAAGACCGTAGACAGACCAATGTTGACGACTATCACCTTGCAAGTAGAAAAATGCATCTCATCCCAGCCAGTCTTTCTGTATCGGTTACAGCCTTCTCAGCTCTTACACTAATTGGAATTCCATCAGAAGTTTACACAAACGGGACAATGATAGCTTGGAGCGTGGTTGCAAATGGCATTACTATGTTTGCTTCGGTGTTTCTATTTATACCAATATTTTACAAGTTGGGCAAGACAAGCTGTTACGAATACCTGGAACTGCGGTTTGGGAGACCAGTACGTATTATTGCGTCAGTGGCCTATTTAGTCAAACAGTGTCTTTTCTTGGCGTTTGCCATATACGTCCCGGCGCTTGCTCTTGAGTCCGTGACGGGCGTTTCACGATGGGGATGTATGATTGGAGTAACATTTGTGTGTACCTTGTATACAGCTCTTGGAGGGATGAAAGCGGTCGTATGGACGGACTGCATACAATTTGTGATAATAATCTCTGGACTTTTATGTTTGCTCATTAAAGGATCTAACTTAGTTGGTGGTTTCAAAAATGCGTGGGATATCGCCGACCGAAATGGCAGGATTCAACTTACCGATATTTCTCCCGACCCAAGAACACGACATTCTGTGTGGTCACTTGCAATCGGTTCCAGTTTTTTCTTGACTGGCGTCTTTGTTCACCAAGCACAGGTTCAAAGAGCATGTTCATTGCCTACTCTGAAACAAGCTAAACTGGTCATTTGCATCGGTCTTACGACAATCGCGATCTTAAAATGCTTGACTTTAATGATAGGAGTCGTTATTACCGCTGCGTATAGCGAATGTGATCCGGTCCATTACGGAATGATTTATAAAAACGACCAGCTAGTTCCGTTGTTTGTTTTAGATGTACTAGCCGATTATCCAGGTCTCCCTGGACTTTTCATTGCCAGCGTCATCAGTGGAAGTCTTAGTACAATATCGTCTCTCTTGAATGCCTTTTCTGCTCTTGTAATTGAAGATTTGATAAAGCCACATTGTTGTAAAAATCTGGTCAGCAAAAGAGGTATACTTGTTGCAAAAGTCATTGTTGTCTCTTATGGGGTTATATTGTTTGGGGCAGCAGTTGCCGTATCGTATTTCGATACGTTAGTCTATCAAGTTGTTTATACAACAGGTGCTCTTACTTCAGGTCCACTGCTCGGCATTTTTATCGTGGGTATGTTCTTTCCATGGACGAACCAAATTGGAGCTATAATTGGATTTTTATCCTCCGTGTTTTTCATGGTGTGGTTGTGTTTTGGTTCAATGTTTTACAAACGCACGGGATACACACCTCTTCCCGTTTCACTCCGTGGCTGCAACGGGAATGCGACTAATTTCTCAACATTGGCACCTTCTACATTTTCAACAACATTGGATCCATCTATAATCACGTCAACAACGTCAGCAACTGATTCAATAGAAGTAGAAGGATTTCCTCTTGCCGATTTCTACGATATCTCATACCAGTGGTACGCATGCATTGGAGTGATTGTTCATATCATTGTGACACTTGTGGTCAGTTTCATTACCGGACATACTAAACCAGAAAACGTAGACAGCAGACTTATATGTCCGGTTTTCGACATTCTTCTGCCCTGTCTTCCGGAAAGCATCAGGAGGCCATTACGATTTGGTGTAGTGTATAACAAACAGCCAAGTACCAATCATTGTGAGGACGAAAAAGGAAAAGAGATATCTCAAGGAAAATATTCTCCAGAAACAACCAAATTCTAGAATGTTGATGATTAATATGAAGACATTAAGAGCATTCCATGTAATTAACAGCTGACTGTATCCATATGTTGCCTAAATATCAAGCAGATTTATCAGTTAAAATGAACAGTTTATGATTATAATGATTGAAAAAAAAAGACAATGATTATTTCTTATTCCTGAAGAAAATATCCGTATAGTAAGCATGTTAGATAAATATTTACATATTCCTGTACCAAGTTAATCAAAAGTTATACAATGTAATATAAAGGAACTATTTTTCATTTATCTCAGACATCATTTTGCGAATGCATTTTTTAAAAAAAATGAAATTTTGGGTCATCGTGAGTTTGAAAATAAAGTAAAAATATAAAATATATTAAAATAAGAAGAGCATACATTTTATCTATTATTATATGATGATAATTTTATTATGACTGATTAATCCACGCTTTAAGATGTATTCAACAAAAAAATCTTTATTTTCGTGGGTGATTTATTTCATTAATTTCATGGACGGCGTTATCATAAATATTAATCACCACGGAAAATGTTTTTAAAATACTTTATTTACTTTCTTACAGATTCCACGAAATTTTGATGATCTAATTATTGGTTTTACAGTTATCATGGAATGATTTACAATTTTGATATGTATTAATTAGTGTTTATTATGTTTATTACAATAAATTACTCAGTTTAAGTTAAAGTTATATATACCCAATGAAAAGAAAAAAGTAAAATAATACAAACAAAAGTTCATTTTCTCTACTTTCTGAGATTGGTGATCATCATTTCATGTAAGGTATACATAAAATTGATTGGTAGATAACCCTTTACTCACAGACAAAAGTTACGCATCATTGTTTGATGACATAAAAGTACCAGAAGTATATATTATTTTCACGAAGTTTTAATTAAAACTATTCTGACTTTCTTTGTCCATGGACAATGATTCCTTTATTGTTTCTTCATAACTTTAATACCCATCAACGCCGAATAACCTTTTAAAAGCTACATGTATGTCTAGTTATTTTAAAATACTTGGAAGGAAATTTATACAAAACGACTACACTTAGATAATGCGCTGATTTGCAGCATAAGTAATATTCTGTTCACAATATAGTTGGGCTACTAGCGAATACAAATCCCATTATAAGCAATGTTTTAAATTTGGTTTATAGTTTTTTTTGCCATATATATCACACTGTATATTTATCATCAATGTTTTAAAGACTACGTTTATTTTAAGCTTATTGTGGAAGATTAAATAATCAGAGACAATGTATTGTGTTTATTATTTATATCATATACCTTGACCAGATAGCTTGAAATTTTTAATAAATCTTGTTTTGTTCATATACAGTATAGTACAGTAAAACCTGTTTTATCCGACACCCACTAGGACCAACTGACAGTTTAAGGGGTTGAAATACTTTTAAAATTGGGACCAACATAAAGTGTCGGATAATACAGAATGTCGTTATGAACAGGTGTCGTTATGGACAGTTTACTCTATATAGTACATAAAAAAATTATATTGTACAGTTCATATAGTACGTATGATTTCGGGGCCTCCGAGTCGCTGACTTAACACTCACTCAGTCTCTCACCGCGTGGGTTCGAATCCTGGCAGGGTCATTCGGATTTTCATGTGAGACCTTCCAGCTGGGTGGAAGCCTTCCAGCTGGGTGGTTCTACCCGGATGCTTCCGTGCATTCGGGGTCTTCCTCCACATATATTAAGCTGGTCGTCGCTATATGACTGAAATACTGTCGAAGCGATGGTTAACTGAAATAGTCAAGTCTAGGCACGTATGAATTCAATTTACAGTACTGGTAAAAATACGTTATGCTATTGATTATCGTTAGGGAACAAATATTAGCTTTCGGCAATCAAACCATGCATTTTAAATTTATTTTTTCGACTCAAACTATTTGAAATATGCAATAAATTGTTACTCTGCCCAACTTATTTGAAAGACTGATATTTCTTTTGTTCTGTTAAGGTTGGTTAAATCAAAACAACGCTAAATTCTACATAATTGAGAGTCTCATTTCCAAAGTAATCTTAATATTTGAAATTGTGTATTGGTTGATCTTGCCAAATATTAAAAAGAAAATACCGAGTTATTTTAATTCTTAAACTTAGCATAATGTATCTAATAAATACATATACAATTTATAAAAATAAAAAAATACTTTTATCTATCGTAACATGTTCTTATTAGAATATGAATAATGGTCAGCGAGAACAACAGAAATAACGATAGAAAAAATACCCTGCTGCGACATGAAACCAAAACTTTCAGTTTCAATGCGATTGTCATTAATTATATAATATTAATTAATGTTCTTCAATTGGAAGTAATGCAAGAGGATAGTACTACCGTAAAAATGCCGCCAGCTACCTGGTAGCATTATTAGGGTTGTCGAAGTTTCGACTAAAGTTTACCCTTCCACTCCCAAGTCAGGATTTACTTTCCTTAACCGGGCAATAAAACCCTTCTCAGTCCCTGTGCACCTTGGATTATCCTAGATATTTTTCTCAGTTCTATGCTCTTTGGCATATCCTGAATATGTTCTCATACCTTGAAAACCTTCGATAAATTTAAGTATAGTCTAATCCCCTGTGCACCTTGGTTTATCCTAGGTGTATTCTCAGTCTCTGAGCACCTTGGCTTATCCTAGGTGTATTCTCAGTCTCTGAGCACCTTGGTTTATCCTAGGTGTATTCTCAGTCTCTGAGCACCTTGGTTTATCCTAGGGGTATTCTCAGTCTCTGTGCACCTTGGCTTATCCTAGGTGTATTCTCAGTCTCTGTGAATCTTGACATATCCTAGATATATTCTCAGTCCCGGTGCACCTTGATCTTTCATAGGTGTATTCTCAGTATATGAGTCCCCCTTTGCACCTTTGCTTATCCTATGTGTATTTTCAGTCACTGTGCACCTCGCTAATCTTAGGCCCTTAGCAACTTTGCATTGCCGAGGTATATCCTTAGTTTGGCGACATATGTTTATCCTAGGTAAATTATCAGTCCCTGTGCACCTTGGCTTATCCCATGTGTATTCTCAGTTCATGTTTTTTCCTTTTTTTTTGGCTTATCCAGGGTATATCTCCACTCGCTTTGCACCTTGGCTTATCTTAGGTGTATTCTCAGTCACTGTGCACCTTTCACTGAGATTCAACTAATGAAAACGCAAGGAACTTGTGGAAGGTGAAACATTACTTGATAAAATACTTTTGAAACAATAAATCATGAATATCATATCATAACAAGATCCCATTTCTTAACTGTTAATGATCTATAATCCTCAACAACGTGTGCGTTTTTGCCGATACGAAGGGCGTCCTGGATAGTGATATGCTACTCTATAGTTTTCAATATTTATTCGTTCGTCTCTGTATCAAATTATTTTAATGCTTTTTTTCTTTTTCTAATATTAACATGTAAAACTATATCATTTTTGTTATATATATATATATATATATATATATATATATATATATATATATATATATTAAACCATATAAGAACTTATTTTTTATTACAAGATACAGCATAATTCGTCTTTCTGTTAATTAAAGTGTGTTTATTTTTCAATCGATGTAAAAAAACAACCCAAAACATTAAAACATATCAATGCGGTGTGAAGCAGGTATGCTCCGCCATGTTACCTTGCATAATGGATCGTGTTGGATGTAAAATATAAAAATTAGGAATCAGTTCTAAACTAAATAATCAGTTTTGAATTTTTTAACAAAAGATGTATCTACATAAGAGTGAACCATATACAATACAAAATGATAATTACCTTAATATTTGAATAGTTCTACAGAAAGATAGATTTAAACATGTTCCTCTGTGTTTCGATACATAAGAAATCGTTAAGAATACTGGTGCATGGCAATTAAAAATACAAAATCGTTATGTGTTGTCTTTGTAATTATCATAAAATTCACATGTTTGTGCAACATGATGTTTTGCTATTAATACAAATTTAAGAAATGGATGTTAATGGAATATGACATAACCATATTACCCATTGTATGTACATATGTATTCAATAGCATTATAAAATGGCTCATACTATTAAAATATTAAAAACAATATACATTTGGACATAGACATAACTTTAATCAAGTATAACTTTTAGATATTTGTGAAACGTTGACATTTTAATGTTTTGTTTGTAAATAATTTCATAAATAACATTACATTCTTAAGTTGAACTTTACATACGTTTCTAACAAGGGATATTGACCTAAATAGACACCCTCTGGTATATTTATGCAACGCATCGTTCTAACAAAGTGAGATATGTAACAATTTATCTTAACAGATCCAAATAACAACAACACGATAGAAATCTAGACAAAATCATGTGCACACATTTCCAACGAACCCCAATTATGACCATCTCTCTCTCTCTAAATACATCAACAATTTTAAAATCACATATGTGTCAATGAACTTGATAAGATATTAGATTTAAGAAATGGCTAAATATCTTGAGATTCAGGGGAAAAAACTGAACAACGGTGTGAAATATAAAGTGAAACAGCAATTACCGACTCTTGACGTATTTCTAAAAATCGATTGTATGATGAGGCTACACATAAATGCGCACTGCAGTTGTCGAATTCCTTTCCTTCTCATAGTTTCACAAGCTTCAGAGAAATGATCTATAGAAATAATTTCAGGAAATTTATCCATTTTACAAACGGTATATCATATCAGGTATTGTGATATATATTTTATAGTATATCAGGCCTTTCAGGTCAGGTCAGCCAAAGATAATATTGGCAAATGCATCAGAACAGCTTACATGCCTAACAGTGCATGTGCGTACGCATCTCTATTTTCATAAAGTTTAATTTTGGCCTAACCCTTTCCCTCATAGAGGAAACCATGAAAAGACCTATGCGAAAAACATAAAACCAGATCAGTCTGCGAGTAACTCGCAGGCTGATCAGGTTTTATGCTGTTCGCTGCTCCTCAGTGGTCTGGAAATGAGGATTTTGTAATTAAATTTGGTAAGGTTTAACTGTGTTTTTTTTGCAGATCAGGCTTTATGTGGTACCTATTGAGTGCGTCAAAATGAGTCTATACGAGGGAAAGGGTTAAACTTTGTTACGGAAAGCTGAGCTAAAACTGCTCTCTATAATAGAACGGTCGAATAAAGATGATCAACTGTTGGAAACTTTCTGGAAAATAAAATGTAAAAAGAAATCAGATTAAATTAAAAAATGTCGTAGAATATAATATCTAATTAGTGATAAATTTAACATTATCGGTGGAACACAACAATTATAAGCAAACATAATTATTCAACGTATAAACAATATCCACACAGGCAAAGTTAAATATAAGGCACACAGACATTGTTATATGCAAGCCACACAGGCGTATACATAGTCTTCATTTTTTTAAGTATATTACAGATATGCCACACAGAAGTAGATGTTACATATTGATAACTCTAACACGTGTGTCTACAGGTGACATAAAACCATACAAGCTTGCAGGTGCATTCACACCTCTCTCCATAAATTAAGAGGATAATGTATCATAATGTCCAAGACCAGTAGCTATAAAAAATAAAGGTATTGACTGACCACAGCGTTGTGTTTTTTAGACACAAATGATCACTCAAGCATAACCGGCTTGACCACAAGGAACACCTATAAATTATGACCGGTGCTAAAGTACATGTACCAGTATAGTTTTGTGTTACTGCACTTACTTTTCAAGTCTTGTTTTTACAAAAGTTAGTACGCTAAATTAAAGGGTCGCTGTCAACCTTTAGTGAGTGGGTGGGGGTGGAGTTGTTTTACAGTAAATCATTTTTCTCAGTAATACTCAATATACAAATTCATTTCCTATAAGAGAATACAGTTTGCAAACGGGCTTTCAGATTTGGCCTCACATTCAATGAAAACATTATTTGTCACATCTTCATCTTGCATGCACTCAATCAACACTGTTTGCTGTCTTGGCTGAAAAACAAACACACTGCTACATAGTCCATAGTCCATTTAACAATGTGTGAAGATATATTTGAAATTCAATGACCTATTCAAAAGAAAAATTTATGTTTCCAAATGTCCCCAAAATATCAATAACATGTGTAAAAGGAGGTAGGTATGGTGACCAAAAAGTGCCACAATACATGAAAATTGTGAAATATTTGGATTAAGCATCACCCTTACGTAATAAGTACGCAACTTTTTCTGCACTGAATAAAGATAAATATGAAATAAAAGGTAAAATAATAAGGCTTGAATATATATATATATATATATATATATATATATATATATATAATAACTAAAAAATATTTAGTAGGTATAATTATCTCGCCTTAAGTGAGATAAATGACATCTTATTTTTTTAAAAGTACCTGACTTAGCAATGAAGTTATAAGCAACTCTATTTATCAAGATTTAAGCGCTGAAAAGGTCCACTTGATCTACAGCCATTATTCTACTGTGGCTACCAAATAGAAATGATCCTGTTCAGAGGAGGACAGTAGGTCTGAAAAATAAGTTTGATAACATACACAAAACCCTCTTTCAAAAATATAAACGCACATATTTGAAACTGATGAATGTTACATGAATGCGATACGCAATGAACAATTATGAAAATGGCGTCCTTTACACAGTTATCCATAACCCGTCAATATAGCAGCCAATTTTGTTGAAGACACAGCCTTTATTGTAAATATGTTAAGATTAACATTGCCTGCTTGTTTAGTTGTAGTTTCATCGTGTTATATTTTCAGTATGGCAGACAACCTCCGAATCTATTATGTACACAATCAAGACAAATATTCCACCAACGTTCAGCCATTCTATCGTGCTACAATACAAACCAGGCACCGCTTTTATTTCTTACATGGAAATAGCCAGAGAACAAGATCCAGTGTAAGTACATGGCCAATGCCAAATCATCAGACTTCAAATATGTAGGTATGCTGATAATATTTATATGTGACAAAAAGTATTTAACCATAAAACACGGTAAGAAATAGAGTGGCAGATAGCTTTCAACTATACAGATTGTATATTTTAAAATGTGCCGAAGGCCAAGAGTTATCTGTGTTAATTAGTATAACATTATACTATTATTCCGTGCTATTTCTATTTTTGGACACATGTTATTATAACTGTGTAATAATATTCAGCTAAAATACATCACTTTAGCTTTCAAGATTCTAAAAAAAAAAGGATATCATTAATCTGTGTTAATTAGTATAACATTATACTATTATTCCGTGCTATTTCTATATTACTCAGT
>CM037784.1:14342359-14375294 GCA_021229015.1 Solen grandis
TGTGAGCACAAGTACTCGATCTACACTACGTGTTAGCACAAGTACTCGATCTACACTACGTGTAAGCACAAGTACTCGATCTACAGTACGTGTTAGCACAAGTACTCGATCTACACTACATGTAAGCACAAGTACTCGATCTACAGTACGTGTAAGCACAAGTACTCGATCTACTCTACATGTAAGCACAAGTACTCGATCTACACTACGTGTAAGCACAAGTACTCGATCTACTCTACATGTTAGGACAAGTACTCGATCTACACATCATGTAAGCACAAGTATTCGATCTACACTACGTGTAAGCACAAGTACTCGATCTACTCTACATGTAAGCACAAGTACTCGATCTACACTACATGTAAGCACAAGTACTCGATCTACACTACGTGTAAGCACAAGTACTCGATCTACACTACGTGTAAGCACAAGTACTCGATCTACACTACGTGTAAGCACAAGTATTCGATCTACACTACGTGTAAGCACAAGTACTCGATCTACAGTACGTGTGAGCACAAGTACTCGATCTACACTACGTGCAAGCACAAGTACTCGATCTACACTACGTGTGAGCACAAGTACTCGATCTACACTACGTGTAAGCACATGTAGTCGATCTACACTACGTGTAAGCACAAGTACTCGATCTACACTACGTGTAAGCACATGTAGTCGATCTACACCACGTGTAAGCATACGTACTCGATCTACAATACGTGTTAGCACAAGTACTCGATCTACACTACGTGCAAGCACAAATAAAAGTCCCAAAGACAATATTTTAGTCACTTGGAGACGATGTCTACTTATCACGCCGTTGACATGTGACATGACACCACACCAAGTCATATTTTCCTGACAACGGGCCAACCAGTCCTGGAAAAATACCTCTATGCTGAGCGCTGAGCAAGGGAGGCAGTGCCATTTTTTTACAACTTTGTATGTCTCGGCCGAGGGTAGAACCCACGACCTCCCGATTCCGGGGCGGACACTCTAACCAATTGGCCACCGGTCTTTCCGATTAGTTACCTAGTTTCAGCTGCAGAAAGTCTACACTATCTATAATTAAAAACTAATCCTATCAGATGCGCATCTGTTACACTTTAAAAAAAAAAAAGACATTGTGAGAGACGCAGCTTAACGCAAACCATCATTACCTTGACGCCCTAATTGTCCACAAACATTTCGTGACATAAGATACTATTTTTACGCCGCTAAGCCACGCTAGACGCAGGCAAACCTCAGTAGATCTATAAATACGACTGTAAGTTTGTTAATGGACAAGATAAAAGCAAAGGTTCATAAATTGGCTGCAGATCCATTAGGATAAAAGGCCCAAGAAATATGCATTAGAAATAATAAGAAAAGAACTGTAGATGTCTTAGCTATGTAGAAACTACAAAAGCACATCCGTATGTAAACGGTTGCATAAAACTGAGAAACAAGACAATGGCAAATGCTTCAACTAACATGGAAGAAAAATGTCAAAGTACGAAATTTTCCCCTATACGAACTTATATACTCTGATGTTAGAATATTGTCTTTAAAAAGAGAAACATGGACATATGAAAGACTTTTCAGGTTTTCTTATGAATCACAATATTCTGACGACAATGCTTTCTGTTTGTAGTTGCTGTTTTAGGGGCTAATTTTTTATGTAAAAAAGCATAGTTGTCAAAGTCTATGCCGACATATTCTACCTTTTAAAGACTCCACCTATTAATGATATATTAATACCGCTGAACCTGTATTAGTTGTCACCTGTATTAAGCGGTAAACCTGTATTAAGCGGTAAACCTGTATTTAGTAACACCTTATTTAGCGGCCACCTCTTTTAAGCGGTCACTTTCTCTTGTTTCCTTGACTGGCTCTTATGTCAGATTTGACAGTATATATTCACCAACATAGGGAAAATTAAAAAAAATATACAAAAAAGGTCATACAACTGTTGACATAACAGAGATGTCTTCAATCGAATTCAGCTGTCTTATGGTACTAGGTAAAATGTTTTTCTTCCAGTTCTATATTAATTTGAAAAAGTATAGATTATATTTTTTATTATATTTTTTTTTACTTATATGTTGTTGTTTTTTGTTGTTGTTTTTTTTTTGGGGGGGGGGGGGTTACGACCTATCGACAGTATTTTAGTCATTTGGAGACAATGTCTACTTAAGAAGATATAGTGCTGCCAAATGCAGTATCACGCCGTAACATGTGGCATGATACCACACCCAGTCACATTATCCTGACACAGGGCCAACCATTCCTGAAACTACTCTTACATTCTGAGCGCCAGGCAACTGAACTATAACAGTACCCCTTTTCTGACATTAAAATGATGCGGCCAGGGATCGAACTCCCGAACTCTCGCTCCTGAAGCGGACTTTCTAACCATTCGGTCCATCGGTGACGGTCGCTTTTCCAGTCTGAGATACTGCGACCTCTGTTGGTTTAATAAATAACAAACGATGACATAGTGTGGAAATGCAGCCGACGACAAAAAGTCGATGGCAAATCATATGGTACATGATTCAAGCAGAAAACTGTCAAAGCTGCATATAAATAAGTTTCCTTTAGAGCTAAATAAAACTTAACTTTGATATTCAGTAGGTATAAACTGTAATTTGACACCAAGGAAAGTTGACAGGGAATGAATGTTTATTTAATAATGCATTACTTCGCATTGGATTTCACATATTTCACTTTAAATGCCAACACCGAAGAATTAATGAACATTTAATAACCTGCATCCGATGACAGTATAAGCAAAGCCATTCCAGGCGAAATAAGAGTCAGAAATGATTTTCCATTAACACATATGACACATAGTAAATAAAGGATAATAAATTGTTTGTTAGATGGGTTTTACGTCCCACCGACTGTATTTCAGTAATATGGAGACTGTCTACTTGTGACAGATATACTGCTGCCACAATGCAGTGTCATTAATGTTGTTGTTGTTGTTGATGATGATGATGATGATGCATTACTTCGCATCGAATCTCACATATTTCACTTTAAATGGCTATACCAAAGAATTTGATAAACCTGCATCGTATGAAAGTATTAGCAAGGCCATCCCAGAAACAAACTGGAGGCAAAATAAAACAGCCAGGGAAGAGTTTTCATAAACACAATTTGATAATTAAATAATATCTATTTTTTTTTTTTTTGAATGGGTATGAAATATACCTCACCGTGAAGTGATACAATACGATTTTCACGAGCCCGTAGTATCAGAATTGTATCACTTCTCGATGAAATACATTCCATATACACTGAACTGCCCCTACAAACCCATTTACATACCCTTTATAAGTTATAGGAAAGTATTGATTATATTACACGGACAGAATACAGTACATGTATTTCATTAGTTGGCATAAAACAAAAGTCTATTTTCTACTACCAATCTGTTGATGTTTAAAAACAATAAAATGTAACAATCAAGTAAATTAAGTATTGTCATCCTGGGGGACTTCGACTGAAGATTAAAGCACTGATTTAGATCGACATGGCGCACAATTTGTTGGTGGCCTTTTTACTTTGACATTTATGTCAGATTCTCTAATAACTCCCAATGTGGTAAAATCAATTCTAAAAGGTATTAATAATTCTAATAGCATCAAGAGCTGGGTATAAGACAGCGTGCTCGACTATTCCGCCGCTTGTTAGTTCTCATCGGTACATTCCGTACGGTTTACGGAATTAAGCGAAAGCGAAATACAACTTTAAGTTATAAAAGAAACAGTACATCATTGTAAACTGTTGCACAGTGGTAATCGTAAAGAGCATCAATGTAGAAGATATGGGTTCGAATTTTTTTTTTTTTTTATTAATATATTTTAAAATTATGAGCCTATAAAAACCAGCCTGTTTGGATATTTGTTTATAGGGTTTAACGTCCCATCGACAGTATTTCAGTCATTTGGAGATGATGTCTACTTGAGACAGATAGAGTGCTGCCACACTGTGGCATGATACCACACCCAGTAACATTATCCTGACTCCGGGCATATCAGTCCTGGAACTACCGTTATATGCTGTGCCCCAAGGAAAGTAGCTTTACCATGCGAGCATATCAAACCATGGGAATAACACACACAGTTACAGTGACGGAAAATGTTAAAACCAAGGCTTCTGAACATTAGAATGAATAAAGTGTTTTAGCGGAGATAAACAAATCTTTTAGCAGGTCGTTCACAGATGGTAATTGACTAAATGTGTGGATTTCGTCGCATCTATCAATACCTATCTACAGACGCATTGTCACCCTATGCAAACCATCCGTGATTGTAAATAAAAAAAAATGTTTGTTTCCCCATCACAGACAATACCGTCACGGACGGTCATGAAACTGAATTATAAAACCTGTACTTAGATTTTCTATTTTTATTTGCCGCCACTTGGTTCACTTGCACATTCCTTTTCGCGCATGCGCTACTTTCATGGGCTGTACTTACGAACTCACTACACTGAACTGGTGAGCACGCCATGTCGCGGAACGTGTTTAAGGTACCCCAAGCACCATTGCTTCGGGAATACCATATTCTTTATTGAAACGATTTCGCCGAAGTTTCGTTTACGAAAATAGCATTTTTCCTTGTAATATGAACTATACTTGCCTTTTTTATTTTTCCTGTAATAAAGACATCATCATCATTAACGAGGGAAAGTAAAAAATGATTATTCTTTATTTCTACCGATCATCTCTGAACGAGCTGCTTTAAAACAAATTTAAAATAAAAGATTAATAACAAGAGGGCCATGATGGTCCTAAATCGCTCACCTGAATTCAACTGCTACAGAGAAAATGCTTAAGTACGGAAAATAATTACATATAATATACAGTAAATAAATATCTTTATTTTCAGTTCTGGTTGCCATATTGGTAGGCGGAGAGGACCACTTTACCTATTTTGCTTAGTACCCCTAAGGATCATTCCTGTTAAGTTTCACCAAAATCTGCGGTTAAGGAGGAGATGTCGTTTATAAATTTTTCTATTTTTAGTTCTGGCGGCCATCTTGGTTGGTTGACCGGAACAATTTTTGCTATTTTGCTCACTTAGTGCCCAGGTGAGCTAAAAATGAAAATAATACTATGAGTGTGCGTCTTCTCTTTTTAGAAAAAAAGACTGTATTTTCAAATAATGCATTCTCCAGCATTGAGCAACATGGTGTTTACTACTCTGCCACAACGAACGGAAAGAAAATGATCCTATTACACCTTTTTTTTATTTTAAATATTACCATCATAAAAAAATCAAGATTAGTTTCTCTTTCGCTAATATTAAATGGTCTCATAACGAAATACTAACAACATCCAGTAGTATTTGCAATAAGATACAAACTGTTACGATCTTCATATAAATCAGAAAAAACTAATCAAGCAGAAAATAAAGTCTTACAGTACAATAAGATGACGCAAAGAAATGTATTCCGATATCTTAAGTGGCCTCTGGAATTAGACATCAAACAAACGTTGCTCAAACGTGAACAGATGCGCACGAAAGAGCACCTGGGTCCATGAAATAAAGTAAAACTATAAACCTACTAATTATTCAAACATATGATATTTGTATATTTTAAATGATAATGGAATATATCTTAACGAGAATATACACGATTAGAGAACTAATAATTTGTGGCATGTTTAAATTGTATCACTCTTCGATTAGATATATTCCAAGTCCACTAATGTTGTTTACGACCTGAATAGATTATTGAATAATAAGACATAATGGCGTGCTTCAGTAAACAAGTGTGTTCTTTTGAACACATGTGGCACCTGCTGAATCGTGACGGAAAAAGTTGACGGACAGACAGACGGACGGACACGCAGACGACGGAAAAGTGTCCCATCAGTGACAACTCTGCTTACAGCAGGTGACACAAAAAGTGCGGTAACACGAAAAACTTAGTTTGGGTAAGTAGCATAGCCCTCCTTTTTATTCGAATAGACAAGCAAAAATATTAAATGATTTGAAGAAGAGAAGAAAAAAATATTCGACAGTCACTGGGTATATTTGTAATACGTATCTTTCAGAATTGTACACAAATATGACCTAACAATACAGTGTCTCGTAAAATAAATGATCAGTGATTAAAGGGACATAAATCCTGACCTTATGGGCCAATTTGGTTTCTTGAGGGTAAGCATTAAAACTGTCGACATTATTTTTATAATTAAAGGGACATAACTCCTGACGTGATGGGGCAATATCAGACACAATAACTTACCTAAGAGATTATGACCATAAACACAGATTTGAAGAAGATTACTTAAGAAATGAAGATTCTAGAGTGTAAACAAGTTGAAACCTGGCATCTTTTGATAAATAAAGGGCCTTTTGGACAAATATCTGCCACAATCGAACTTGAGCGGGAGATTATGGTCATAAACATTGTCATAAAGTTTGAAGTTGATTGTTCAAGAAACGACGCTAGAGTGTAAACAAAGTGAATGTGGAATTTTTTATATTATAAGGGGCATAACTCCTGACCTAATTGACTGATCTCAGCCATAATCGATCTCAATTGAGACATTATGGTCATAAACATTGTCATAAAGTTTGAAGATGATTGCTCAAAAGATGAAGATGCTAGAGTGTAAACAAAGTGAAATATGGCATTTTTTTAATATTAAAAGGGGCATAACTCCTGACCTAATTGAAGGATCTCAACTATAATCGAAAGGGGCATAACTCCTGCCATATTTAGCCAAAATCAGCCATGATCGAACTCGGTCGAAAGATTATGGTCATAAACATTGTCATCAACTTTGAAGATGATTGTTTAAAATATGTAGATGCTAGACTGTAAACAAAGTGAAATCAGGCATTTTGTATATTAAAAGAAACATAACTCCTTACTTTATTGGCAGATCTCAGCCATAGTCGGACTTTATCGAGAGATTTTGGTCATAAACACTGTCATAAAGTTTGAAGATGATTGCTAAAGAAATGAAGATGCTAGAGTGTAAACACTTAAATTGTTGCTCAGTTGAGCTAAAAATAAGTGGTTTTCCTATCACTAGCAATACCGTCTAGGACGGAATTGAAACTATATCTAGAATTAAAAAACCTCTATTTATATTTTCTATTTTCATTTACCGACACGTGGCTTATCACATTTACTTTTCGCGCATGCGCTAACCTCATAGGTTGAACTTACAAAGTCGCTATTATGACATAGTGAAGACGCCATGTTGCGGACCGAGTCACTTGGTACCACAAGCACCTTTTTCGAAGATACCATTTTTTATACTTAACCGATTTCGTCGATGTTGTGTTTACAAAAATAATGTTTTCCTGTGCACTGGGACCCACATTTCCCGAGTTTATTCAGAAAAAAAGAGACTTCACTAACATTACCCAAAGGAAGAGTAGATTTTTTAAATTGTACCGATCATCTGTGAACGAGCTGCTTTAAGTGTCTGTTTTGATGTGTTAGTTCGAATAAAATTTGATCTGCCACTTGCTTAAGCTGATAAAACGGAAGATGTTAAAACATGTTTATCCTTTATCACAGACGAAAGTTTCCCTTGGGCGGCATATTCATATCGAGAAAACTTCAAATATGTCACGAAGCAAAAACAAACTAGAATTTAAGAATAATCTGCTAGTTCTGTCTGTCACATACCTTCGCTGAAGTCAAAAGATTAGCAATCTTATAATATGTAATCTCAATGTTGTTGTTGTTGTTGTTGTCGGGATTAAGACCACCTCTCTTATAATACCACCTCGCTTATATAAGACCATCTCGCTTATATAATACCACCTCGCTTATATAAGACCATCTCGGTTATAAAGACCACCTCGCTTATATGAGACCATCTAACCACTCGCTTATATAAGACCACCTCGCTTATATAAGACCACCTCTCTTATATAAGACCACCTCGCTTATATAAGACCACCTCGCTTATATAAGACCACCTCGTTTATAATACCACCTCGCTTATATAAAACCATCTCGCTTATATAAGACCACCTCGCTTATTTAAGACCACCTCGCTTATCACCTTATAAGACCACCTCGCTTATATGCTTATACGACCACCTCGCTTATTTAAGACCACCTCGCTTATCACCTTATAAGACCACCTCGCTTATATGCTTATAACACCACCTCGCTTATATAAGACCACCTCGTTTATATAAGACCACCTCGCTAATATGCTTATAAGACCACCTCGCTTATATAAGACCATCTCATTTATAAGAGTTTAAGACCACCTCGCTTATCACCTTATAAGACCACCTCGCTTATATAAGTCCACCTCGCTTATATAAGACCAACTCGCTTATATGTTTATAACACCACCTCGCTTATATAAGACCACCTCGCTTATATAAGACCACCTTGCTTATATGCTTATAAGACCACCTCGCTTATATGCTTATAAGACCACCTCGCTTATATGCTTATAAGACCACCTCGCTTATATAAGACCACCTCACTTATATGCTTATAAGACCAACTCGCTTATATGCTTATAAGACCACCTCGCTTATATGCTTATATGACCACCCCGCTTATATGCTTATAAGACCACCTCGCTTATAAGCTTTTAAGACCACCTCGCTTATAAGATTTTTAGACCACCTCGCTTATAAGATTTTAAGACCACCTCGCTTATAAGATTTTAAGACCACCTCGCTTATATGCTTATAAGACCACCTCGCTTATATGCTTATAAGACCACCTCGCTTATATGCTTATAAGACCACCTAGCTTATAAGCTTATAAGACCACCTCGCTTATAAGATTTTAAGACCACCTCGCTTATATTACCACCTCGCTTATATGCTTATAAAACCACCTTTTAAGATTTTAAGACCACCTCGCTTATATGCTTTTAAGATCACCTCGCTTATATAATACCACCTCGCTTATAAGACCACCTCGCTTATATGCTTATAAGACCACCTCGCTTATACGCTTTTAAGATCACCTCGCTTATAAGACCACTTCGCTTATATAACCACCTCGCTTATAGAACCCGCTAATAAGACCACCTCGCTTATAAGACCCTCTTACAAGACTACTATTTCAAGTCCTTATCTGAATATGCTGGTAAAATTCGCTATTAAGACCAAACAACTATGAAGACCACTTTTTGTCGAAACTGATGGTGGTCTAATGCGACGTTTTACTGTCTATACATTTCATATATTCTAAAAACCAGTTTATTTAATTGATATAAATATGTAAATTTTTTTAACATTTTTTCTTTATTTGACTTGACTATTTGAGTTTACCATCGCTTCGACTGTATTTCAGTCATATAACGACGCCCAGCAAATAACAGGTGGAGGGAGACCCCGAATGCACGGAGGCATCCGGGTAGAACTACCGACCTACCGCAAGCCAGCTGGAAGGATTCCTCACATGAAAATCCGAATGACTCTGCCGGGATTCGAACCCACGCGGTGAGGGTCTGAGTGAGTGTTAAAGTCAGCGACTTTACCCTCTCGGCCACGAAACAAACAATTATCATGATCACCACGCTAATGATCATCCACAATAAAAACAAGATGAGTTAAAATTATTGAGAGAAAAATTCCATAACCTCTAAAATCTTGACACTTGACACTAAATAAAGATGATATTCGACATTCAGGGGAATGAAGGTTTGTCTTCTTTTTTATTTTTCAAAATGTTTTTCATTCAAACTCCTGGTTTACGTCAAATACAATTTCTCTGCATTCAATATTGATAATTTGCTTCACTTGTTTGCAATTTAAATTATACAAATTCTCCTCTACAAAGTAGCTACAGACACATTAGGGACACTTGTATAAAGTTAAAGCAATAATACAAATATATAATATAGAGGAAAATTGTCTGTTAAAATATATCTTTATTTCTGTTCAAGTTGAAAAGAAAAAACAAAGAAAAAAAATAGTTTGTCTGCGAAAGCGAAATATCTACGTCGAAAATGATCGAATCATAAAACCCTGATAATATGCGCTTATGCTGTTTATGACAATAAACCTGTAAACTTTTGGTCAAATCTTATCAGAAATGCAGCAGGAGATGCGTTCGGGAAAAAAATTGACTCCCAATCACCCCAACCCGCCGACGGAAAACCTGGTTAAACAAGAACGCCGCCATGACCCTTAAACGTTCATCAGAGTACCACTAGCTTAATTAAACGATTCAATTTTACTTTGATTAAAATTTCAGATAAAAAAAATCAAAGTTTCTATACAGACTAAATAAGAAAACTAGCCAACTATCTCATGTTTTAGGGGATCAATATTTTGTAGTTACAAAATTAGGATCATGGGCTTATCAAAGGTTCAAAGCATGATTTAATTTTGTGCATTGGTTTGAGAGGAGATGGAATATTATGTCAATTATTGCATAAATTACTTCAAAACATGAGCTACGCACACCATAAACTCAACAAAGCAGTCGAAATAATTAAAGGTTTGTATATTTTGGCCTGTTTAACAAAACAAAGTTAACAAAAAAATCTAAAACAATACTGCTGGATGACCTATAATTTACGATGTATTCAAAGAAACAATTCTCATAACAACTATACAAAAATAAGTTAATTAAAGGGAGATAATGAATGTTCTATATTTAGAGTATTAAACCAACGCCGTGGGGACTTCATTTTTCAAAAGGGGTTTACTACATTTTTTAAAATACAGTAGAGAAAAATTTAAGTGACCATTTGTACCTAATGAAATCAAATTCTGACCATTGGTTTCAGAGAAGATATCGTTCTTATTTTCTTATGTAAAGTATATAAAGAAACTAGAAAACTCAACGAGGCTTCATTTTTAGGGAGCAACTCCATTTAGCATCTATGGTAGGACAAATTAGATGACCATTTGTACGAAATGAAATAAAATTCTGAGCATTGTTCTGAGAGATGACGGCTCTTGAAATTTTCTGTATAAAGGAAACTAGCAAACCCCGTGGTACCTCGTTTTTAAGGGATCAACTTCATTTTAGCAATTATGGTTGAACAGCTATGCCGAAAGAAACTGAATTCCGGCCATTGGTTTCAGAGGAGATAATTCTTAAGTTATGACTATTTTTTAAATAAAATGCCGTTGTTCGCCATGGCAGCCAGAGTTCTGCATGGATCAAGTTTATTAGAAACTTTTGAGAAGATCCATCCAAGGATCATTCATATTAAGAATCATCATGTTCTACCAAGCGGCTTCAGAGAAGATGTTATAAGAAAATTGTTGACGACGAGCGACGCGCCAATAGCCCACCTTGAGCACGCTGTGAGGAGCTAAAACAAATTTGTCTCATGACAGACATGACGACTTGTTAAAACATGATAAAAGCATAGGCTCGTAAATTGGCTGACCATCCATTTAGGATAATGGACCCAAAATAAATACACATTCAAGTTAAAAAGAAAAGAATGGTAAATGTTTGGAATATATTAGAATGTCACGTCTTCATTTACAATTTAAGTGTTTGCCTAACGAACATGTTTAGAACACCAAAACGCGTCTGCAATGCTGACTCGTATGTAGTACAAAATGCGAACTTGTTCCAACCGTAATTGTTTATTTGTAATCTATAAAGCCAAAAAAAAATAGAATGTCTTTCTTTTTTTGCTTGGAATATCAAATTATCTACATTATCTTTGTAATTAAGTGTACGAAACATTTTGTCTTTATAAAAGTTCTGTCAAACCTGACGTGGCCGCTAAACGAAGGTTTAACATATAACAAAGGGAAATATTTTGATATCAAACCTGGCCGTTAAATGCAAGATGGCCGCTTATACAGGTTAAACTGTAGAGGAATTAAAAAAAAAAGATTCCGCTTTGTTTGTCGCCAGCACGGAGCTTTACTAGTCATTTTTTTTAGACTTTGACCAATTCCTATGTGGCCTGATCACCCACCCATTTTGTCATTTTTCCCAGTTAAACAGCTGAAGCAGTTTTATCTAAGCATTATGTGTTATATACATAGGAAGTAAAATGTCCTGTTGGGAATGAGTGTATCAGCACTGTCTGTTTGCAAGAAATGATAAAGGATTAAAAAATGATAAAAGATTATAAAAAAAAAATGTCATGAGCCTGGATGAAATATATATGCCCTTAGTTTACTAGTATGAAATGACCATTATATGGTCTGCCCTATAAACAGATATTCCAAACTCTGACAAAATGACAAAATCAGCTTAACAATCAAGCCATTCCTAATCGATTAAATGTTACGTAAGCGTAAATGTTGTGCTAGCTTAAAGATGGTTGCACGAAAAGCTGATTAACTAGGATGCCTGTTTTATATAGTTAATGGAAGGTTAACATCAGTGTTTTACCATATTGGCATGGTTAGGTCAAATTGGACTTAGAGTACTAATGAAACTAACCTGACACTCAACGCTTAGTCAGCGAGCGGCGAATGGAACCCATATCCAAAAATTTAGCGGCCACATCTATTTACATCTGTTTAGCGGCCACTTTCTCTTCTTCCCTCGACTGTCTGCTTAAGACAGGTTCGGCTGTATACGAAAAGTTAGACATAAGACTGTAAATCAATGAAAAACTAATGAAATACATAATGTTGAATTCTATCCCATTGAATGTGAGAACAGCCATGTTCTTTTCTGGCATATTACGTTTCGAATCCCCATAGCGAATCTTACGCAATCTAAAGTCTTCCGTAAGTGTCAAATAAATATACTACTGTCGTCTGCAACTAATGAACAATCTGTCTGCAAACTCGCTTGAGAAATAGTTGTCAATTAACTTAATTGATAACAACACTATTCGTAATTGCCTGACATTAGCTCTGTCGAATCCGACAGAGAAGGTAAGGACGGGATATAGAGGTGGCATAAAAGCAAATGCATTTCCGTTCTTATTCAATTACACTCTGAACATCAGTTTCAGTTAAGATTTTTAAAAAAGAAAAACTTCGCTGGTGGTAAGATAGGTACAATACGAAAGCATGAATTCCTGTAAATATAAAACAGAGTTGATCTCTATTTATAGTATTGTTTGAGGAGGAATGACGTAATAATAACCTCAAAACGTATCATTTTAACGTCCTTACCGACAATCACTAAGAAATTATGTCTACTTGAGACAGATATAGTGCTGCCACACTTCAATATGACGCCGAAGACATGTGGCATGATACCACAGCAAGTCACATCTGTATAAAGGAAACTAGCAAACCCTGTTTTCGTTTCATAAAAAACAAAATGTCTGATGAAACAAGTTGTTTTCGTCCATAGAGTCATTAACACAAGGTCGAAACAATCAGATTAAAAGCAGATGCATTCGTGTAAAATGATAATAAAATGTTTCAAAATACTAGCCAATATCACTCCAGCAAGGTTATACAAATTATCTAGCAAAGTGTTCTTAGATGCAGCAGATTCTCTTTCCAGAGATGTATCCATTAAGAAACAAAATTGGTTGTTGGATATTAAAACTTTTATATATTTAACGTATTAAATACCGCTAAAAAGTATTTAATTTTTATATTCCGGTGAACCATGAAGATATCAAAGATAAATAAAAAAATCTGTCCAAAACTCAACTACAGGTCAACAGATGGTGTTTTGAATAAATTTATATTAACACAATATCCAGAAAAGAAAATATAACATTTAAAATATTTTAAGAACAAAACTAGAACTATCACTAAATGTGATTAATACCCCCGCAATACTGCTTTAGAAATGATGAAGTTATTAGGATTAAGAAGAAGAGTATGAAAAAGACATTTTTTCATTAGTTTTTTTTTCCAGATTTTTGGCCTGGTTACACAGGTTGTGCTTGACCATTGTATGAAATTGTTTTTTGAATTCCAACCAGTACTTTTAAAGTTAAGCTCCGGACAAGGAAAAGTAACAAAGGACAATAACTCTGTAATTACAATAGATAGAGTTATGGTTCTTGTGCACTGCAGTTACACAGGTTGTGCTTGACCATTGTATGAAATTGTTTTTTGAATTCCAACCAGTACTTTTAAAGTTAAGCTCCGGACAAGGAAAAGTAACAAAGGAAATAACTCTGAATTACTAGATAGAGTTATGGTTCTTGTGCACTGCACTTCCTCATATTGTGGTTGACCATTGTATGAAATTGTTTTGAAATCCAACCAGTAGTTTACAAGTTATACTCTGGACAAGGAAAAGTAACTAAGGGCAATAACTCTGTAATTCCTATAGATAGAGTTATGGTTCTTGTGCACTGCACTTCCTCATATTGTGGTTGACCATTGTATGAAATTGTTTTGAAATCCAACCAGTAGTTTAAAAGTTATACTCTGGACAAGGAAAAGTAACAAGGGCAATAACTCTGTAATTCCTATAGATAGAGTTATGGTTCTTGTGCACTGCACTTCCTCTCATTGCGCTTGACCATTGTATGAAATTGTTTTGAAATCCAATCAGTACTTTACAACTTATACTCCGGACAAGGTTACAAGTTATACTCCGGACAAGGAAAAATAACAAAGGGCAATAACTCTGTAATAAGTCAAGATGGAGTTATGGTTCTTGTGCACTGCACTTCCTCTCCATCTGCTTGATCATTGCATGAAGTTGTATTTAATTCCAATAATGCAACGGACCGCTGGACCGACCGACCAACCGACCAACCGACCGACCGACCACCGAGTGACTCCTATATACCCCCCCAAACTTCGTTTCGGGGGTATAATAAACATGGCATGAGAAACTACCAAGAGTATCTGAAATATCGTTACAACTTTATAATATTTAATGACAAACACGAGTTACTGGAAAGCAAAGTAGTAACAATCGTCAGATAACACTGTTGATTATTTGACTGAAAGGGTTAAAAAACTGTTTGAATACAATTAAACGGAGAGAGTTGACAATATTATGCATGACTGTAACAAAACTGACATCAAACAATGGTTTTCATTAAGGACTTTCTGGACCCTTTAATATATTCTGATCCAAATGGGAAACATGCAGTAACAGATTCACAGATTACTTGATTTACAGATTAATTGATTACTCCGTCTGCGCAGCAATTTAAACAACATTATGAATAAGTCAGAAAGTAAATGTGGCATTAAAACTGAATTCAATTCTTGACAAATGATGCTTACGGTATCCGTTATGGTGTAAATTGCAGCCCAGTAACAAATAGGATTGAATTGGCTTCTATTTCTAATAGCATTATCAGTTACTGTGCATTGAACTGAATATGAAGCAACTCCATTAAACACAAACTGCTGGTGATGGTATTGTCTCGTTTTAATAACAAACTGATTTTTAAGTGATGCATATTTGTATACCGGATAAAGCGCTTGATCTCATTATAATCCCTTTATAACTTTACTTAGTCAGCCAGAGGTTATTGCAAAATTTATCACATATCACGAAATTATTGATTTAGACCAAGACATTATGCTGTAATGATTTCGCCGAATTATTTCTGGTCAAAATGCAATAATGTAGTGCTGTTGTAATTCTTTGTGACTTTTAGACGGCAGCTTGCTGCCGTCTTTTGTAGCTAGAAAAGCTTATCGGGCATAGCTGACCTTGCTAATTTGCATATTTTCCATGACAAGTTTAACTGTACCTCTCTTTAACTGTACCTCGATCCACGCAATGCGATTCTGCACTTACGAATACGAATGGAATAAGTTACGCAGACCTTTTATTCATAACCGTAACCGCTATTCATGTGCTGTTGTTTGTAAACGTGTTATTTTGCTCTGTAAACATCCATTTTAAGCGTGAACAATATATCCATGACACTTATAAATCAGAACAGCAACCCATTTTACATACTTGAAGATCTACTCCTGTAAAAAAGGAAAAAAGTAGCGCTTCGAATGTCTGTAATTAACCTAAAGTAGTTCACGCGTAATTTTGCATAAATGCGAGTTAGGTTTCTCCTAGAGCATTTCTTAACTTTGAAACAGAAACAAATATTCAAATATCTTAAACATCAAGTACCATGTCAAGTTTAACAGTAGATAGTGTATATAAATCGGGTCCTAGGGACTGACCTACTTCTGGAGTTCATACAGTCAGGCTCATGACCTTACTTCCGAATTGTTTTGTAACAAACAGAGTGCGAATTCGATTGTCTTACTATCGACTATAGTTACAAGAGAGTGTATGGAGCTTTTGCGTCATGTGGCTTTTGCCTCTATTGTATCAATAATTAAGAATCACTGCTTTTTTTCCGGTTAATCCGGCTGCAGTCTCTAAGCACATTGAGCACTTTGCTTGATAAAGCCCTGCGGGCGAAAATTCATTAAAGAGTTGTTAATCTGTGTGTTTCATGTTGTTTGCTAAATGGGGCTTTTACAGTGAAATAAATATCATCTAAATATCTACATGTACTAATGACTTCACTATCCTCTGAACATCTACTAAAGACAACACTAATTTCTGAATACCTAATAATGACTACACTATCCTCTGAATATCTAATAATGACAACACTATCCTCTGAATATCTACTAATGACAACACTATCCTCTGAACATCTACTAATGACAACACTATCCTCTGAATACCTACTAATGACTACACTATCCTCTGAATATCTAATAATGACTACACTATCCTCTGAATATCTATTAATGACTTCACTATCTTCTGAATATCTACTAATGACTTCACTGTCTTCTGAATATCAACTAATGACTACACTATCTTCTGAATATCTACTAATGACTACACTATCTTCTGAATATCTACTAATGACTACACTATCCTCTGAATATCTACTAATGACTACACTATCTTCTGAATATCTACTAATGACTACACTATCCTCTGAATATCTACTAATGACTACACTATCTCTGAATATCTATAATGACTACACTTTCTCTAGAATATCTACTAATGACTACACTATCCTCATGAATATCTACTAATGACTACACTATCCTGAATATCTACTAATGACTACACTATCTCTGAATATCTACTAATGACTACACTATCTCTGAATATCTACTAATGACTACACTATCCTCTGAATATCTACTAATGACTACACTATCTTCTGAATATCTACTAATGACTACACTATCCTCTGAATATCTACTAATGACTACACTATCTTCTGAATATCTACTAATGACTACACTATCCTCAGAATATCTACTAATGACTACACTATCCTCAGAATATCTACTAATGACTACACTATCCTCTGAATATCTACTAATGACTACACTATCTTCTGAATATCTACTAATGACTACACTTATCTCTCGAATATCTATTAATGACTACACTATCCTCAGAATATCTACTAATGACTACACTATCCTCTGAATATCTACTAATGACTACACTATCCTCAGAATATCTACTAATGACTACACTATCCTCTGAATATCTACTTATGACTACACTATCTTCTGAATATCTACTAATGACTACACTATCTCTGAATATCTACTAATGACTACACTATCCTCTGAATATCTACTAATGACTACACTATCTTCTGAATATCTACTAATGACTACACTATCTTCTGAATATCTACTAATGACTACACTATCCTCTGAATATCTACTAATGACTACACTATCCTCTGAATATCTACTAATGACTACACTATCTTCTGAATATCTACTTATGACTACACTATCCTCTGAATATCTACTAATGACTACACTATCCTCTGAATATCTACTAATGACTACACTATCTTCTGAACATCTACTAATGACTACACTATCCTCTGAATACCTACTTATGACTACACTATCTTCTGAATATCTACTAATGACTACACTATCTTCTGAATACCTACTAATGACTACACTATCCTCTGAATATCTACTAATGACTACACCATCTTCTGAATATCTACTTATGACTACACTATCCTCTGAATATCTACTTATGACTACACCATCTTCTGAATATCTACTAATGACTACACTATCCTCTGAATATCTACTTATGACTACACTATCCTCTGAATATCTACTAATGACTTCACTATCCTCTGAATATCTACTAATGACTACACCATCTTCTAAATATCTACTAATGACTACACTATCTTCTGAATATCTACTAATGACTTCACTATCCTCTGAATATCTACTAATGACTACACTATCCTCTGAATATCTACTAATGACTTCAACACCCTTTGAATCTCTACTTATGCCTTAATAAACTACAAAAATTAATGTCCAAGAGAAAAAAAAAATTTTTTTTTGACATAATTAATTTATAAATAAGAAATAGCATTCTTTTTTTCTGAGTACATAAATTGATGACGTAACAGATACACACACTTATTCAGCGACGGTTTTTAAAATTCAAATTATTTCTACTACGGGCCGTCTTCGGGCATACTCGCTTATGCAAATTGTTTATAATGAGAGCACAAAATGCTTAATTCCGTAATTCATCAACACTGTCAATACGTTTAACTGTTATTTTACAGAAGATATAAATTATTGCACATCATATATCCTTTATGCTAGTCTACAATATGTCAATGCTATTTTATCTTTTCTTATTCATGAAAATCATATCATTATGAAATATATTTGCCTTAACCCTTTCCCTCATAGAGGACACCATGAAAAGACCTATGCGAACAGCATAAAACCAGATCAGGCTGATCAGGTTTTATGCTGTTCGCTGCTCCTCAGTGGTCTGGAAATGAGGATTTTGTAATTAAATTTGGTAAGGTTTAACTGTGGTTTTCTGCAGATCAGGCTTTATGTGGTATCTATTGAATGCGTCAAAATGAGTCTATATGAGGGAAAGGGTTAAATTACGATCTAAAATTAATTATGAGGTACTGTGAAAACAGCGATTTTTTTCTTGCATTTAAACCCCAAAAGTTTCATTAAATCATGAAAATTGCATCATTATCAAATATAATGGGCCTTTAATTACGATCTTTAATTAATATGAGGTACTTTGCAAACAGCGATAGTTTTCTTGCAATGTAAGTCCCACATCTAAAAGTTCCATTAAATAAGCAGTAAGCTCCAAACACTATCGTCCGCAGGTAATGAACACGTCTTTGCTGTCTCACTTGAGAAATGGTTTTCAGTTAAAGACACTGTTATGAAAGCCGCTAGCAACTGTATGGAAATAGTCTAGTCGTACCAGAGCTGATGATTGGTGTAACGAAATTCTCCCTTCGTCCTTTCTGTATTTAATGAGTGTAATGCTGCAGGCATTCACAGGATCCTAAATCACATTTTCCAACGTTTAAATTAAGACATTTGTTTTGAATACAGTCAAACCTTGATATACCGGCAGTGTTTGTAAATATCGATTTCGCCGATGTATCGAGAATTGCTGCCGATACCCGGGGTCAAATTTGCTGTTGATAAGAGATAAATACATCCGTCATATGACTTTTAGTGCCGGAACCCGAGTTTGCCAATGTTTTGAATGCCGATGACTGTATACGGTTAAATATGAGCGAAAACATAAACACAGCTTAAACATACCAGCAATAACAATGAATGTCATCAAAACCCAACACAGCGCTTCGACACATAAATAATATATTATCAAAGGATATTTTATGAAATTCTAAGTAAAAAAGGGCAAATGACTATGTCAAAGTCTACGGATTTCACCAAAATTATTAACTTGGACCTCATGTTATTGAGATTAACATGTGTACCGTAGGTTATTTTAATCCACTGAGTCTATGATGAGTTATTGATCACAAAAGTAGTTTTGGCAAATTCAATTCCAAAAGGGGCCATAACTGTTCAATAGTAATTGATATTTCCCAAAGTCGATTTTGGTCTTTATTTAATTAGAACAAAAAGGTGTATCAAAAATTATATAAATCTGTCAACCCATTTGATCAGTTCTCGATCGGACAAAGCCAACGGGCGAACAAATAATCAACTCAAAGCCGGGAATCATTGAGTTTTACCATATCACTGCAAAATGAAGTGGGGGCAATCATGCTCGTCGCTTCCTGTCCTATACCGACCCGTTCCGTCACGTTTCGTCCTTCACTCACAGTACATTAGGGCAATGTCGGATAGAAAGATGCATGGATATAACCACCTCTAGGGGTATATCTAGTTCAGCCTTCAGATGCAATAAGTTTTATTATAATAACTTGGAACAGTGTATAGCATTCAAATTATACAGTAACGTTACTCTGTAAATATAACGTTTATAGCCATCACGTATCTGCCTTCGCCTGATGTTTATAATTCATCAAATGCAAGTTCAATTTAGTCTCTTGACAATATCTCGTTTGATATTTTGCTCATGCGAGGTAATGAATAAATATCTAAAATTCAATGTTTCTCCCAATGGATTAAACACGTCCAGGATATAGACAGTTTTTACAAGGGTGTCATTAGTTGGCAAGAGTTTCCAATACTTGCGCTGTAATACTTGCATAACTCTGGTAAATTTGACAGTCTTACTGCATGATATTGAATCATGTAATGATGGACGTGTACATCTGTGTGTGGTGATATGGTGTAACTCTATGGCTCCCGCCTTTCAGTTTGATACATGATAAATTAATACGCAGTGGATTGCAACATCATTGTCTGACTTTTAGTTAAAAAGTTATTTTACAGTAGTTACATATTTGTTTAAATGCCAAAGAAGACCATAGTGAAGTATTTAATAAATAAGCATAGCTAGTTACTGAGATGTATGCATCTTAGTAAAATTACATTCAAAACTTCAGTGACACACAAAACCTTTTTTTTTTTCTTTTTTTTTTTTTAGTTAAAAAGTTAATAAAGATATTACTTATTTTTATATTACACATCGATACTGAAAATAAGCGCAGTGATGTGTTGCAAATTCAAATAAGTATGAATTCGTAAAATCCAAATTTCACAGAGGAAATATACACACGCTACATGTGTCTAAAGTATTAACAAATTAAGTCTTGTATATAAAAATATTGTCGAAGACGGAAAACGGGCAATCGCAATAACTTAATTTTAGCGCTTTGTCTAACATGGTGAGCTTAAACAGGAAAACTAAGAAAGAAGAAGCCCTTAGTCACGAATTGGCAATATTGTGGTTAATAAATACAAATTAATCGTCTAAAGTATAATCAGATGTTCCTACTTTAAGTTGCCCAGACAAATATATCGTTGCCATCGGTGTCTATCTATCCCGCGGTAAATCAATGCAAACAAAGAACATAAGAACATGCCCTGACAGGTAATAAATGTAACTCCAGACAATTCGCAATTCAGTCAATAAGTATATCCTATTTATGTTGTCATGGCTTGTTTGAACGACATGATGATCAATCCAACATCATTAACGCCGCATCCTCAAGGTCAACTTACAACATGCTTTATATGGAACTTACGGAAACAAACGCAAAGGTATGTTTTAGACCTTATGTAGCATAAATAAACCAAGTATCTATGCATGAAATTCACAATTACATTAAACATATACCCGTAGATGTATTTTTGCCATGTTTCAAAAATCTAGGTTTGAATGGTACCCAGCTTCTGGACCCTGTATACAGCTGACACCTCATGAATGGTGCCCAGCTTCTGGACCCTGTATACAGCTGACACCTCATGAATGGTGCCCAGCTTCTGGACCCTGTATACAGCTGACACCTCAAGTGAAGGATTTGGAAAAATCGCAATTGTTAATTTCAAGAACTCAATATCAAAGAACATATTTTTTATATTTTTCAGATGCGTAAAAATGGTGAAAAACAATGACACGGCATTATGCTTAAAAGAAGAAATAAAGAGTATCTGATAGTCATAAATTAGAAATGGCTTCCACAAAGACCAACCTATAGAGAAGATTTCATTACTGTTCCTCATCATCAAGTCTATTAGCGATCACTTCCTATTTCACTTAGAATTTAATAAATCAAATCGAGATTAGCCATGATTTAAAACAATAAAGACAGTGTGGGTAGTCATGTTGACTGATGTCAGTGTTA
This sequence comes from Solen grandis, assembly GCA_021229015.1. NCBI lineage: Eukaryota > Metazoa > Mollusca > Bivalvia > Adapedonta > Solenidae > Solen > Solen grandis. The sequence continues at coordinate 14,364,267 of CM037784.1, forward strand.
GGAAATGTCGGGACAGCTTTACTAAAAGCTTACAGCTTACAGAGGTCGCTTTACTAAATTTGATGCGTAGAGTAGTATACATGCTTAGTTTGTTCTCATGAATAAATTCCTTGCCTAAAGGGATAATCAAGAAAATTGTGTCTTGCCTTAAGGGATAATCAAACATCGGTATACAGGCAGTTCGAAAATATTTCAAATATTTACAGTATTTGTGGTTATGGGTTAAAGACGTGTGAAGTTATTGTTGCTGAATGTAACATTACAAGAAAAAAGCTGACACATACAACTATTAAAAAATTGCAAAAGTTCCATTTATCAAACAAAATTCCATAACAGTACTTGGGGGAAATCTTTCTGAGAGTCAATGGTGTCTAATGAGTAGCATATCATCTGCACAGGTAACATAATAGTTTATCCTGGACCATGCCAACTCCTGCATTTGCAATATTTATTGTTCTCCTGATTCAATACACCATGATCCGTAATGAACGGTAGAAAAGTCCATATCTCAAACTAGCTACATCTACCTCTAACCAAATGTATACATCATACATACATGCCGTTTCATATTGGAAATTAAATAATATAGAGCTAAATTGAGTATCTTCAATTCAGCTGTAAATGACGTATGAATGATTTTGCAATAAAAATATTATATAATAATTTATAAATAAACTTGTTCTGAATCCATTATAAACGCTGGAAAAGAGTCGTATGCTTAAAATACTTGCGTCCAATTATTAGCCTGCACAAATAGATGTCAAGTTATTGAATTGTTATACCATTCTCATTATTTCGTGTGATTGGTTTTGTCGTGTCGGTGGGAGACTAAAACAGTCCTGGAACTACCTTTATATGGTGAGCGCAAAGAAAGGAAGCTATACCAGTACCATTTTACGACTTTCCTAAGTTACGGCCAAGGGTCGAATTCACAACCTCCCTCTCCCGAGGTGAATGCTCTAACTACTCGGCCACTGGGGACGGGTCGTTTTTCCAACACCAGAGTGATGACAATACCCCGTTATTTTTTCTTTAAAAAGAAAAACATCCGAGCTAAAAGGCATTTCAAATATTCATGTAACAGTTAGATGGGGAAAGTAAACCATCGAAGCCATCTATCATTCCAGTCAAAGTGTTTAAATATTGATTTCATTTCCAGAACTGGGAATTGACATATATTTTCAAAATAATAGGCTTTCAAATCTTTATCATAAAGATAATGTGTTTGCATCAAATTTCTCCATACATATAGAACTCTGATTTTAAATGTATATTGTATACATTACATTTTAATTCACATTGCACGTTGCTGCAGGCCTTAAAATATTAAACCGTTCGTGTGCATCATATTTGAATAAATATTAATCATTTTAATGGTATCGGTATTAATTTTTAATTGAAAAACCTGCCCTAGCAATTAAATAATCATTAAATCTACAGAGATTCCATCACGTCGATCAATCTACCTGTCTATGACCAAATGTTCCTCTTATTCTAGAACATGATATGGGACGTCAATACCTAATTAAGCTAGGTATGTTTTCGTATTTTAATTGACTTCTATTTTGTAATAGTAAAATAAATAGTTTAGCATTCTAGATTAATTATCTTTTGGGGAAATTGGTAATAAATAAATTCATTCATTAAATTTGAATTCAACTTTTAAATTTATTGGACTTTTTTCAAGCTGTTCTGCATTTAAATTAATCTATTGAGACAATCTATACGAGTTGTGATTCATACTAAATTCATATAAAATTTGACAAACATGTACCTAAATGTCCCTAAATGTCATTCTCGTGCTCTAACTTGCCTCTCCCAAACTGAAAAAGGCATATTAAACTTGCTTTACGATCTCATTTAGATATTACATTTTCATCTATATTTCATGGTGACTTTTCATATAAAATGTCACAAACACTAATTAAACCTGAAAAAAAACATGAAATTACACACATTTTCCAACAGAGCAAGCAACTACTGATGTAAGAACAAACCAGTAAAGCCCATCCTTTAGATTCAAAAATATATCTCGCTTCCAAGATATCCAGTTTGTTATACACGGAGAAAAATATACTTTTCTTATCTCTGATAAAGCCATTTCCTACACTTACTGGCAAATTCAATTATTTCATTCTTGAATAAACATAATATAGAAACATTCGATAGCAATTTCTAAATTGACAAAAATATCGAGTTAAAGATTGATAACTCGTTTAACAAACAAATGCTGTTGTGTTATTGATATTACACATAACAAACAATAGAAACGACGTTTATTTCTACGGAAACATAGAGTTGATGTGATGGAAAACTATAGATCGAATGTCCTTTCTTACCCCTGGATCGCCTTTCAGATAGCTTTATTGTATATTGTATAGCTTTATTGTATATGTTAGTATAAAATGTCACAACGGGCAGGTACAAGACACCAGGAAACTGACGGTGGTGGTCCCTATCTATAAATAGAAACTGTGACGTCACTAGCTAAGGGAGGTCCTGGATGTACAGCACGTGATTAGAGATGGAGGTGAAATAAACATGGACTTTACAAATTTGTATATAATAATATGTCAATCAAAATGAGAAATGTCAGTATTTGAACTTCAACTGTGATCAGACTAAAAGAAAATTCTTAAGATTTGACAAACCGTGTATTTTTCAAGAAAAAGATGTTTGAAATTTTAGGAACAGCAGCATTCATAATGTCCTCTTTGTATCTCCCATCGCTTCAATCAATGAAATGTCAACATAATTATAACATAACCTGATAATTTCTACAAAATATGTTTCATATATCAAAACCGTATCAATTTGAAATCGATCTAGTATTGCAATTACTACAGAAATGTCAATTTGAAACTCCAAAATAATAATTGCGTGTTACATCCCTCCAGTAAAGGTTCAATCAATTGGTAAATAAATGCGATACTATGATGCCGAAAAAAAACCTAACAGGTTAACACATAAAGATCAGTATTTGACCTACATTTATATGTTAAGTCCTAATCATCCTCGCAATTTTACTATTATCTTATGCATGCAACAGCATAATCTACGTTTTAGAAATTTTGTAAGGAGATCGTCCTGTGTTAATCCTATTTCTCTGCCATTCAAATTGTCTGCAACAATATAACGTCGTTCAACCCACGCTTGACTCAAGCAACTCTCAAAATATCTAGTGACAAGGCATTAAGACCGTGTTTATATTTTATTATATTGACAAGATAAAAGCAAAGGCTTATAAACTAGTTTAAAATCCATTTAGGATAATGGCCTGGGCCGAAAAAAGTACACATTAAATAAATATGGAGGAACGCGGTAGATGACTGGTAATATAGCCAAAGTCAAATCAACAAGTGTAGAGGGAAACAATGATGTAATCCAATTGTTTAGAACAACATTGTACATATACAATGTCAAGGTTATGGCTACTTGAACCTAGTTTAAGTTCACTCAGCCCCTCATCGCGTGGGTTCGAATCCCGGCAGGGTCATTCGGATTTTCATGTAAGGAAGCCTTCCAGCTGGCTTGCGGTAGGTCGGTGGTTCTACCCGAATGCCTGGGTGCATTCGGGGTCTTCCTCCACCTGTAATTAGCTGGACGTGGCTGTATGACTGAAATACTGTCGATGCGACGGTAAACTCAAATAGTCAAGTCAAGTCTAGCTTAAGCACACAGTTGGTCATTTTGCCGACTGACCGTTCCAAGGCGGTAACTCCTGGTATCTCTCTATTTCATGATAAATCAAGTCCCGTGATTATAATACCGTGTGCAATAATGTTTGTCTGTTTGTTTGGTTTAACGTCCCACCGACAGTATTTCAGTCATTTGGAGACGAGTGCAATAATGACTAATGGCACATGCCTTGCTTAAAGCAAATGCTATGAGGTTACTTCTAACAGGCGCCAAGATAAGATAAATTCGTCTGATATTACGTCATTTTGCAACAAACTATCCAATGAAATAGTCTACAGTGTTTCCAATTATCTGAAAAGCGTAGAACGCAAAAAGTAGCAAAGCCATTCTATATTTGTTGTCTCTAATTAACAAAAACAAGACATACTGTAACTAAATGAGGCCGCTGTTCTACAAATTGATTATATTACATTGTATATTGATATACATTCTCATGAGAAAAAAATAAAAGTGATGACCTATTAAATTAAAATCTGACCATCGGTTTTAGGGAGATGATTTTTTTTTTAATAAAATGGTGTTGGTTGCCAAGGCAACCAGAGTTCTTTATGGATCAAGTTTATTTTAGCAATTTTTGTGGAGGTTCACCGAGGATGATTTTTGCCAAGTTTCATCATTTCTTCCAGAGGTTTCAGAGAAGATGTATTTTAAAGCAAATTTTGACGGCGGAAGAGGACGGACGGAGGGTGATCCTAATATCTCATTTGAGCACTTGTGCTCTGGTGAGCTAATAAAAACAAGCAATAAGAACGTCGCTCTATCTGGAAACACAAATACATTTAAAATATCATTTATATATCAAAATTATCCTGATTGCATTCCTAACCAGATTAAAATGTCGTAGAATCTAAAATATAATTCGATCATCATTAATTGAATGTTATAGAATTTGATGAAATACATTGGCTCTTTGGACGGAAGACGTGTACAGACTTGGATTGAACTGTATCTTATGAACACCAATGCAATGTCGAACATTTATGCTAACTGTATTTAAGATGCGTCAATATTTTCGTGGCAAAGTTTTAAGATATAAATGCAGCTCAAAAATGACATATCTATAATAAAGATAAAGACTAGAAAAAACAACATTCAAACAAGGAATCAACGTGACGAAAGCCCCCATTGGAAAGCAATTCTGGTAAACATATTGTCCCAAAATAATCGTCAGAACTTTAATCAGAAGTAGCGAGCGTTATTTCTTACAGGTTTATATAGCAAGACCATTGACGTATCTCTTTTCCGATAACAGTGACTTGTTTGATGGGCTTAATGATCATTTGAACAACAATATTAACGTCGGTGTTGCTTTGTCAGATAACAACAGGCTTGATAAGGAGCTTAGTTTGTCAAGCATGCATATATAGATTTGTACTTGAAACGTGTTTTGGAATCTAGGGCTTACAGTAGGATTATCTGTACTAAAGTTGTACACGTTTTTCCTAAGACAAACTTAGTTTAAGTCTTTAAATGGTGGCATATATTTGTTCAGAGTTGGTACAGTTTAAAAAATATCTTGAGCCATTTGAATAAAGCAGGTTGTTTTTACAGATGGTCAATGAATAAGAATTTGACTTTTCACTATTTGTGTGCATTTCAATACCAATCTATGGACGCATTGTAACCCTATGCAACGTTTCGTGATTTTAAAATTAATGGGTGTTTTCTCCATAAAAGCAATAGAGATACGAACGGTACTGAAACTATCTTTAAAATAAAGAAATAAAACCCTATATTCAGTAACCATCACTTGACTGACCATGTTCATTTTCCGCGCATGCACTCACTTCATGTGCTTAACTTACAAAATCGCTAAACGGAACTGGTGCAAACACAATGTTGCGGTACGTGTCACGTGGTAATGGACGCATCTGGGGATGCCGTATTCTATTTTTAACTGATTTCCCCGAAGTTAGCGTTTATCAAAATAAGTGGTATCCCGTGAAATGTGACCTACACTTATCTAGGTTATTTTTCAATAAACAAAAACTTGAAGTTCCCCCACATTAACAAAGGAAAGTATAAAAAATATTGTTGTTACTCCCACCGATCATCATTGAACGAACTGCTGTAATAACCACTCACTCAATGCGTATCCTAAACATTTTGTATTTCCTTGATGCAAACAATTTTAAGCCGCTCCTACGCTTAATACACTGATTTAATTAACAATTCTTTCAATTCGCCGACTTCATATTGTGTAGGCAGATTATTACATTATGTGACTGAATCCGCTGGATTCTGCGTCAAACAATTTAACAGCAAGATATAGTGCGTATTTCTGGCTGGTATTATTTGCTACTACAGACAAATCACTAGAATCAAACCCTCATCAATCATAAAATTGTGTATTAGATACGGGAGAGTGAAATCTACATTCCCTAGTGATGAAATCTTAAGCAGCAACTAAATACTCATATTTTTACAAAAATCATAATCGAAAAACAGTAAATGATTTAGTTCCATGCCTGCGATTCGCAATTCATTTTCAAATATTTTACCAGATTTTCATCAACTCAATATTTTCAAGACCCAATATCCCAGTAATTATAAGAGAACGTTTACAGAATTTTGTTGTTGTTGTTGTTGTTGTTGAGAAATCTCCAACTGAAATGTTTCATGAAACGAAAGCCATAAATAAGAACTCTCTGTTCATTAATTTTTTATTTGCAAAAAATATGGCAGCGCAATATTGCATCCATTTTTTTTCGTGACGCAATAAGTCTATTGAGGGAAAGTATAACAAAGTATAACAAAGACCATATTTATTTTTTTTTTTTTGGGGGGGGTGGAATTTAAAGATAGATTAACGAGTAGTTTAACTGTTTCGAATGTGTAGATATCTGTGTCAAATTTGTAGATGTCCGTTCAAATTTGTAGATGTCCGTGTCAGATGTGAAGATGACCGTATCAATGTGTTGATGTCCGTGTTAAATGTGTATATGTCCATATTAAATGTGTAGATGTCCGTATTAAATGTGTAGATGATCGTATTAAATGTGTAGATGTCCGTGTCAAATGTGTAGATGTCCGTATTAAATGTGTCTATGTCCGTATTAAATGTGTAGATGTCCGTGTTAAATGTTTATATGTCCGTATTAAATGTGTAGATGTCCGTATTAAATGTGTTGATGTCCGTATTAAATGTGTAGATGTCAGTATTAAATGTGTAGATGCCCGTATTAAATGTGTAGATGTCCGTATTAAATGTGTAGATGTCCGTGTCAAATGTGTAGATGTCCGTATTAAATGCGTAGATGTTCGTATTAAATGCGTACATGTCCGAGTCAAATGTGTAGATGTCCGTATTAAATGTGTAGATGTCCGTGTCAAATGTGTTGATGTCTGTATTAAATGTGTAGATATCCGTGTCAAATGTGTAGATGTCCGTATTAAATGTGTAGATGTCCGTGTCAAATGTGTAGATGTCCGTATTAAATTTGTAGATGTACGTGTCAAATGTGTAGATGTCCGTGTCAAATGTGTAGATGTCCGTATTTAATGTGTAGATGTCCGTGTCAAATGTGTAGATGTCCGTGTCAAATGTGTAGATGTCCGTGTCAAATGTGTAGATGTCCGTATTAAATGTGTAGATGTCCGTGTCAAATGTGTAGATGTCCGTGTCAAATGTGTAGATGTCCGTATTAAATGTGTAGATGTCCGTGTCAAATTCGTATGATGTCTGTGTTAAATGTGTAGCTGTCCGTAACAAATGTGTAGATGTCAGTATTAAATGTGTAGATGTCCGTGTCAAATGTGTAGATGTCCGTGTTAAATGTGTCTATGTCCGTATTAAATGTGTAGATGTCCGTGTTAAATGTGTAGATGTCCGTATTAAATGTGTAGATGTCCGTATCAAATGTGTAGATATCCGTGTCAAATGTGCAGATGTCCGTGTCAAATGTGCAGATGTCCATGTCAGATGTGTAAATGTCCGTGTCAAATATGTAGATATACACAAAAGTAGTGCATATAATACTTAACACAAATAAAATATTTATAACTCAACTATCAACTGAATTATAACCAATGTCTATTTAAAATAATAAAATTTGTCAAATATCATCTGCTCTATGACAGAATAGCAAAACATCGACTCTTTTTTTTTTTTTTTTTTTTTGAGCATTTAATTTTGCATTGACCCAATAATTAATTAAGTATTATAATCTCACACTGTCAGCTTAATCAGTACATTAAGATTCGCTGCAGCTACCTCGATATCTTGTCGTTTTCACTATATCGTATCATTTCGTAAATGCTCTTTCATAAACAAGGTTACGAACATGCATCTACAGCAATTTTTTCTAGAAGCAAGAAGCTTTTTTACGATTTTGCCTGTTATCACAAACCACGTGGCGTTAATATCATGAAGGGCATCGTTCATAAAATGAGCATTCTTATTGTGTTTCGAGACATACAGTCTGCATATAACAAGGGCGGTAGCATTTTACAAAATTTATAAACATAGTGGCCAGGAGAGTTCGTCACTTCACATTCTTGCATTACATATGGATGATTTCAAACGTTTGTACAGCACACCGTCGAGCGGAATTCCAACATTGCTTATCATTTATTACTGAATGTTCTTATATACATTATTATAGCAATAACAATATGTTTGATGGTTAACGTGTAAAAATAAAATGCAATCAACAAATTGAAATTATCCCTTAAAAAGGTCGAACATGTGAACGAAAAATATAATAAAACTATGATTATCATATAAACCAAACCATCCAAACTTTAGATTAATTTACGTGTATTTTAAAAGGACTAATTATCTGATTATAAATGTCAGCCGGGTATTTTAGTTTGGTATAAGCAATTTCGAGTCACTGTAACTTGACTTGACTTGACTTGACTATTTGAGTTTACCGTCGCATCGACAGTATTTCAGTCATATAGCGACGTCCAGCTAATTACAGGTGGAGGACGACCCCGAATGCACGGAGGCATCCGGGTAGAACCACCGACCTACCGCAAGCCAGCTGGAAGGCTTCCTCACATGAAAATCCGAATGACCCTGCCAGGATTCGAACCCACGCGGTGAGGGGCTGAGTGAGTGTTTAGTCACTGTAACGTCGTTCTTTTAAGAATGCAAACACGATAGTCATTGGTCGGCAGCATACTCCTAATAACAAAAATACAGGACATTTCTTGATGTACTCTTTTCAGTTATTCAAATTAATTGAGTGTATGCTATTCCAGTTCTTTAAAACATCAAACTTTTCAAGAACGTTAAAAAATACACGACGTAAAATTTGTTTTTGTTAAACTTAAAAAATACTGAGGTTCCAATCTTAAAAAAAGATTATATTTCTGAAATCCAATTCCAGCAAAAAGCATATTTCGACACATGAACAAATAGCTGTCTTTCCTATTACATCACTCAAATAAAACATCGATAACTTTGCTATAAATCTTTTAAAAAAATCTGTCAAATTTCTCCGCAGGAAAATGCAATCAATGATAAAATCAAATAGCATCTAAACGAAATTGGCTGTTTGGATTTAATAGTATCAGTATCAAACAAGTTTGACGCAGTAACCTACAAATTGTTTAAGGTAAATTCCCTGTAATTTTTCGCAACGTCATGGATAATTTAACCTCTACCAAAAGAACCAAGGTACCCTAATGAAACATTAGGAAACCTTGGTTATCTTCATGAAAGGCCATGGGGTCTATACAATGGAGAAACTACTTTGAGGAGATGAACAAGATTTTGGAATTACTGGAACGAGGAAAAGCTGAAATTCTTGAGTAAGTGATAATACGAAATTTTGCGAATTGAATGCAGTTAAAATGATGCAAATATGTGTTTTTAATGATATGATTCATATACTACTATATATGCCACTACAATTACCAGTTGTATCCTTTTCTTTGTAAACTTAATAAACATAAAAGTAGCCAAAGTTTTACGTAAACTAAAGCGAGCCAAATGTCCATAGTTATTTGATTATCGATGCTTAAAAATAAATGCAATACCTAGTTCGCATACAGCTTGGTTAGACGTCTTTGTTTTGTTTTCGACATAAGTAAATAATAATATAATATAACAAGTAACTGGTGTTGTATGCAACACATAAAGTCCCCTACCGGCTCCACCTTGACTCAATATGGTAATCAATCCCATTTTTTGCCATATTTTCACTATTTCCGTTACCATAGCAACCACAATTTTAGTCGAAGAACAAAAATAAAATGACGTGCATAATCTACACATTGCCATCTAGTCATATACAAAGTTTCATCAAGTTAGCTTGCTTAGTTGTCGGGGATCCCATTTTTGCCATATTTTCACTATTTCCGTTACCACAGCAACGACAATTTTAGTCGAAGAACAAAAATAAAATGACGTGCATAATCAACACATTGCAATCTAGTCATATACCAAGTTTCATCAAGTTAGCTTGCTTAGTTATCGCGGGATCCCATTTTTTACCATATTTTCACTATTTCCGTTACCGCAGCAACCACAATTTTAGTCGAAGAACAAAAATAAAATGACGTGCATAATCTACACATTGCCATCTAGTCATATACCAAGTTTCATCAAGTTACCTTGCTTAGTTATCGCAGGATCCCATTTTTTGTCATATTTTCACTATTTCCGTTACCATAGCAACCACAATTTTAGTCGAAGAACAAAAATAAAAGGACGTGCATAATCTACACATTGGCATCTAGTCATAAATCAAGTTTCATCAAGTTAACTTGCTTAGTTATTAAGTTATCGCGGGGTCCAGATTTGAGCGGACAGACAGACGGACAGACGACGGACGGCGGACAGACGGAGAGCAAACCTATAGTCCCCTCCGGTGTGAACACCGGTAGGGGACTAATAATATATATATATATATATATATATATATATATATGCATTTCTGTTGTTGCTGTTGTTGGTTTTTGTTGTTGTTGTTGTTGTTGTTGTTTTGTTGTTGTTTTTCGTTTTTTTGTTAATTTGTTATCAAAATAATTCAACTAATGGCTTCTGTATCCTCTTTAACTAATCTGGCCCTGTGAAAGATAATATATGATAGCATATTATTTACGTAAGTGTGAAGTCTACAGAAAAAAAAATGGTAAGACGGGTGAACTGATTTAACTTAAAGAATAAATCATATCAATGGGTGAGAGCGAAACGAAGCTAAGTGTTTATATATTTACATGCACTTAGCATAGTTTCGCTTTCACCCCCCGATATGCTCTTTATATTATACAGGCTGGATCTAGAGGGTGAATTACGAACTTGTACTACATAGAATCTACGTAAAAGCGTTATCCTTATTCGATGCATATATGTGTTAAATGTTGCTCAAAGTGCGG
>CM037784.1:14375394-14425394 GCA_021229015.1 Solen grandis
TTAAAGTCAATCAAATTGATATTTTCTGATTTCTCAAAATAAATTTTAAAAAGATAAAAAATAAAAAAAAACCGGGCCCTAAAATAAATTGAATTTAAATTGAAAAAAGAAATAAAAATGCGCGAAATTTATGTGGGTTTCATAAAATTTGGGAAAACACGTGGGACGTGCGTGAATTCTTTTTAACCCCAAAACGCGGGCCTAACAATTATATGGTTCCACTTCTAATTTTAAAACAGATAACGAGTAAATTTGGGGGGGGCCCTTACTAAGTTAGTGTGTTTTAAATTTAAATATAGGTTAGTGTTTTTTTTTTTGTAAGCATTAAAGAAAAAAAATTTGGGTGTGGCGCGGCAAAAAAAAAAAAAAAAAAACCCCCGGGGACCGAAATTTTTTGGAATTAATGCTTTCTAAAAAAACCCTTAAACCTTTTTAGTGTTTTTGGGAAAATATTTTTAAATTTTTAAAGGTCGCACCTTCCAAATATTGTATTGATTTTTTAGGGTCCCCCTATCAAAACCTTTTTCCCCGGGGTTTTAAATTTCCCCTCACGTGACATTTTTAAACATGTTATGTCAAGGTCAATGCGTCGCTCTAGCTGTGTATTAAACTCGCTCCAAATTTAGATTTAAAGGAAAACCGACTTTTACTCTTCGGAAAAAAAAGTGATGATTGAAAATTTTAAAAAGATACTGTTTTGAAAAGGGGGAAAAATATCTTTTCACCTTAATATTTTTGTTTTTGGACATTATTTTTTTTTAGCTCACTGAGCACAAGTGCTCAAAGGGGGAGCTTTTTTGTCGCCTTTTGCCGGGGGTCCGTTCCCTCCTGCGTCCGTTCGTTTCGTCCCCTGCGTGGTGCCCTCCCGGGGTAAAAAATTGCTTCAAACAACATCTCCTCCTAAACCGGGTTTTGGGCCCCCTTTTAAAATTTTTTTGCAGGGAAAGTTTCTTTTTTTTGGGGGGGGGGGGGGGGGGGGGGGGGGGGGGGGGGGGGGGGGGGAAGCTCTACTAAAGTTGTATAATGGTTCTTTTCCTTTTCATAATTAAAGGGAAGGAGCTAAAAAAAGATTTTTTTAAAAATTGGGGAAACCTTTGAAAAAAACTTCCCTCAAAAATTTTTTAAGGGGTTTTTTTATTTTTAAACTTTTGGGCCAATACCCGATTGTTTAAAATTTAAAAGCCCCATGGTGAATTTAAAAAGGGCCCCCCCCCCAGGGGTAAAATTTTTTTACATAGGGGGGGGGGTTTTATAGAAAAATCTTAAAAAATTTTTCCCTTCCCCATGGGAAACCTTAAGGGCCCTTTAGCTTAGATATTTGGGTTTTTTAGGGATTTATCTTATGGGCCATACCAAATTGTACCAAAAAATAGCCCCTATGGTGATAAATGGGCCCCCCAAGGGGGGCACTTGTTTTAAAATTGGGGGTTATATGGAAAATTCTTAAAAAAAACTTTTCCATTTAAAGATAAAAGGCCCAGAAAATTAGGGTATTTTTTATGAAGCCCCCCATCTTAAGGGCCCTACCATGATTGTACAAATCATTTGCCCCATGGTGAAAAAATGCCCCCCAAACCCGGGGTCCCTTGTTTTACATTGAGTTAAATAGGAAAAAACTTAAAAAATTTTTCTATTGGAACAATTTAAAGGGCCCGGCTAAGGGTTTTTGGTATGTTTGTAGCATCTAATGGTTCATTTCAAAGATTTTTAAAGGCTTGGCCCCACGGTTTATAAAAGACCCCGCGCCCCCCGTCTTCCTGAAAACCCTATGGCCCATTGCTTGATATTTGGGGGTGTTTGTAAATTTTCAGGGGGGGTTTAAAAAAATTTAGATTAAGTTATATCAGAATCCTTTTTCTGTTTAAAAAACCTTTACAACTTTTAAAACAAGGTTTCTTCCCGGTGAGCGAAATTTAGGGCCCTCATGGCCTCCTTGTTTATTTAATTTTTGTAAAACCCCTTTTTTGTTAGTGTTTTTTTTTTTTTTCTCTTCTCATTATTTTTTTTCATTTTTCAAATTTTAATTTATTTAAAAGGATATTTACCCTTAAAAGCTTTGTTTTGTAATTTTTTTTTTTTTATTGCCCATTCTGTGTTAACATGTGTTGACATTGAAATTTCCAAGTGTCTTTAAAAACCCAAAGACCCTTTAATGTTGTTTTGAACTTGTGGTCCCAAAACCCCTTTTCTTATCTTTTTTAAAACTTCAAAGTTTTTATCACCCTTTTTTAGGAAATAATTTAAAGTTTAAAAAATAAACTAAGGGAAGGCGGGGTTCTTTTGTTATTTTTGGGGTTTTTTAAAAATGTGGTGAGGAAATGTTTGTTCTTTGGGTTTTCTGTGTTTATTTTTTGTCGAGGTTTTAGCGTTCACATCAAAAATTTTTTGGTTTAAAAATTACAAATGCGTGCCGAAGGGGGCATTGGATCCAAATTTCCTAAATTGTTTGTTTTTTCAAAAGAAATAATTCTGTTCATTTTAAAAATGGAGTCACCCGACTACTTTTTGCCCATTTTTAAAGGGCCCAAAAGCATGGTTGAATTTGTTTCCCCCGGTCGGCCCATTTTTATGCCAATTTTCTCAAAAATCTCCCCCCCCCCCCCCGGGAAGCTAAACTTTTAAGATTGTTGTGCAAAAAAGGGTCCCAAATTTTGGGGTTGGTTTTTTTGACTTATTTTAACTGTTCTATAAATTTAATCTTTTTTAAATGTTTTCAGGGGCAAAAACTCACCTTAAATTTTGCTTTAAATAGGGTACTTTTTTTGGGTAAAGGGAAACTCCGGGTTTAAACCCGGGGGGTAATGTGGTTTTTAGTCTATTTTTGGGGAACACTTTTTAAAACTCCGCTTCTTCGACACATCTTTTACGCACATGCCAGTGAAAGGGGGTTTTAAGAGGTTTTAAATTGGTCAGTTTTATTTAGGGAAATTGTGTTTAGTGCAAGTCAATGCGATTAAATGAATTAAAAGGAGACAAAAATTTTTAAAAAAAAGGAATGTTTTAAATTTGGGCCCAAAAAATAAATTTTAAACATAAAAAGAGAATTAAGCAGTTTAAGAAGCCGGCACTCGCTCGTCAAATTTTGGGTTCTTTTCTGTTTAAAATTTCTTTAATTAAACAAATATTCGTTTTTGTCGTTCCATCGTATTACATGCAATTTTGAAATTTTTTCCCGAGGGGTACACGCGTCGGACGGAAAAATTTTTTCATAAATAGCCCTTTACGGTTTTTTTTCCGCGATTTTTCACGAAATTAAAAAAAAAAAAAAAAAAATTTTTTTATTGGGAGAATTAATTTGTTTAAAATTTAATTGGGTTATATTTTGAAAAACCCATAAAACTAGACCCCCAAAATTTAGTTGAATTGTGGGGTTTTCAGGAATTTATTTTGGTACCTAGAATGCTAAACTTGGAATCTCTCAGCCCCTCACCGGCTGTGGGTTCGAATTCCCGGTTGGGGGCTTCGGAATTTTTTTGTGAGGAAGCTTCCAGCTGGCTTTTCGGTAGGTCCCTTTGGGTTTTTTTCGCGTAAATTTTTTGTACTTTGGGGGCTTTCCCCCCCTGTAATTAGTGGGGCGTCTTTTATGATTGGGCATACTATCGCAGTGACGGTTTTAAAAACCCCCACAACAAAAAACAACAACAATTTTAAAAATTGGCCCTGTTATAAGAAAACGATATCAAAAAAAAAGATTTTTTTTATTTTCGGGAAAAATGGTTAATTCAAAAAAGTTTATGAAAGAGAAATCCATACCCAAAAAAAAAATAAAAGGTTTGGAAAAATAATATATATTCTTTCTAACGGTATTAATCTTTAAATTTCAAAATGTTGCAGAAAGGGCCTATCTTTCGTATCAACGAATGAAATCAGTTTTTCTTCTTTTTTTTTTTTTTTCTTCCCCTTATATTTGGTTTTTAATTTTTGAGGTGTGCCCCTTGACTCAGAAAAAATGAAAATTTTATGGCATATATTTCAAACCGAAACTTTCGGAGGGAATGAAAATTTTTTATTTTTACGGGCTTTATATAACGTAAAATTTGACGTCAGGTGAAAAAAATTTGTACGCGGTTACACCCTTTTTTTCGGCCCATTTTTATCCAAAAAATTTTAAGAAAGTGTTTGTTAGGGTTTAGTTGTGCCTTTCCCTGGTTTGGTTTTTTTCCAAAAATTTGAAAAGTCCATGGTTCTATAGTGATTTTCCCAAAATTCGAACCCAAGGGCGGAAATTTTTAAAGGGTTATAAAAAATTTTCCCCCCTTTTAGATTGATAAGGTTTTATAATTTTGTCAGTATTTTTGGTCTCTAGAAGTTTTTTAAAAAAATTTTTTGAAAATAAATTTTAATTTTTAAAGTCACCCTGGGCGTTTTTTGTTTAAAGTTTTTTTTAAAATTTTAACAAGAAAAATTTCTATATTTTAAAAAATTTTCAAGGGCAAATGAAAATTTAATTTACACATGCCCTTTTAAAAGGGTGAAATTTTGATTTTTTATGATTTTTATTTGCGTTTTGACTTTATATGGGCGCTCACTTTGGGAAAAATGCAACAAAAATTTGTCCCCGGTTTTTACGCCATTGTTTTTGAAAAGATTTTTTCAAATTTTAAAAAATGTGTATATTAAGTTCTTTGTTGTGGATGTCGGTGTTGTTTTTTTAAAATTCGAAAAGGCCATGGTTCTATAGCGAATTCAAGATTCGGGAACCAAAAGTCGTAAATTTTAAATGGGTTTTAAAAACGGGGTTTATTTGAGATTGAAAGTGATATTTTGGGCCCGTATTTTGGTCTCTGGGGGTCTTAACATTTTGGGGGAAAATAAAGTTTACATGAAAGTCACTTGACCCCCTTTTAGGTTAATGTTTTTTTTAATTTTTATTTTGGTATTTTCCCAAAATGTTGAAAATTGTGAAGGGTTTTGAAAATTTTTAAAGAAAAAGGCTCAAAACGCTGGAATTTCGATTTCAATTTAATTTTTTTTGAGCTATGACGTTATATGACGTCACTTTTTAAAATTTACTATGAAGTTTGTACCCCGATCGAGCCCTTTTTAATGGGCCGATTTTTTCAAATTTTCCAGAATGTGGGATATTTTCGTTCTTATTGTTTTTAGGTGCCCGTTTTTTTAAAATTCGAAAAAAAAAAATCCAAGCATTTTTGGGGGATCCAAAGATTCGAAAAAAAAGGGGCGTTTAAAATTTAAATGCTTTTTTAAAAACTGTCCTATTTGGGGATAGAAAGTTGAAAAATTTTTTACTTAGTAGGTCTTGGGTGTCTACAATTTTTGCGGGAAAAAAAAAGGTTTATATGACCCTCAGTGACGTCCCTTTTTTTTTTTTTTTTATTCCCTTTTTTTTTAAATAAAAACCCCTTATTTTAAAAATTTTTTGCAAAAGTCCTTGGACGAATGAAAATTTTTGGCTTATTAGTCACGTGAGGAAAATTTTTTTTTAATGATTGTCAGGCCTTTTGACGTCAAAATTTACGTCCCCAGTTAAAAAAAGGTGAAAATGGGGTTTGCGCTTAAGCCCCATATTTACGTGGGTTTTTATTTAAAATTTTTTCAGATGGTACATCTTGAAACCCTTTGGTGTGCAAATCCCGTCGTAACCGAAATTCCCAAAGACCCCAAGTTTTGTGGCTTAAAAAAGATTCGAACTAGGACCGAAAAAATTTTTTTTTAGGATTTTTAAAGGCTTCGGTGAGATTGAAAATTGGAAAAAATTACACAGTTTGCGGTTTTGCCGAATTTCTCAAATATTTTTATTCCTGAGTCATGTGACGTCCCAAAAACCCTACTTTTTAATTTTTTTTTTAGGGCAAAGATTTTGGAAAATGATGCCGTTGTTCAGAATCATGAAAAATTTTAGAGTTATGACAGTAAAGTAGCGCTTTTGAAAAAAGCATTTCAGCCCTATGGTTTTTCATATGAAAGTTTTGAGCTAAAAAAAAGTGAAAAATGGGGTTTTTCCCGCCCCTACAGCCGCCCTTTTTTGGTTTGGATTTTCTTCAATTTTCACAGGGGTGGTAAATCTTTAAAAACTAAGGTGTGCAAAATCCTGTTTAGCTAAAAGAATTTTCCCAAAAAACCGAAGTTTGTGGGTGAAGTGATATTGAAAATTTGGACCAAAATTTTTATTTTAACATTTAAAAAAGCTTTAGGAGGACAGAAAATTGGAAAATTACACAGTTTGCAGTTCTTTTCAGAAAATTTCCTTTAATATATTTTGAGTCGTGACGTTTAAGCATTCCCCTTATTTTTAATTTGGGGCAATGATTTTTACATGATGCCCGTTGTTCAGAATAATGAAAATTTCAGAGATATTGCAGTAACGTATGCGCTTTTGAGCAACAGCATTTTCAGCACCCTATGACGTCACGTGACGTCAGAGCTAAAAATAGTGAAAAATGGTGTTCGCGCTCTACAGCCGCCATTTATGATCAGATTTTCTTCAAATTTTTACAGATGGTACATCTTGAAACTAAGGTGTGAATATTTTGTCAGCTAACCTTAATTCGAAAGACCGAAGTATTGTGGCTGAAATAATATTCGAACATAGGACCAAAAATTTCTTTTAGGGTTAAAGAACTTCGGAATGAGATAGAAAGTTGAAACTTACACAGTTTGCAGTTCTGCATAATTTCTACATATTTTTTTGAGTCGTGACGTCATATGACGTCATAAGCATACTACTACTACTGCTACTTTTTTTTTTTTCTTCGTAACTAAACGCTTATTTTTCGCGGAATATAATGTCAATTGTTCAGCATGAACATGAAATACTACCAGAGGTGAGTCAATACATGAAACTTCTATCTCCTGCTTTTTGCATTAACACAGGTTGCAGAAAGTCCTATCATTCGTTTAGACGAATGAATCTATTTATTATTCTTTTTTTCTTCCTAACTAAACGCTTATTTCTCTATGTTGCAAGAATCCTAGGACGATGAAATTTTTATGGCTTATTAGTCACGTGAGGAAATTTTGATTTCTATGATTTTTCATATGTCTATGACGTCACAATTGACATATGCTACAAAAGTTTGTAGACTGTCCAGAGCCATTATTAATGGACCGATTTTTATCAATTTTTCACAGATTGTGTAATTTAAGTTCTAGTTGTGCATCCCGGTGTCCGTTTTTTTTAAAATTCGAAAAGTCCAAGGTTCTATAGCGATTCCAAGATTCGAACCAAGGTCGTAAATTTTCAAATGCTTATAAAATCGGTCCTATTGGAGATAGAAAGATAATATTAGGTCAGTAATATAGGTCTCTGGGAGTCTTAAACATTTTGTGAAAATAAATGTCATATGACGTCAAGTGACGTCATTATATGATAATGTATTTCTAATATCAACAAGATTATTTCTATATGTTGAAATTTTCGAAGGGCAATGAAAATTTAATGCCGCATGCTTCAGATGCTGAAATTTCGATTTCAATGATTTTCAGAAGCCTATGACGTCATATGACGTCACATTTGAAATTGACTAAGAAGTTTGTACACGGTCCAGAGCCATTATTAATGGGCCGATTTCATCAAATTTTCACAGAATGTGTATATTAAGTTCTAGTTGTGCATCTCGGTGTCCGTTTTCAAAGTTCGAAAAATCCATGGTTCTATAGCGAATTCAAGATTCGAACCAAGGTCGTAAATTTTTAAATGCTTATAAAATCGGTCCTATTTGAGATAGAAAAGTGATATTTGGTCAGTATATAGGTCTCTAAGAGTCTTAAACATCTTGTGAAAATAAACGTCATATGACGTCACGTGACGTCATTATATGATAATGTATTTCTAATATTAACAAGAGTATTTTCTATATGTTGAAATTGTCGAAGGGCAATGAAAATTTAATGACAAATGATTCAGACGCTGAAATTTCGATTTCAATGATTTCAGAAGCCTATGACGTCATATGACGTCACTTTTGAAATTGACTACGAAAGTTTGTACACCGTCCAGAGCCATTATTAATGGGCCGATTTTTCATCAAATTTTCACAGAATGTGTAATTTACGTTCTTATTGTGTATACCCGTGTCCGTTTTTCAAAATTCGAAAAGTCCAAGGATCTATGGCGGATCCAAGATTCGAACCAAGGACGTCAATTTTTAAATGCTTAAAAAAAACTGTCCTATTTGAGATGGAAAGTTGAATTTGGTCAGATAGTAGGTCTCTGGTGTCTTGATAATTATGTAAAAATAAACGTCATATGACGTCACGTGACGTCATTTTACATATATTTATTATTATTCTTTCTTTCTTCCTAACTAAACGATTATTTTTCTATGTTGCAATAATCCTAGGACAATGAAATTTTTATGGCTCATTAGTCACTGAGGAAATTTTGATTCTAAGAATTTCATATGTCTATGACGTCATATGACGTCAAAATTGACATATGCTAAAAAAGTTTGTACGCAGTCTACAGCCATTATTAATGAACCGATTTTCATCAAATTTTCACAGAATGTGTATATTAATTTCTTGTTGTACACCCCGGTGTCCGTTTTTCAAAATTCGAAAAGTCCAAGGTTGTATAGCGATTCCAAGATTCGAACCAAGGTCGTAAATTTTCAAATGCTTATAAAATCGGTCCTTTTTGAAATAGAAAGTTGATATTTGGTCAGTATATAGGTCTCTGGGAGTCTAAACGATTTTATGAAAATTAACGTCATATAACGTCACGTGACGTCATTATATGATAATGTATTTCTCTATGAAAATTTAATGACACAGGCTTCAGATGCTGAAATTTCGATTTCAATGATTTTCATATGCCTATGACGTCACATTTGAAATTGGCTACGAAAGTTTGTACACTGTCCAGAGCCATTATTAATGGACCAATTTTCATCAAATTTTCACAGAATGTGTTTATTAGGTTTTAGTTGTGCATCCCGGTGTCCGTTTTTCAACTTTCGAAAAGTCCAAGGATCTATGGCGAATCCAAGATTCGAACCAAGGTCGTAAATTTTCAAATGCTTATAAAATCGGTCCTTTTTGAGATATTTGGTTGATATTTGGTCAGTATATAGGTCTCTGTGAGTCTTAACGATTTTGTTAAAATGAACGTCATATGACGTCACAATGTTTTTCTAATATTAACAAGAATATTTCTATATATTGAAATTATTGAATGGCAATGAAAATTTAATGACGTATGCTTCAGATGCTGAAATTTCGATTTCAATGATTAACATAGCCTTATGACGTCATGTGACGTCACAATTGAAATTGACTCTGAAAGTTTGTACACCGTCCAGAGCCATTATTAATGGGCCGATTTTCAACAAATTTTCACAGAATATGTATATTAGGTTCTTATTGTGTATCCCGGTGTCCGTTTTTCAAAATTCGAAAACTCCAAGGATCTATGACAAATCCAAGATTTGAACCAAGGACGTCAATTTTTAAATGCTTTTTAGATCGGTCCTATTTGAAATACAAAGTTGAAATTTTGTCAGTATGTAGGTCTCTCGGTGACTGATTTTTTGTGAAAAAGAACGTCATATGACGTCATTGCATGAAAACGTATTTCTAATATTAACAAGAAAATCGTATATGCTACAATGGTCCATGGGCAATGAAAATATATGAACATATGCTTTAGACGCTGATATTTCGATTTCTATGATTTTTATAGGTCCATGACCTCACTATGAAATTGACTACAAGAGTTTGTTCACCGTCCAGAGCATTATTAAAGGCTTGATTTTCATCATATTTTCACAGAATCTGCATAATAGGTTCTAGTTGTGCGTTCCGGTGTCCGTTTTTCAAAATTTGAAAAGTCCAAGGTTCTATGGCATATCCAAGATTTGAACCAAGGACGTCAATTTTTAAATGCTTATATTTATGGGTTCTTAATGATATAGAAAGTTTATATTTTGTCAATATGTAGGTCTCTGGATAATTTTTTAACATTTTGTGAAAATGAACGTCATATGACGACACATGACGTAATTACATGAAAATAATTTCTTATATTAACAAACGGTTGTATGCGCTCTACAGCCATTATTCTGGACGGGTTTTTTGATGAAAATTTCACAGAACGTGTATACTACAATGTAGTTGTGCATCCCAGTCTTCATCTTCCAAAACTAAAAAAAATGACTGAGAATCTTTGGAAGAAGACAACGTCAAAATCCATTCAAGCATAACATCTTATCCAGATGAGCTAGGATACTGATATTTAGATAGCATGTGTAAAAAGATCAAAGTGACTCAGTCACTCAAGTTTGACTCAGTGTCGCAGAAAGTCCTATCTTTTGTCAGAACAAAAGAACATCTAGTTATTCTTCTTATTATTCTTTTTTCCTCCTTTTGAGGTTGTAATTAAACAAAGTTACAATTTAGATAGAGTCTTCAAATTGTTTCAGTGATCAGCTATATAGAATCCCTTTCGATCTGCATTGTTCAACTATTAGTGACGTCATATGACGTCATAGCTGAAAACTACTACAAAAGTTTGTTCGCGGTCTACAGCCATTGGTTATGAACCGATTTTCATCAAAATTTCACAGAATGTGTATATTATATCTAGTTGTGCATCCCGGTGTCCGTTTTTCAAAATTTGAAAAGGCGTTGGTTCTATGGAGAATCCAAGATTCGAACCAATGTCGAACATTTTCAAATGCTTATAAAATCGGTCCTATATGAGATAGAAGGTTAATATTTGATCAGTATATAGGTCTCTGGATGTCTGAACGATTTTGTAAAAATGAACGTCATGTGACGTCACATGTCGTCATAACATGAAAATCTGTTTCTTATATTTTCAAGATAATTTCTATATGTTTAAATGGTCCATGGAATGAAAATTATAGGACATTTGCTTCGAATACTGATGATTTAAATTATACAATTTTCATGTGGCTATGACGTCATATGACGTCACACTTGACATATGGTACAAAAGATTGCACGCGGTCTAAAGCCATTGTTTATGAACCGATTTTCATCAAATTTTCACCGAAGGTGTATATTAATATCTAGTTGCGCATCCCGGTGTCCGTTTTTCAAAATTCGAAAAGACCAAGGTTCTATGGCGAATCCAAGATTCAAACCAAAATTTCGAAAAATCAACATTTTAAAAGCATGACTTTTAAGGTTATTTGCAGCTCCTGAATTTATTTTTTGTTCAATCTTCATCATTATTTCACTGTTTATGCGTTTTTATAAAACAAATAAAATCATAGAAAGAAAAAAAACAGCGAAGATATGCAAAGGTCAAGGTCATATACCAGTTATTGTTATTTTTATCGGCATAAAATAGCCCTCAATCTAAAAATATAGGGGGGTGGCGAATTCGGGAAATGCATGGTTTGTCCACAGTACGCGGAAATTCTAAATGCTTATAAAATCGGTCCTATATGAGATAGAAAGTTGAAATTTTGTCAGTATATTAGTCTCTGGGTGCCTAAAAGATTTTGTGAAAATGAACGACATATGACGTCACATGACGTCATAAGATGAAAATGTATTTCTAATATTTACAAGAAAATTTCTATATGTTTAAATAGTCCATAGGCATGAACATTTTATGACTTATGTTTCAATTGCTGATTTTTTGAATTCTGCAATTATCATAGACTTATGACGTCATATGACGTCACAATTCCCATATGCTACATAAGATTGTAAGCGGTCTACAGACAAACGTTATGAACCGATTTTCATAAAAATGCACTGAAAGTGTATATTAGGATATAGTTGTGCATCGCAGTGCCCGTTTTTCAAAATTAAAAAAATGCAAGGTTCAAAGGCGAATCCAAGGTTCGATCCAAGGACGTCAAATTTTTAAATGCTTATAAAATCGGTCCTATTTGAGATAGAAAGTTGAAATTTTGTCAGTGAATTGATCTCTGTAAGTATTAAAAAATTTGTGAAAGTGTACGTGACGTCATTTTACATAAATATATTTCTAATATTTGCAGGAATATTTTTATATGTTAAATGGTCAAAAAGCAATAAAAATTTAAGTACTTTTTCTTTAGAATCTGAAATTTCGATATCAAGATTTTCATAGGTTTATGACGTCATATGACGTCACATTTGAAATATGCTACAAAGGTTGTACACGGTCCAGAGCCATTATTAATGCGCCGGGTTTTCATCAAATTTTCAAGAATGTGCATAATAGGTTATTTTTGTGTATCCCGCGCAGTTTTTTCAAAAAACAAAAAAATCCAAGGTGTAAGTGCGAATCCAAGATTCGAATAAGGACGTCTTCTTTAAAATGCTTATACAATCGGCCCTATATGAGATACAAAGATGATATTTTGTCAGAAAATAGGTCTCTTAGTCTCATTTGACATTGGCTTTGAATATGTACATGTATATTTCTTCTTATTATTATTCTTTTTTTCCTCCTTTTGAGGTTGTAATTAAACAAAGTTACAATTGAGATAGAGTCTTCAAATTGTTCCAGTGATCAGCGAAATAGAGTCCCTTTCGATCTGCATTGTTTCAACTATTAGTGACGTCATATGACGTCATAGCTGAAAACTACTACAAAAGTTTGTTCGCGGTCTACAGCCGACATTTTTTGACGGATCTTCATGAAATTTTCACAGAATGTGAACATTAGGTCCTAGATGTTTAAGCATAACTTCGCTTCCAGAGGTACTAGAAACCTGAAATTTGGACAGCATCTGTATCCTGAGGTTTCCTTTGCATGCTGAGATGTACGACGTCACATAACGTCATATGACGTCATTATTGCAAAGCAAACATTCTTTTTTCCTTCTTTTTGGGGTGTAATTAAACAAGGTTACCGTTGGGATAGATCGTTCAATTTTTTTACGATGATCAGCAAAATAGAATCACTTTCGAGCTGCAGTGTTTTAATTTTCAGTGACGTCAAATGGCGTCATTACTGAAAACTGCAACAAGTTTTTTCACGGTCTACAGCCTACATTTTTTGACGGATCTTCATGATTTTTCACATAATGTGAACATTAGGTCCTAGATGTTTAAGCATAACTTCGCTTCCAGAGGTACTAGAAACCTGAAATTTGGACAGCATCTGTATCCTGAGGTTTCCTTTGCATGCTGAGATGTACGACGTCACATAACATCATATGACGTCATTATTGCAAAGCAAACATTCTTTTTCCTTCTTTTGGGGTGTAATTAAACAAGGTTACCGTTGGGATAGAACGTTCAATTTTTTCAAAGAACCCGCAAAAAGAATCATTTCGGCTCATTTTTTAATTTTTTATGACGTCAAAG
The DNA here is from genome assembly GCA_021229015.1 of Solen grandis. Classification (NCBI taxonomy): domain Eukaryota; kingdom Metazoa; phylum Mollusca; class Bivalvia; order Adapedonta; family Solenidae; genus Solen; species Solen grandis. Next base: position 14,388,631 of record CM037784.1, read on the forward strand.
GCTTTATTACTGAAAACTGGGGAACAAAAATTTTTTCCGGGCTACAGCCAAAATTTTTTGGGGGTTTTATGTTTTTTTTTCAGAATGGTACTTTTGGCCGATTCCCAAACCCCTTCCATTTGGGAAAAAATAAAAACCAGGAAAAAATGGTGAAAACCCAAATTTGAACCAAAAAAAGTCAAAAATTTATTTTCAAACTTCGCTTCTAATTCAAAACTAAATTTTGGGTAACATCCAGGGTTTTCTTTACAGTAAAAAAAGGACCCATATAAATCAAATTCCAAACATTTTAAAATTTTAAAAAAAGTGGTTTTTGCCTACAACTAATTTTAACCGTTTTTCTTTTTTTTTCACAACATTTTTGGGAAACTGTTTTCCTTTTTAATGGGAAACTTCCGTTTTTCCCGGGAAAATAGAAAAAATTTAAGGGCATATGTCAAAAACGGTTTTTTCTCACCACACGAAGTTATTTATGCCGCTTTGTCCCGTCCCAACCTTTTTAAAAAATTTTAACCCCCAGGTTTTTTCCCATTTTTTTTCACCAAACTTTCAAATTTTAAAGGCAATTTAAACGGGCCCTTGGGGTTTAAAAAAATTCCCTAGGCCAAAAATAAAAATTCCCAAATTTTAAAATAAAATTTCCCTTTTAAAAACTCTAAGGGCCCTTTTTTAACCCAAATTTTTTTCCAGACTTGGGCCCAAAAAGTTAACTCCCGAAAGTTGACAAATTCAAACCATTGGGGAACAAACTAAACACTTCCAAAACATAAAAATTTGTTACACTATTCTTTTTCTTTTTAAAACCACACCATATTTTTTATCCAAACTTCACCAAAATTTTCAAAATTTTTCGCATGAAAACTTAACAAATTCAAACGGGGCACTTGGGGCAAAAAATTACATTTAAATTATTTAAAATTTTTGTTTACACTCCCAAACCATATTTTTTTAAAACCAATCAACACCAAACTTGGTCAAATTTTATTAGCATAAAAATTTAAAAAGTTATTTTTGGGGGCAAAAATTTGGGCCCTTGAAACAAATTTTTTCGGTACGTTTTTTGGGGCCATCTTCTTTTCTTTAGCTTCATACTCAAAAAAAAATATAATTCAAAAAAGAGACTAAGGAAAAATAAAATAGTTTCTTTTAAAAAAAAACCCTTTTAATGACATCCGGTTTTTTTAAAATCAGGGGAAACGGTTTTGTTTCAAAAAAAAATATTAGTACCCCAACAGCAATTTTAAACTATATCGCAAAATATTATTTTTTTTGATAATAATATACAAATAATTTTTGAGCACATTCTTTTCTTTCCTCTGGTTCAATTTTAAATTTGAATCAAAATAAAAATTTTTTCTATTTAAAATTTTATTTTCTCGGGTTTTTTCAGCTTTTATCCCAAAACAGTTAAAAAATAATTTAATTAAAAACGTACAAATTAAAATTTAAATCCCTTTTAAAAGGGACCCGCATTAAAAAAACTTCACGAAGAAAGTTATTAGAAAAATAAAAATCCAATAAAACCCCTTTTCTTCTTTTTTGCAGTTTTTCTTTAAATCTTTGCCATTTTGAATTGATTTTTTTAAAAACAATATGAACAATTTTTAAGCACATTTACCCCTTTTAAAAGGATTCACATTTGAAAAACATTCATAATACAAATTAAGTGCAAAAACCAATACATGGGCAAAATTTTACTCTTTTTTGGTGTTTTCTCAAATTACCGTTTTTTTTTCCGGGTAACTGTTAACAATAAGGGGTTTTTACAAAAACTAATAAATTAGTTTTTAAAAACCTTTTTGAATGGTTTCCTACATTTTAAAATTTAAATTTAATTAAGAAATTTTAAAATTTAAAAAAATAATTTCTGCATGCAAAAAAGAAGCCCGGGTTTAACCTTGGGGGAAAAAACCATTTCCCCCACTCTTTTAAGCATTAATTTTTATTACAAAAGTAACAAAGGGCCTAAATATTAAGGGGGAAAATTTAAAAAAACGACTTTTCAATGCAAGGGTATTTTTTGTCTGACTCACCCGACATTCAACCCACCTTTTCAACAAGTATTGCCTACAGCTTTACTTCTGAAATGATCTTTCCCTATTTTTAAACCCTAAGATTGAAAAATCTTCTACGGTGCATTCATTTCAAGATTTTTTACATCCCAAATTTTTAACTACGAATTGTCAGGGAAAAAAGTCCTATCGTTTTTTCAAAAAAAAAATTTCTTTTGTTATTCTTTTTTATTTATTCTTTTTTTTCAAATCCCTATACGTCTTTATGCTCACATTTGGGAAATTTAGCAACAAAAGTTTGAAACGCGGCCAACCCATTTTTAAAAACCCCATTTTATCAAATTTTCAAAAAGAATGTGTATTTAATTTTCTGTGTGCATCTCGGTGTCCTTTTTTTCCCAAAATTTCCCAAAAGCCAAAATTTTCTATGGCAAATTTCAAGTTTCAAAAAGGCGTAAATTTTTAAATGTTTAAAAAAAGGGCCCCAAAATTTGAGAAAAAAATTTGATTTTTTGGCATTTATAAAACCCTGGGGAAGTTTAAAATTTTTTTTAAAAAAACGTCTTTGACGTAAAATTGACGTCTTTAAATTTTAAAATTTTTAAAAACAAAATTTTATATTTTAAAATTTTTTCCCGGGGGCAATAAAAATTTTAATGCAAATTTCCCCAAGAGAAAAATTTTATTTCAATGTTTTTTCAAATTCTATGACGTCATATGACTCCCCCTTTGAAATGCTAAAAAGTTTGTACCGGTCCGGCCATTATTAAGGGCCGTTTTTTATAAAATTTTCACAGAATTTTTTATATTAAGTTCAATTGTGATCCGGTGCCCCTTTTTTTAAAAATTTCGAAAAGCCCAAAGGTTTTTATAGCAAATTTAAATTCGAACCAAGGTCGAAAATTTTTAAATTCTTATAAAATCGGTTTTTTTTTGAGATAGAAAATGAATTTGGTCATATATGGGTCTCTGGGAGTCTTAAAATTTTGTAAAAATAAATGTCATATGACTCACTTTTCCCGCCCCTTTTAAATAAAATGAATTTTTAATTTAACAAGATTATTTCTATATGTTGAAAATTTCGAAGGCAATAAAATTTAAAAGGGAAAATGTTCAAGCTGAAATTTGATTTAAATGATTTTTTAGAAGCCTATGACGTCAAAATACGTCACTTTTTAAATTGACTACAAAATTTGTACCCCCGGTTCCAGAGCCATTTTTAAAAAGGGCCGTTTTTCAAAAATTTTTCCGAATGTGTAAATTAGTTCTTTTTGTGTTACCGGTGCCTTTTTTCAAAATTCGAAAAGTCCAAGCATTATGGCGGATCCAAGATTCGAACCGGGGGACGTCAATTTTTAAATGCTTAAAAAAACCCTGTCCTTTTTTAGATAAAAAATTTAAAAATTTTTTGCCATTTAAAGAGGTCTCTGGGGCCTTAAAAATAAATGTGAAAAATAAACGAAAACGGGACGTCATTTGTTTTTATTTTTAAATTTTTTTCTTCTTCCTAACAAAACGCTTTTTTAAATAGGGTTGCAATAGCCCCCTGGGGACGATAAAATTTTTTTAAGGGTTATTAGGCACGTGAGGAAATTTTGTTTTCCCCCCTACTGCATATATGTAGCCTTTATCTAAATTTAAATATCGATTTTTGTAAAAATAAGTATTAATAAAAAATAGCGAATTTAAATTTACGTTTTCCCAAAAAAATTTATTTTATTAAAATTGGTTTACCAAAACAAAGTTTAAGCAAAAAAAAAAAAATGAAATGAAGCAAATTTTTTCTGATAATAAAAATGTTTTCTTTAGGTTTAACATCAATATCTCAGAAACGACTGAAGAAAGTTTATACATTATGCTTAAAAAGTAACATGTTTTAAGAACTTTTTTAAAGGTACCAAGTTTTTTTGGGAAAATTTGGGCTTCATTAAGAAAGTTACATGGAAAAAAAGATATTTCCCCCAAACAAAGCATCATAAAAAATGGAAAAGGGCACGCGCCGGGGTCACCAAACCAAATACTTGCGAAAAGACAAAAAAAAAAAAAAAATTTTATATCAAATTGCAATTGATGGGCTATAACTTGATTTTGGGTTTTTTTTTTTTTGTCGAATGTTGACTGTTTCCAAAATAACATTGAAGTTAATACATTTTTCAACGGCACAAGACAAAAAAAACCGGATTTGCAACCCATGTAGGTACGAGCAGTTTGCAAGCCTTGAAAAATTCACAAAGCCCCCCACATTTTAAAAAATCTAAAAACGCATTGGGTTTTGCTAACGATATTCCCTATTGCATCAGTTTGTAGGCTGGGGTGTTACCTTTCAAAAAATCACCATAGTTTCGAAATTCCCAGGTTTATGGCAAAACTACGGGAAACCCAAAAAGCCAAAAAACGCTAAATACGTTTAACTACGTTACAGGTGTCGAAAGGAAATAGCACCCATAAAATATTCAATACTTCTTTCCACTGAGGGTAAAATTAAAAAAGGTTTCAACTGACTGGGGTGATGAAATTTTTATGTGTGATGGGAAAATTAGAAACTTACATTTTTAAAACTGTTTCATTTTTTCTTTCCCTGTCATATTACATAGTATAAATTTTGATGTAAACTACATGTCAAGATATGGGGGGAAATTTTATTTTAAAAATTTACAGAATGTGTTCTATTTTTTGCTATTTTTTTATAGAAATAAGGAGAAGAAAGTTGGGAATTTGGGCAGATTATCCCATTATGTCATCTTCTAAATACAAATAAAGGGAGATGTTTCAAAAAAGTCCTATCCTTCGTTTTTAAAAGAATACATCTAGTTCTTATTCTTCTTTTTTCTTTTTTTTCTTCCTCTTGATTTTTTTTTAATTTCGATGTGTTGCCAATGGCCCGAAAAATAAAATTTTATGGCAAAAATTTTTAAAACCCTGAGCTTTTTTTTGCAATGAAAATTTTAATTCATATAGTCATATTAAAGTCAGATTTTAAAGTCAGGTGAAAAAGTTTGGGACGCGGTCTAACCATTAAATTTTTGGGCCATTTTCATCCAAAAAATTTTACAGAATTGTATGTTTGGGGTCTAGTTGTGCATTCCCCGGGGGCCCTTTTTAAAATTCGAAAAAGGGAATGGTTTTTATGCCGGGGGCCCAAGGGTTCGAACCAATTTACTTTAAAATTTTTAAATGCGTATAAAATCGCTTCCCCGATGAAAATAGAAATTGGGAAATTTTTAAAAAATAAAAGTCCCTAAAATTTTCCTTTGGAATTTTCTGACCGACGTCATAGGTGAAAAGAAATTTTTAATTTTTACGTGTTAAATTCTACATGACAAAGTTCGAAACCTTAAAAAAAATAGCATAAAGTTTTTTAAAAAACTTTTGGTTTTTAATGATTTTCTTTTTTTTATTTTTGGGGTTTTTTACGTCAAACTTGACGCGTCTTTAAAAAAGGGTTTGGGGGCGCGGCCCACCCGCCATTTTTTCTGGACCGATTTTTTTCAAAATTTTACAGAATGTGTAGGGTTTCCCTTAGTTGTGATCCCGGGGTCCGTTTTTCCCAAAATTTTTAAAAAGGGAAAAAATTTTTTGGGGAATCCAAGATTCGAAAAATTTTTACTTTAAATTTCAAAAGCGTATAAAATCGCTTCCAAAAGATTTGAAAATTAAATTTACAGATTTAATTTTTAAAAGGGCCTTTTTCATTCTTTAAAAAAAGGGCATTTGACTCATATGACTCAAAGGGGGGAAAAAAATTTTTAATCTAGGCCCCCAAAATTTTTAAAAATGTTGTAAAGTTCCCCGGACCATGGAAATCTAATGGTATATACACCAATCCATGATCTTTAGAATGCAATGTAATTCATATTAATGTGACGTTATATCACGTCATATTTGACGTCAGGACAAAAAGGTTTTACGCGGTGTACAGTCATTATTTTTGGACCGATTTTCATCAAAATTTCACAGAATGTATATGTAACGCTTAGTTGTGTATCCAAGGTCCCGTTTTACAAATTCGAAAAGGCAATGGTTCTATGGCAAATCCAAGTTTCGAATCATTGACGTCAAAATTCAAATACATATAAAATCGCTTCAAGATGATTTAGAAAGTTGATATTTTTGGGCTGAATATTAGTCTTTGAGACTTATTATATTCTGTTAGGATTAACATCATTTGACGTCATAAGGTCAAAAAGAATGTTTATATATCTACGCGTTAAATTTTTATATGTTGCAAAGTTGCAAAGAGCATGAAAAATTACTTGATATATTTAAGATACTGAATATTTCATTTCATTGATTTTCTTATGCCTATGACATCATATGACATCAAACTTAACGTTGTCTACACAGGCTTGTACGCGGTCTAAGCCATTATTACAGGATGAAATTCGAATTGTAAACATTTTAAATAAATTTAATTTGAAACATAGATTATAAAAGTAGTCCAAGTTAAATAAATCGATATGAAAAAAAAGATTTTCAGTCATTTTTGCCCTATCCTCCAAGTTAAACGGTTTATTTTTCAAAGTTTATTTAAGTAATGGCCATACAAAAACAAGTTAAAGGCTGGAATTTCATATCCTTCTACTTTTTTTTGCTTTATGTGTTTGACAAATGTAGCAGAAAGTCCTATCATTCGTATCAACGAATGAAATCTAGTTATTGTTTTTTTTCTTCCTCATGTATTTGTGTTAATTTTGACGTGTTGCTAATGGTCCGGAACAATGAAAATTTTTTAGCTATATTTCAAACTATGAGCTTCCGAATGCAATGAATTTCATATTAATATGATTTTACGTCAGGTGAAAAAGTTTGTACGCGGTCTACATCCATTATTTCTAGACCGATTTTAATCAGTTTCACAGAATGTGTATGTTAGGCTCAAGGTTCGAACCATTGACGTCAAATTTCAAAAGCGTATAAAATAATTTCCAGATGAGCTAGGAAGCTGATATTTGGACTAAATTTTAGTCTCCAGATCTTCTATACATTCTAAACGGCATATGACGTCACATGACGTCTTAATGCTTATAAATTTCGTATTAAAACTTAACCGTTTTTAAGCCCTGTAGGCTTTATTTGTTGTATGATTTGTTTGAAATTTTGACTGAAGATGCAGTATGAGATTCTATGGAGCCATGTTACTTTCGTTTCCGAAAAATCCCAAAGGTCAAGGTTATATATCAATTATCGTGTTTTTCTTCGGCCTTAAATATCTCAAAAACGGTTTAATATTCTATCGAGATATTATGCGTATAATTTGTAGTGTTTAGAAAGACCTTTCAGATGATATTTAGTTTTAGATGATCGGGTTGAATCGGTTGAGTTATGGCGGAAAAACGAAAATTTGGTAACCTCAGTGTGTTTTAAACAGTTTTATATCTCGAAAACCTTTGATTTTTGAAATATGATGATGAATATTATTTGTAAAGCAATGTTTGGCCGTTCTTTTGATGCTTTAAGTTTAATGATTGACCTAAGATTCATAAAACGAAATTCGTGAAATATAGCTTTGGTGATTTTTTTCATTTTTCAGGAGGTTTCAGAGCTTGTATCTCAAAGAATATTAAAAATATATCTATAGATAAAGCGTGTGAAATGTAGAGAATTTTCAGAAAATCATTTTGGTACCTTAAGTTTTGAAATTGATCAAAGTATAAATTTATACTTATAATATAATTTAAAGCCAATTGTAAGAATTTTCATAAATATCCTACTTTCGCTTTCACCTTAATTTTCGGAAAATGTAAGTTTACAGATATGTATTAGTCATATAAATTGCAAAAAAACAACAACAACTTTTTACTCTATCATATTGATATTACTAGCTAAACAAGTGTACCGTTCCCGTTGGCCGAGTGGTTAGAGCGTCCGCCTCTGGAGCGGGATGTGGGGTTCGATACCAAAGTCGTAAAAATGGTATTGTTATAGCTCCCTTGCTTGAGGCTCAGCATATAAGGGTAGTTGCAGGACTGGTTGGCTCGGCATCAGAATAATGTGACTGGGTGTGGTATCATGCCACATGTCTACGGCGTGATACTGCAGTGTGGCAGCACTATAACTGCATTAAGTAGACATTCGTCTCCAAATGACTGAAATACTGTCGGTGGGACGTTAAACCCAACAAACAATCTAAACAAGTGTTGACAATGATTTAATGTTTTGTCAAATCATTTTATTTACGTTACTTATACATATCAATTGCAGCATTGCATTACCCATAATCCTTTGAGGTTTTGACACATGTCATTTAGACCGTTGTTGAAACATTGCAATTTCCCGACTATTGTTGCATCAATCGATAAATGTTGTACAAGCTATATTCCAAATTTATGATAAATGATAAGAGCTATGTGAAAATATATGTTATAGTACAATGTAATTTAATTGCCAGCTTGAGATACCATGAGCGTGTATAAGTGTAGACGTTTGAAACAAAATGATCAACACATGCCATCCGTTCAAGACGCTGCAAGCTAATTTGTCCGTTAGATAAAGCGCAAAATGAAGTAACTTTGTGTAATACAGTCGTCTCGATCGTATGTACAAGCGTTATTGGAATTTAACTCACGAGGCTACACGCGTCGACGATTCTATTGCATGGTAGCATGTACGATTTTATTCCCGCGACTGTACACGAAAATAAAAAAAAGAATTTTGATATGCAGAATTAAGAGGTTTAAGTTTAATTGCTTATATTTTGAATACCTTTAAAACTAGACCCAAATATGCTACAATGGAATTGTCGGGATTTTCAGGCCGTTTATTTTGGTACCTAGAATACTAAAATTGGTCAACTTATAAGAAAGCGATATCAAAATAAAGATTTATTTATTTATTTTTGCCATATGGCTTATTTCACAAAGTGCATGCATGAGAAGTCCATACGAAAAAAAGAGTAAAAGGTAGGGATTTAATATATATTCTTTCTAACGGTATTAATCTTTATATTTTTCAATGTTAGCAGAAAGTCCTATCATTCGTATCAACGAATGAAATTTAGTTCTTATTTTTTTTTCTTCTTTTCTACGCCTTAATTTCTATATGTTGCAAGGGTCCCAGGACAATGAAAATTTGATGACATATATTTCAGATACGAAATTTTTTTTTTTTTCATATGCCTATGACGTTATATGACGTCAAACTTGACGGCGTCTGCAAAAGCTTGTACGCGGACTATATCCATTGTTTCTGGGCTAATATTCTTCAAAATTTCACAGACTGTGCATGTTATGTTCTAGTTGTGCATCCCGGTGTCCGTTTTTTCCAAATTCGAAAAGTCAAACGTTTTATGGCGAATCCAAGATTCGAACAAATGACGTCAAATTTTAAATACGTGTAAAATCGCTTCAAGATGAGTTTCAAAGCTGATATTTGAAGAGAATGTAAGGCTCTATGTGTCTTTTATATTCTGTGAAGTAAAACGTCATATGATGTATTATGATGTCATAAATTAAAACAAAATCGTCTTTGTACGCATAAATTTCTATATGATGCTACGATCGAAGGACCATGGTATTTTAATGGCATATATATTTCAGATACTTAAATTTTCATTTCAATAATGTTCATATGTCTATGGTATCATATGATGTCAAACTTGACGTCAATCTACAAAAAGCTTGTACGCGGTGTACGGCCATTATTTCTGGACCGATTTTTCATCAAATTTTCACAGAATATATATGTTACGTTTTAGTTGTGCATCCCCGTGTCCGTTTTTCCAAATCGGAAAGTTGAAGGTTCTATAGCGAATCCATAGATTCGAACCATTTACGTCAAATTTCAAATACGTATTACATCGCAACTAGATGCGTTAGAAAGCTGATTCTCTTCCTACATTTTGAGAAGATTCTATTATTTATCAATGGGCCATAGTTATGTAATGTTTTATAAAGCTTGTACGTATAGTACATTACACAGAGCACCAGCATTACCCATAGCAACAACCGAGAATAGTAAATACAAAATGGCCGACCACGTGTAACCGGTAAGGCGTGTGCAGATATAAACTTTTATAATACAATCTTCTACCCATTATCAAACGGATTTACTCAACATATAACATTATCAATAACTTGTAGAAGTGAATCAAGCTGGATATGTCACTAACACCACACTGGTTATCAAAATACAGACATTACACAAATGGATTACATCGAGACAGAATGCTTGTGTGACACGTAGGTGTAGAGAAAATTCCTGCTAGTTGAGCTGGGAAATAAGTCAGTCAACTGTCAAAATTTATGTGATTTGTCAGAGAAGGCTGCAAAATCACCAATAGCAGATAATTAGAGCCAACTTTAAGACAAATACAAGATAAGTAAAATCAGTAATGACTGGGCATTACATTATTGACTTTTTTTCAAACCTGAATGCACTTTTTTTCTTTTATGCCTGTGTCTGATTTTTTTTAAATTTGTTTAATTTGTTTATCTAAAAACAGGGAAAAAGAAATAGGAGATATGGTACGTGGGGGAATAATGTTTATATTAACCCAACAACATTACCCTGAGATTTTTTTTTTTGAAGTTGAATATATTCAGTCGTAATGCGATGACCATCAAATTACAGGAGATATTTTCGTAACAAATGTCCAATCATACTGCTAGTTCAATGGTGTTTAAATTTACATGAACTAAGTAAGCTCCAAATGTAACATAACAGTCAAATCTCTATTGAAATACACCTCCGTTAAGATAATTATTATAGCGAAGCACCGCCCGAGCTGGATTTCAATCATTAAAACACGATGACCCAAATTAAAGACTTGCAGACGTTGAGACAGAAAAGAAATGCTCTGGGAAGTAAATCCATTGTTTTATTTTCTTTTATTTACTGGTTACTTTTGAGTTCGAAGATATATGCTTTTTTCACCATTCCGGGGCCAATTAATTTTCATCTTTTAATGACTCCCTTTAAATTTTTCCCTTCAAATTTTTACGGTTGTCTCTCGGACATTTATTTTTGTTTTCGAATATTAATGCTGTAATTAGAATTTTGTAGATTTAATGCATGATCATTATCAGCACAAAACATTGTGATGCATGGATTCTGTGATAAAATTCAACACTCCATTGGCTGATTGTCAATCAAATGCACGTGACAGATGACTTGGAGAATATATACACACGCGTGTGAATTTCAATGCATGTAATATGGGTCGCCGTAGGGATTATGATATGTCGGCAAAATTAAAGCATGTCGCACACTGGCTGGGTTGTCCCATAGGCATGGGAAAACACTGGACTATTAACCATTATGAAATGGACTGATTGGAACGGTGCAGACAAATCATTAACCATGATATTTCGAGTTTAAAGTATCAAATTTGCATGCATCTGACAGGACGCACATATTTTTAAATTCTGCGCCTTTCTTCTATTTTTATGCGTCCTGACGCAGGATGTACATGTAGATTTATCATTGCTAGTCACTAGTTGAACTTGAAGTTAATAATCTTTATGTTTTATCTAGCTGAATCTTCTCTAATTCCTCGAAGGTGACACCATCAAATGGAGTGTTTGGTGCGTCTAAAGAACAAACAGGATAATAATCTTGCCCAACAATATAACTTCTTAGATGAAAGGGAAAGTAACTATCAGGAGTCCTTATATATTACATTATAAGTATATATAATAAATTTGTGGAAGGTAGTAAAGTAACCCTTTAACTGCTGAATGGTTCCAAATTGTCACGTAGAAAGATTCACTTTGTTGTCTATGATTATTTAGAAAATAGGAGGGTAAATAAATTTCTCTTTCAGTACTATTTAAGTCTGAGCACTTTTCTATGTTCATGCGGGACAAAAATTGACAGTTTTGTCTTGGTTTTGATACCGTTAGTGACGTCTAGGTTACGTGTTATTGCTACACTGTAAGTTAAGCATTTTCGAATATACCCTATTTTCACTATAAAATGATTAAAACATTTCGGTAAATGTAATTGGCAATGGCCCAGAACAATGAAAATTTTATATAAATATTTCAGACCATGTCTTTTCAAAAGCAATGATTTTCAAATTCATAGCACGTCATAAGACGCTAGATTTGTCGTCATTTAAAGGTTTGTACGCGCTCTGCAGAATTTATTTTGAATGGATTTACTAGTTAATTTCACAGAAGGTATAAGTCTTTTATTGTGCATTCTTACTTTCGTTTTCAAAATATTGAAAAGACCGAGGTCCTCAAAATTTAGTTTAGTATTTCAGAGACCCCATGAGATAAACAGTTTATATTCACACATGTTGTAATATCAAAGGTTTTCTTTAGATTTTCATAGACTGGACGTCATTTGATGTCATGGGGTATTATGTTTTCATTTCTGGTGCAATAAATTTAATGTGATCCCAATGGTCCAGAATATACAAAATTTTATATAATAGCCATATATTAAATATGCTAAATTTATCATATGCAATATTCATATTTATATGACACCAGAATAGACGTCAGATCAAAAAGTTTGTGAGCGCTCTGCAGACATTACAAATTGATGAATTCTTCTAAAATTTTCATAGAAAGTATAGGTTACCCTCTAGATACCTAATATTTTCTGCGTATTCTTTATAAATAATTTTCAGTTTGATAAGTTTTAACGGTTTGCAGAAAATCCTATTGAAATCTAGTTATTCTTCCTTATTCTTCTCTTATAGTTTTGTTAATTTCGATGTGTTGCCATTGGCCCAGTACAATGAAATTTAATGGCATATATTTCAATCATAAGCTTTCGGATGAAATGAATTTCATATACATATGACGTCATATAACGTCAGATTTGACGTCAGGTGAAAAAGGTTGTACGTAATCGACAGCTATTATTTCTAGACCAATTTACATTTTCACAGACTGTGTATAATAGGCTTCAATTGTGTATCCCGGTGTCCGTTTTTCCAAATTCGAAAAGGCAATGGTTCTATGGCGAATCCAAGATTCGAACCATTGACGTCTAAATTCAAATACGTATAAAATCACTTCCAGATGAGTTAGAAAGCTGATACTTGGGAAGATTATAAGTCTCTAGGTCTTCTTATATTCTGTGAAGATGAACGTCACATGACGTCATAAAGCAAATAAAACTTTCATATTTAAACTAAACGGTTTTTAAGCTCTGTACGCTTTTTTTTATGATTTGCTTGAAATTTTGACTGAAGATACAGTATTTGATTCTAAGGAGCCATTTCACTTCCGTTTCCGGAAAATTCCAAAGGTCAAGGTCATATATAAATTACCGGATTTTTCTTCATCCTTAAATATCTCAAAAACGGTAAATATTCTATCGAGGCACTTATGTCTATAATTTTTAGTGCTTAGAAAGAACTTTCAGATGATATTTAGTTTTTAATGATCGCGATTGAATCGGTTGCGTTATGGCGGAAAAACGAAAATTTGGTAACCCTCAGTGTGTTTAACAGTTTATATCTCGAAAACCTTTGATTTTCGAAAATATTATGATGGATATTATTTGTAGAGCAAAGTTTGGCCGTTTTTTTATGCTTAAAGTTTGATGATTTACCTAAGATTGATGGAGTAAATGGGAAATAAACGAAATTTCGTGCATATAGCTTTGGTGATTTTTGCAGTTTTTCTCGAGGTTTATGAGCTTGTATCTCAAAATAATATTGAACATATTCCTATATTAAAAGCGCGTAAAATGTAGAGATTTTTCAGACGATTATTTTGGTATTAAAGTTTTAAAAATGATCAAAGTATAAGGAAGTTACATCAAAAATAAGAACTTAAACATGTAGAATTTCAGCGATTTTGTCGTTATGTCAAGGTTTAAGGGCTTATATCTTTAAATCATTGGAAATAAGTGCACACATTAAGAAAGTGAGATGTAGAGAATTTTAAGACCATTATTTTGATACTTAGAATTTTGAAATTGATTGAAATCTAAGTAAGTAACATCAAAAAATACGAATTGAAAGCCAATTGTAAAAAATTTCGGAAAATATCCTACTTTCGCTTTCACCTTAACTGAAGCATTTTCGGAAAATGTATGTTTACAGATATGTATTTATCATATAAATGCAAAAAATAAAATGAAATAAAAATTACTTATATCATATTGATAATATTAGCTAAACAAGTGTTGACAATGATTTAATGTTGTGTCAAATCATTTTATTTACGTTACTTATACATATCAAGTGCAGCATTGCGTTACCCATAATCCTCTTCAGGAGCGTTTTGACACATGTCATTTAGACCGTTGTTGAAACATTGCAATGTCCCGACTTTATTGTTGCATCAATCGATAAATGTTGTACAAGCTATATTCCAAATTTATGATAAATGATAAGAGCTATGTGAAAATATATGTTATAATACAATGTAATTTCATTGGCAGCTTGAGATACCATGAGCGGTATATGTGTAGACGTTTGAAACAAATGGTCAATACATGACATCCGTTCAAGACGCTGCAAGCTAATCAAGTGACACCTGGGGCGGAACCCCTTTGGACCCCAAAGGGGCCCTGTTTGAAAAACTTTGGTAGAGTCACAAAACAATGGTACAAGCCTTTTATCTAAGCTCTGGCCATGTGGGGGGCTGATAAAAAGATTTTTCTAGTTTTTTTTCCCCTTTTTAAAATAAAAGACCCCCCCGGGCGAGGGCAATTTTGACCCAGAGGTCAAATTTTTTAAAAAATTTTTTAGTAGTTCACAAGACAATTTTTAAATAAAAAAAAAATCCAAGCTCAAGCCTTGCAAATATTTCAGGAGATGTTTTTTCCCTTTTTTTCCCATGTAAAATCTATTTTTAGCTCCTGTGACCTACTTTTCAACCAATCATAATAATTTGTACAATTTTGTTAGAGGACATCATAAGGATGAATCCTGTGAAATTTTGTCAAAATCCCTTCAGCGGATTAGGAGGAGATGTTGTTTAATGGAAAAAGTTGACGCAAGACGCACGCACGCACGGACAGATGGACGGACGACAGACGCCGGATAAAAGGCAATCATAAAAGCTCACAATGAGCACGTTGTGCTCAGGTGAGCTAATTATCTAAGCTCTAGGCCTTATGGATTCATAAAAGAAGATTTTTAAGATTTTCCTATATAACTCTATGTAAAACAAGTGACCCCCGGGGCAGGGCCAATTCTAACCCAGGGTCATAATTGTAGAGATTCACTAGACAATGCTACACGCCAAATATCTTAGCTCTAGGCCTTATTGTTTCATAGAAGAAGATTTTTAAAGTTTTTCACTATATAAACCTATGAAAAATAAAATGACCCCTGGGGCGGGGCCAATTTTGACCCCAGGGTCATGATCTGAACAACTTTTGTAGATGTTCATAAGGCAATTCTAATTATTAAAGCTCTAAGCCTTACAGTTTTGCAGGAGAAGATTTTCTAAGATTGCATTTTAAAAATCTATTTTTAGCTCCTGTGACCTACTTATTCACCCAATCAAAATAATTTGAACAACTTTGATAGAGGTCATGATAAGGATGATTCCTGTGAAGTTTGGTCAAAATCCATCCAGTGGTTTAGGAGGAGAAGTTGTTTAAAGGAAAAGTTGACGCAAGACGCACGCACGCACGGACGGACGGACGACGGACGCCGGACAAAAGGCGATCACAAAAGCTCACCATGAGCACGTTGTGCTCAGGTGAGCTAAAAATGTTGCTACCCTAGGTACACTTAACTTATATCTCGGTAATCATTGATTTTTATTTATAAGAGTATAAAGATAATTTGTAGATCTATGCATGGCAGTTCATTTGGCGTTTAATATTAAAGATTGACTTAATATTCATTACGTTATAGGGAGAAAACAAAACGACAATGAGCATATTTTCCCCGATTTTTGCAGTTTTCTCAAGATTTAATCGCACATATCTAAAAAGTTGTTTAAAGATTCATACATTTTTTATGCGTGTGAATTGTGGGGAATTAGAAGACCTTTCAAACGGTACCTAAATTTTTAAAATTGGAAATCATATGAGGAAGTTACATGAAAAATAAGAATTCATTTAAAAAGTTCTTTCATGCACTTCTGCAGTTAGTACCAATCACTTGGTTGCTTTTTTCGACGAAACTATTATTTTTTTAAAAATAACATAACGGAAAATATTTTTAGTGTGATGCATTTCGGATCTAATGGTATGCAGATCTTAATGATCGGACCATTAATTATAAAGTTATTTGTCGAAGGGTAATAATAGAAATGGACATATCTTTGCCGATTTTGCCGTTTTCTTGAAAAATAACTTTATGTCTCAAAAGCCCTAAGAGAAAAGTTGAAACATGAAACACGTGAAATGTTGGAAATTGAAGACCTTTCTAATGGTATCTAGCGTTTTAAAAATTAGACATCATATAAGGAAGTTACATGAGAAATAAGTATTAATTTAAACCGTTCTGTCATGCACTTCTGCAGTTAGTCCCAATCACTTGATTGCTTTTTTCTATGACTATGACTATGACTATTTGAGTTTACCGTCGCTTCGACAGTATTTCAGTCATATAGCGACGTCCAGCTAAATACAGGCACAGGAAGACCCCGAATGCACGAAGGCATCCGGGTAGAACCACCGACCTACCGCAAGCCAGCTGGAAGGCTTCCTCACATGAAATCCGAACGACCCTGCCGGGATTCTTTTTCTAAGAAACTTATAATTTTTGAAAATAACATAAAGAACAATATTTTCAGCATGGTGCAATGCGGTTCTAATGGTATGCAGATCTCTATGATCGGACCATGAATTATTAAGTTATTTGTTGAAAGGTAGTAATTGAAATGAACATCTTTTAGTCGACTTTTGCCTATTTTTGGAGGAATAACCTTCTATATTTTAAAAAAACCGTTACAGATCGGTTTGAACAAGAAATAAGTGCATGTTGGAAGAAGACCTTTCTAACGGTACCTAGCTTTTTAAAACCAGACATCATATAAGGAAGTTACAAGAAATTACAAATTTCTGAAGAAAAAAAATACTTTTGCTTCTGCAGTTGATCCCTTCTATTATTCTAAATTTAATTTCTGTTACATTTAAGGCATAATGTGATACAAAAATTTATTTTAATACTCTGTTCCCCTTCAATTCAGCAAGAGAATTCACATTTGAGAAATAAATATTTCGTAGAAAAGGAACCTTGCATACCATTTTTTTTTGCATGTAAAGAGGACTAGTGATACTCCATTCCCTTGTAGAATACCAAGTTTGAGTATTATGTAGTCACCTTAAAGATAGTTCTCGAAAAGCTAGCATTATGAAATTATAATTGAAAACAAAGCCACATATTCCCTTTACATTGCGTCGACTTTAAACTTTAAATTATGTCATATGATGTCACAGATGTTATCTGCTATTTATATAAGTTTGCAGTCTATAACCGTCAATTCGGGACAGATTTTCTTTAATTTTGTTGAAGATGGTGTATGTCAGAATAGTAAATGAGTATGATCAGGTTTGACATGGTTTGCAGTGCAGAAAGCCCTTTCTTTTATTCAGAACAAAAGAAGACTAGTTCTTATTATTATTCCATTTTTTCCCAACCAAATCCAAGAGGTAATTTTAATATGTTGCCAGTGTCTGAGAAAATTAAATTGCCTCGACAAAGAAAATTAAATTCTATCATTTTAAATTATCAGTGATGTCATATGTTGGCAGATTTGACGTCAACTTCAAAAGTTTGTTCACCTCCAGAGCCTTTATGTTTTGTTGTATTATCTTGATTTTTGCACAGAAGATGTATGTTATGATGTAGATGTGCATATTGTCTTTCAATTTTTCAAATTCGAAAAATTCAAGATTTTATGGCAAAACCGAGTTTCAAACTTGGGTCCTTAAATTATTATTTAATGTTACAAAGGCTACTGATGAGTTAGAAACATGGAAATTGGACAGCTTATCGGGTCAGAGATCTACTTTTTTTTCTCTGAAAGATTTCTTCTTAATTCACGTGTATATGACGTCATTTAAATGACAAAATCCTATTTTTTCTAAGATTTCTCTCGCTCTGGCATCATACATGTTGAGCCAATTTTAATGGAATTGAAATTGCAGCGATAAAAAGTATATTTTTATACATTCAATTATTTTTTATTTTTAATGAAGTCAAATTTGACGTCAACTTCAAAAGTTTGTTCACGCTCTAGAGCCTTCAATTCTAGTTAAATTCGAAAAGATTAAGGTTTCATGGCAATACCAAGTTTCGAACTTCGGTCCTAAAAATATATTTAAATGTTACAAAGTCCCCTGATGCGTTAAAAGCATGACAATCGGAGAGCATATCGGCATAGAGGTATACATTCTATTTTCTGATTTATTTTCTCTTAAATCACGTGACGTCATTAAAAAGACAAAAAGCATTTTATAGATTTCTCTCGCTCTGGCATCATGAATTTTGAGTCAATCTTAGTTACATCTTCAGAATGGATAGAATTAAAATTGAAGTGATGCATACTGCAAGAAATGTTTCTTTTGTCAGGTGGTTATGACGTCATGCATACTAAAGCAAGAATTATTGAAAAAATGACTACGTTTATTTCATTTCGTCTACTTTGCGGGTTTTGGGACCCACTGCAAGCGTTAAAAATGAATCAAAAATACCTTTCATGATTAATAACCAGGATTCAGAATTTGGGAAAAAAGCACTATGGGGGGGGGGGGGGGGGGGGGGGGGGGTTTTAAATTTGCATAGAATTGTTATGTATATCTAGGTAATGTCCCCTTAAATTGTCAGTGTCATCCTCTTTACAGATTTAGTGCGGGACGTTCAAAACAAATGTTTTTTTACTTTGGAATGGGTATAAAGTACCCCTTTAAAATTTTACCTTTAAAAGAGTTTGAACATGAACCAATTTTAAAACCTTGTCAATCTTTAATTAAAGTTTTTCTTTTTTGTCGTTGTTTTTGAAAGTTGTTTGCACAATTAATTTTTCCCCTTTTTAAAAAACCCAACCAATTTTTTAAACCCATTTTTTTCTAAATCTTATTAAAAATTCAATTCCCTAATTTTTTTAAGCAATTACAAAATAAAAATTTTTTAACCCTAAAGTTACTAAAACCCTGAAAAAGGTTTTTTAACATCTACTTTAAAATCTTTGAAAATCCCAAAAACCCCCTGTATTTAAATGTTTTAACCCAAAGATTCGCAAAAACCCCCCCCACCTTAAGGGGGCCAAATTTTCTCTCCCCCCTTCCCCTTCTCTTGAAAAAATTTTTTTGGGGTTTTTGGGCTTTGCCCACGTTTAAATTGAAATATATTGTAAAGGGGGTAATGAACAAGAGGCCTGTGTTTACGTCACATAATAAACTTGTGTTTTTTGTGTCCTATTACAAACCCTATCCAATTACAATCCCCATATTTCATAGTACATTACCATATAAAGATGTATATGCATAAACGTTTGTTTTTTTAAAGAACATAGATTTGTTTTCTAATAACTTTTAAATATTGATATTTGAGTTTGTAAATAAAACACCAATAACGATTCTTACCCAGCTGGGGCATGGTTAAATTTAGATAGCGATCACTCTGAAACTGTTTAATCGTCAACGCTGTACATTAAACTATCGTTTCCCAAATTAAAAAGGGCCCCCTGAAGCGTGTTGCCTCCCTTTCTCAGGAGCTTCTGATCAAGGGTTTCCTTTTTGCTCATGTATTATTGTACACATGTCAAAAACAATTTTGACATAAAATTTTAGCATATAAGATAAAAGATAATCTCTGCATGTTGATTGAATGGATTATTACATTATTTTTTGAACAGTTACGCCATCCCTTTTAAAAACAAAAATTTAAAGGGAATAAATATATCTATTCTATGTCTATGTTTTTTTAAACTACACGGCTCACTTGTCTTAATCCCCCAACCATATGTTCTTTTCTCACTTCCCCTCGCTTCCAATATTTTTCTATTTGCTTATTTTGAGCTCAGAACTTTATCAGTTATAGTATCTTTATGTCCAATCAGGAACGAGGGGCTTTTTTTTTTGTAACTATATTTTATTCATTCCCGCATTTTTAAAAAGAATCATATCTGGTATGAAAAAAAAAGAAATGGCTTTCTGCCAAAGATCGTCTTTTATTTTTTCCCTTCCTCACATTCGGTCTAACCTGAAACCCGGGGGAGGCCGTGTGTTCGGTCCCCGGTTTTGACAAAACCAAGGTCTATATATTATTTTCCCTTGCTACGGTAAAATCTTTTTAAAAGACACTGATACACTGTTAGCTAAAACAGGCAGGCAGTTCGTATATTCAGTAAAAAAATTAAATAATAATCGTCTTAGGGAAGTCAGTTTTCATATATATTACAAAAGCGATAAACCTAAAAGCAATTTTTTGGAAAAATTTAACAAGCTTTGGGGTTAAACTAACAAACTCCCCCTTCCTTATTCGTACCGTTTGGACCCCCCTAGATAATCGGGCGCATGAATAAAGATAAACCCTGCAAAATGAGTCAATGAATAAATATCCTTATAACCAATATATGGAACTTCTTAACACTTTATCCCAGTCCCTCTGGTCATTTTGTAGACTCGCCTTTTAATATAGAATTATTATCATAGAGATGATATTCATTATAAAAATTTTTAAAGTACATGTAAAGAAAAGCTACACAACAATAGGAAAATGAAGATATATCGCACTCACTATAAAAATTATACATTACAATACAAACTACTTCAATATTTTACAATACAATTTCAACATGTGTGTAACCCTGTACCGTTCATCACCCGCATTTGATGAAATTGTGAAAAATATAAGAAAAAGGGCAAATTAGATTTATGAAAAATTTTGACAATCATACCACTGTGAAAAAATGAATTTTAAAAAAGTATTTTTTCCTAGAACTCAACAATTGAATAATTGCCACATATTATATTCTTTTAAATATTTCAGTCAACTAAACTATTTTCAGGCTTTAAATTTTTTAAAATCCTTAAAAAAAAAATATTTCTTTTCCCTTGATCAACGGACAAGAAAAGGGGGGAACCGATTAACTCCCCATGTAAAATGATAATGGTATATGCATAATTAATGGGCAAAGGGAGGTAATCCAAAAAGTTTTTAAAATGACTTTAAAGGTATAACCTTTTCAACATTTCATTAAAATTTTAATTACGAAATCCAAATTACTTTAAAAAAAATAATCTACCCTCAAATCATAAAACAGTGCTTCCACAAACTTGTCGTAAATTTACCTTTTTTTTTCTATTTTAAAACAATATTTTTCAATATAGGAATATTTCTTAATATCTACTAAATGTATAAAAATCACAATCCTCCATGCGCACATGTACACATAAACAAACTTATGTATTCACATAAACCCATACAACATAAAATCCTAGCTATTTATCGAAAGTTACTTTTTCTGCGTCACCATCATATAACGGACATTTTGGTAAAAGTTTTTTTTACAAATTAACCACACATATGAACATTATACATGTATAATAAACCCACTTGATATAACATAATCACAAACATCTACATATATATGCATCTTTACATAAAACGAATCAGTGTTTACATGTAAAGTTCCATACATAATTCATGTTGAGGTGTTTACTCCAGCCTGACGTGTGCATATTGACAATGTCGGATACCCACAGCTGCCTATTACATCTATCATGGAGTAACTGAATGAGCGCCCGTGGGTTTCCGACGATGCCATATTGACTTCGACTGTAAAACATTGACTAGCAGAAGTCCAACTAAGGGTCCAACCTACGACACAGGTGCGTATCGTGGCATAGAAATATTCATCCGTGTAAACTGTGGAAAAGAACTTTCTGCAGAAGTTTATAAAGAATTAAATAGAGATGATAAAATAAAGATTCCAAATCGAAATGGGAATTGTCACATAAATATACATTTCTGTTCAGGTAGAATCTTTTCCGAAAGTATCACCAGTGGAGTAATACAAGAAAACTAGAAATATGTCCACAGGACACTGATTTCCCTGCTATGAATTTTCTCTTGTCCGTGCTCGTTGGGTGTTCTACTATCATGAAGCATGGTCTGCTTATCATGCACTGTTGTCACATGAAAAAAAAAGAATCTTTTCCTTTCATTTTTCTAGAGTAACTTTAAAAATCTTTAAAGAGAGAGAGAGAGAGAGAGAGAGAGAAGATATAATTAGTAATAGTTGTGATAAAAAGGCAGAAATGATATTCTGAGGCACGTGCATGGTCTTCCCAGTTGTAAAGTACTGGTTCAACCCAGGAGGGATTAGAGGGATAAGTTTAAGTTGTAAGAATCGAAATAAAATAAATTAGTTTAAACTGAAGGGGCATACTTCAGACTAAACTGAATTATGTGTTGATGATACATGGCCTCCCATGACCTCGCTGAATGAGCGTGATAAGTTTCATACAAGTTTTTAATAAATTATACAAGTTTAAACTCTAACAATTTGGGTCAGAGATCAAGGTCAACGTATTAGTAAAAAGAGTGTGTGGCAATACTTATTGGGAAGACGCACACACACACTAAATCTGGATATTTTTTATCAGATTATATGGCAGAAATAGCCAAAACATGCTTTGTAAGAAATGAATAGTCAAAGGTCAAGATCACAAAGATTGAGAATATAATGCTTAACAGAAGGGTCAACACACAAAATTTAGCAGGATATGTAGAGGATATACACCGACCATCGTACGATCGTACGCCTGAATAAACAAACGAAAGTACTTACAATGTATACGGGTAAATACACCCATGTGTTACACTTTATGTCCCTTTGTCAGCATAAATGACGAGGACATGAGAAATATCCGTTATTTCCCCATCCTTCGGATGGAGGATGGATGACAGCAGATTTAAATTAATGTCTAATGGCGATTTAATCCTGATTTCAACATTATTAATTTAATGAGGAATTTACTGTGTTATTGCATTTCGTTGAAGTCGTCCATGAGGTAAATATCCGAGACCATGGATAACAGAAAAAAAATACATGTACTATTTTCAGAAATGTGTAGTGTTGTTATATACGAAATGTTTTGGGTATTAGCCGTGTACCAAGGATACTGAAAATAACTCCTCTTTTTAGAAATGTTACTGTGAAAATAAATACTGTTTTTTAGAAATAGTATTTTATACGTGTAGAGTGGGGTATTAGTCATGTAAATAGATATGAGGTACATCTATAGTTCATGCAGTTCGATCAAAAAAATACATCCTAAATTTGTAGCAATTCAGAAGCTATGTAAATTCAAATTTATCACCGATTTATTTCATTTTTTATATTTTATGTACACTATAAATCAACTCTTTTGCAAATCAAGTGTTAACACAAGTTTGGGATTATTTCTAAGCCGGGGAGAATCTACTCGTATTAGGACATTTCTCCCAATATCAGAAGCTTACGCCCACTACGGTATTCTGTACATCTTAATCTTAAAAATTACTGAAATGCATGTACTGTCGACGGAACGTTAAGACCTATTCAATAAACAGACAGCATTCTGCATCTGATATTCATTTATGCCCATTTATCCAGTGAGTCTCCAGACCAATTATTACCACATTATTTAATAATGGAACATCGTTTGTTGGTAAAACAAGATAGAATATTTTATTTCGAATTGTACAAAGTACATCGTCTTCCACACGATATATTATTTCATCCAAAATATAACTTGGAAAGACATACATAACATCCACAATATGTATATCTAATGCATTTAAATAATATACATGTGTCATGTGAGAAAAGGGAAAAAAAAGAAACACACACACACACACACACACACACACCAATAATAAAAGACGGTGAAGATAACAAAAATGTAAGTATATATTGATCTATATAAAGATAAATATAATTTCCAGTCTGTTTTATTTCTAATTTTACCCAAGTTCTTACGAGAATGTAGGGAAGCGTTCAATATATAATACTGTATTCATAATAGCAATTACATATAAAACTAGATGTCATTCGTTTAAACGAATGATAGGACTTTCTGCAAACATCTGCTTTATATAGAATATATATAGCAACCATTTATAAATACTCATTTCTATATAAAATAGCACAAATAGAACACATTCTGTGAATTTTAATAAAAGTCCGCCCATATCTTGCACATGTAGTTTACATACAAAATTTATACTATGTCATATGACATGAAAGAAAAATGAATCAGTGTTCAAATGTAAGTTTCTAACTTTCATCACACATAGAATTTCATCACTCCAGCTCAGTTTTAACCTTGTTTAATTTTAGCCTCAGTAGGAAGAAGTATTGAATATTTGTATAGTGCTATATCCTTTCGACACCTGTAACGTAGTTAAACGTATTTAGCGAGTTTTGCGTGTTTGGGCTTCCGTAGTTTTGCCATAAATTCCTGGAATTTCGAACTATGGTGATATTTTGAAAGGTAACATCCCAGCCTACAAACTGATGCAATATGAATATCGTTAGCATAACAATGCAGTTTTTAGATGGTCTAAAATGTGGGGCTGCGTGTGAATTTTTCAAGGCTTGCAAATTGCTCGCTAGCTACATAGTGTTGCAAATACGGATTTTTGTCTTGTGCCGTTGTACATGTATTAACTTCAATGCTTATTTTGGAAACAGTCAACATTCGACAAAAAAAAAAACCCAACAAAATCAAGATATAGCCCATCAATTGCATTTTTTTTTTTTTTTTTTTTTTATTATTATTTTTAAGTCGTTGCGCAAGTATTTAAGCTTGGTGACCCCTGCGCGTGACCTTTTCCATATTTTTATGATGCATGATTATGAAATATCTTATTTTCCATGTAACTTTCTTATATGAAGTCCAATTTCAATAAACCGTACCGTTAGAAAGCTCTTAAAACATGCTACATTTTATACGCATAATGTATAAACTTATCTTCAGTCGTTTCTGAGATATTGACTGTTAAACCTCAAGAAAACAGCATATTATCAGCAAAATTAGCTTCATTTCATTTAGTTTTTTTGCTTATAACTTTGTATTGCGTAAACTAATTTTAATAAACTAAATATCTTTGGAAACGTCAATTATTCAGCTATAATTCTTATTCATACATATATTTACAAAAATCGATCTTTATTGAGATATGGCTACATATATGCAGTAGGGGTGAAATCAAAATTTCCTCACGTGCCTAATAACCCATAAAAATTTCATCGTCCTAGGACTATTGCAACATATTAAAATAAGCGTTTGGTTAGGAAGAAGAAAAGAATAATAATAATAAACAAATGACGTCACGTGACGTCATATGACGTTTATTTTCACATAATTGTTAAGACACCCAGAGACCTACTAACTGACAAAATTTCAACTTTCTATCTCAAATAGGACAGTTTTTATAAGCATTTAAATATTGACGTCATTGGTTCTAATCTTGATCCGCCATATGTGCTTGGACTTTTCGAATTTTGAAAAACGGACACCGGTATACACAATAAGAACGTAATATACACATTCTGTGAAAATTTGATGAAAATCGGCCCATTAATAATGGCTCTGGACCGTGTACAAACTTTGTAGTCAATTTCAAATGTGACGTCATATGACGGCATAGGCTTCGGAAAACCATTGAAATCGAAATTTCAGCATCTGAATCATTTGTCATTAAATTTTCATTGCCCTTCGACAATTTCAACATATAGAAATACTCTTGTTAATATTAGAAATACATTATCATATAATGACGTCACGTAACGTCATATGACGTTTATTTTCACAAAATCTTTAAGACTCTTAGAGACCTATATACTGACCAAATATCACTTTTCTATCTCAAATAGGAAAGATTTTATAAGCATTTAAAAATTTACGACCTCGGTTCGAATCTTGAATTCGCTATAGAACCATGGACTTTTCGGATTTTGAAAAACGGACACCGAGATGCACAACTAGAACTGAATATACACATTCTGTGAAAGTTTGAGGAAAATCGGCCCATTATTAATGGCTCTGGACCGTGTACAAACTTTCGTAGTCAATTTCAAATGTGACGTCATATGACGTCATAGGCTTCTGAAAATCACTGAAATCGAAATTTCAGCATCTGAAGCATGCGGCATAAAATTTTTATTGCCCTTCAAAAATTTCAACATATAGAAATAATCTTGTTAGAATCATATAATGACGTCACGTGACGTCATATGACGTTTATTTTCACAAAATGTTTAAGACTCCCAGAGACCTATATACTGACCAAATATCACTTTTCTATCTCAAATAGGACCGATTTTATAAGCATTTAAAAATTTACGACCTTGGTTCGAATCTTGAATTCGCTATAGAACCATGGACTTTTCGAATTTTGAAAAACGGACACGAAGATGCACAACTAG
Source organism: Solen grandis (assembly GCA_021229015.1). Classification (NCBI taxonomy): domain Eukaryota; kingdom Metazoa; phylum Mollusca; class Bivalvia; order Adapedonta; family Solenidae; genus Solen; species Solen grandis. The sequence continues at coordinate 14,414,933 of CM037784.1, forward strand.
AACTTAATATACACATTCTGTGAAAATTTGATGAAAATCGGTTCATAAACAATGGCTGTAGACCGCGTACAAACTTTTGTTGCATATTTCAAGTGTGACGTCATATGACGTCATAGGCATATGAAAATCATAGAACTCAAAATTTCAGCATTTGAAGCATATGTCCTTAAATTTTCATTGCCCTTTGACAATTTCAACATATAGAAATACCCTTGTTAATATTAGAAATACATTATCATATAATGACGTCACGTGACGTCATATGACATTTATTTTCACAAAATGTTTAAAACTTCTAGAGACCTATATACTGACTAAATATCAACTTTCTATCCTACATAGGACAGATTTTATAAGCATTTAAAAATTTACGACCTTGGTTCGAATCTTGGATTCGCTATAGAACCATGGACTTTTCGAATTTTGAAAAACGGACACCGGGATGCACAACTAGAGCCTAACATACACATTCTGTGAAATTTTGATGAAAATCGGTCCATAAATAATGGCTGTAGACCGCGAACAAACTTTTTCACGTGACGTCAAATCTGACGTTATGTGACGTCATATGAATATGAAATTCATTGCATTCGAAAGCTTATGGTTTGAAATATATGCCATAAAATTTTCATTGTTCTGGGCCATTGGCAACATACCGAAATTACACAAATACAAGAGGAAGAAAAAAAGAATAAGAATAAGAACTAGATGTCATTCGTCAATACGAATGATAGGACTTTCTGCAACCTGTGTTAATGCAAAAAGCAGGAGATAGAAGTTTCATGTAATGACTCACCTCTGGTAGTATTTCATGTTTCATGCTGAACAATTGACATTATATTCCGCGAAAAATAAGCGTTTAGTTACGAAGAAATAAAAAAAAAGTAACAGTAGTAGTAGTATGCTTATGACGTCATATGACGTCACGACTCAAAATATATGTAGAAATTATGCAGAACTGCAAACTGTGTAAGTTTCAACTTTCTATCTCATCCCGAAGTTCTTTAACCCTAAAATGAAATTTTTGGTCCGATGTTCGAATCTTATTTCAGCCACAATACTTCGGTTTTTCGAATTAAGGTTAGCTGACAAAATATTCACACCTTAGTTTCAAGATGTACCATCTGTAAAAATTTGAAGAAAATCTGACCATAAATGGCGGCTGTAGAGCGCGAACACCTTTTTTTCACTATTTTTAGCTCTGACGTCACGTGACGTCATTGTAAATAAAAGAAAGCGTATACTTTACTGTCATAACTCTGAAATTTTCATCATTCTGAACAACTGGCATCATGTCGAAATCATTGCCCTAAAATAAAAATTGAAAAGAATGCTTATGACGTCACATGACGTCATATGACGTCAGGAATCAAAATATATGTAGAAATTCTGCAGAACTGCAAACTGTGTAAGTTTCAACTTTCTATCTCATCCTGAAGCTCTTTAATCCTAAAATGAAATTTTCGGTCCTATGTTCGAATCTTATTTCAGCCACAGAACTTCGGTCTTTCGGAATTTCGGTTAGCTGACAGGATATGCACACCTTAGTTTCAAGATGTACCATCTGTAAAAATTTGAAGAAAATCCGACTATAAATGACGGCTGTAGAGCGCAAACACCATTTTTCACTATTTTTAGCTGTGACGTCATGTGACGTCATAGGCTGCTGACAATCTTTGGGAAAACAACATTTCCTTACGTGACTAATAACCCATAAAAATTTCATGGTCCTAGGACTATTGCAACATATTAAATAAGCGTTTAGTTAGGAAGAAGAAAAGAATAATAATAATTAAAAAAAATGACGTCACGTGACGTCATATGACGTTTATTTTCACATAATTGTTAGACACCCAGAGACCTACTAACTGACAAAATTTCAACTTTCTATCTCAAATAGGACAGTTTTTTATAAGCATTTAATATTGACGTCCTTGGTTCGAATCTTGGATCCGCCATAGATGCTTGGACTTTTCGAATTTTGAAAAACGGACACCGGTTTACACAATAAGAACGTAATAATAAAAATCGGCCCATTAATAATGGCTCTGTACCGTGTACAATCTTTCGTAGTCAATTTCAAATTTGACGTCATATGACGTCATAGGCTCCTGAAAATCATTGAAATCGAAATTTCCGCGTCTGAATCATTTGTCATTAAATTTTCATTGCCCTTCGACAATTTCAAACATATAGAAATACTCTTATTAATTATTAGAAATACATTTTTATATAATGACGTCAAGTGACGTCATGTGACGTTTATTTTCACAAAATGTTTAAGACTCCCAGAGACCTATATACTGACCAAATATTACTTTTCTATCTCAAATAAATCCTATTTTATATGCATTTAAAAATTTACGACCTTGGTTCGAATCTTGAACTATGGTGATATTTTGAAAGGTAACATCCCAGCCTACAAACTGATGCAATATGAATATCGTTAGCATAACAATGCAGTTTTTAGATGGTCTAAAATGTGGGGCTGCGTGTGAATTTTTCAAGGCTTGCAAACTGCTCGCTAGCTACATAGTGTTGCAAATCAAATACGGATTTTTGTCTTGTGCCGTTGTACATGTATTAACTTCAATGCTTATTTTGGAAACAGTCAACATTCGACAAAAAACAAAAACAAAATCAAGATATAGCCTATCAATTGCAATTTGATATATATATATATATATATATATTTTTTTTTTTTAAGTCGTTGCGCAAGTATTTAAGCTTGGTGACCCCTGCGCGTGACCTTTTCCATATTTTTATGATGCATGATTATGAAATATCTTATTTTTTATGTAACTTTCTTATATGAAGTCCAATTTCAATAAACTTGGTAACGTTAGAAAGCTCTTAAAACATGCTACATTTTATATGCATAATGTATAAACTTATCTTCAGTCGTTTCTGAGATATTGACTGTTAAACCTCAAGAAAACAGCATATGATCAGCAAAATTAGCTTCATTTCATTTAGTTTTTTTGCTTATAACTTTGTATTGCGTAAAACCAATTTTAATTAACTAAATATCTTTGGAAACGTCAATTATTCAGCTATAATTCTTATTCATACATATATTTACAAAAATCGATATTTATTGAGATATGGCTACATATATGCAGTAGGGGTGAAATCAAAATTTCCTCACGTGCCTAATAACCCATAAAAATTTCATCGTCCTAGGACTATTGCAACATATTAAAATTAGCGTTTAGTTAGGAAGAAGAAAAGAATAATAAAAAATAAACAAATGACGTCACGTGACGTCATATGACGTTTATTTTCACATAATTGTTAAGACACCTAGAGACCTACTAACTGACAAAATTTCAACTTTCTATCTCAAATAGGACAGTTTTTATAAGCATTTAAATATTGACGTCATTGGTTCGAATCTTGGATCCGCCATATATGCTTGGATTTTTCGAATTTTGAAAAACGGACACCGGTTTACACAATAAGAACGTAATATACACATTCTGTGAAAATTTGATGAAAATCGGCCCATTAATAATGGCTCTAGACCGTGTACAAACTTTTGTAGTCAATTTCAAATGTGACGTCATATGACGTCATAGGCTTCTGAAAATCATTGAAATCGAAATTTTAGCGTCTGAATCATTTGTCTTTAATTTTCATTGCCCTTCGACAATTTCAACATATAGAAATACTCTTGTTAATATTAGAAATACATTATCATATAATGACGTCACGTGACGTCATATGACATTTATTTTCACAAAATGTTTAAAACTTCTAGAGACGTATATACTGACTAAATATCAACTTTCTATCTTAAATAGACAGATTTTATAAGCATTTAAAAAATTTACGACCTTGGTTCGAATCTTGGATCCGCTATAGAACCATGGACTTTTCGAATTTTGAAAAACGGACACCGGGATGCACAACTAGAACTTAATATACACATTCTGTGAAAATTTGATGGAAATCGGTTCTTAAACAATAGCTCGGGACCGCGTACAAACTTTTGTTGCATATTTCAAATGTGACGTCATATGACATCATAGGCATATGAAAATCATAGAAATCAAACTTTCAGCGATGAAGCATGTTTCATTAAATTTTCATTGCCCTTCGACAATTTCAACATATAGAAATACTCTTGGTAATATTAGAAATACATTATCATATAATGACGTCACGTGACGTCATATAAACATTTATTTTCACAAAATGTTTAAAACTTCTAGAGACCTATATACTGACTAAAAATCAACTTTCTATCTTAAATAGGACAGATTTTATAAGCATTTAAAAAATTTACGACCTTGGTTCGAATCTTGGATCCGCTAAAAATTTTTGGCCTTTTCAAATTTTTAAAAAACCCCGGCCCCCGGGGAAAGGCACAACTAAAATTTAAATAACTTTCTGTAAAAATTTTGATAAAATGGGTTTACAAAAATGGCTTTTGGCCCGCGTACAAATTTTTACCTATTTCAAATTGACTTTATATGAGTAAAGGGAATTAAAATTCAAAAAAAACCCAAAAATTTCATGGTTTAAATATATCCCTTTAAAATTTTTCTTTGGCCCTGGGAAAAAGGGAAAAACATCAAAATTAACCCAAAAAAGGGAAAGGGAAAAAAAAAGAAAACTGGGGGGGTCATTCTTTCAAAACGAATGATAGGACTTTCTGAAACCCTGTTTTTTAATGAAAAAAAAGCAGGGATAAAAGTTTCATGTAATGTATCCCCTTTGGGTAGGATTTCATGTTTTTGGGGATTAATTGACATTTTTATTATAAAAAAGGTTTAGTTACGAAAAAAAAAAAAAGAAAGTAGCACTGGGAGTAGTAGGGCTTATGCGTATATGACGTCACGACTAAAAATATTTTAAAGAAATTTTGCAAAAACTGCAAACTGTGTAAGTTTCAACTTTCTTCTCATCCCGAAGTTTTTTTTTTAAAAGCCCTAAAATAAAATTTTTGGTCCTATTTTTCAAATCTTACTTCAGCCACAATACTTGGGTTTTTGGGAAATTTAAAAGGTTAGCTGAAAAATATTCACCCCTTTAAATTTCAAGAGGGTACCTTCTGTAAAAATTTGAAAAAAAATCTCATCATAAAGGGGGCGGCTGTAGAGCGCGAACCCCAAATTTTTCACTATTTTTAGCTCTGACGTCACGGGGACGTCAAAAGGGTGTTGAAAATGCTGTTGCTTAAAAGCGCATACTTTACTGCAATAACTCTAAAATTTTCATTATTTTGAAAAATTGTCATCATGTCGAAATCATTCCCCCAAAATTTTAAAAATAAGGGGTATGTTTATGACGTCCTTGACGTCACGATTAAAAATATTTGTAAAAAATAATGCAGAACTGAAAAATTTGTGCAAGTTTCAACTTTCTATCTACCCTGAAGCTCTTCAACCCTTTAAAATAAAATTTTTTTGGCCCTAGGGTTCGAATTTTAAACTTCAGCCACAGAACTTCGGTTTTTCGGAATTTCGGAAAGTTTGGAGGATATGAAAAACCTTAGTTTCAAGTTTACCATTTTTGTGAAAATTTTCAAGAAAAATCCGACCCTAAATGGCGGCAGTAGAGCGCGAAAACCATTGTTCAATATTTTTAGGGTCTGCGTCACATGACGTCTTGGGGGTGAAAATGCTTTTGTTCAAAAAAGCATACTTTACAGTCATAAATCCAAAAAACTTCATTATTTGAACAACTGGCATCATGTCGAAATCATTGCCCTAAAATTTAAAAAATTTAAAAATTTTGCTTATGCGTCATATGACGTCATTTTACGTCACGACTCAATAATGTATAGAAATTCTTTAGAAAGGGAAACTGTGTAAGTTTTAACTTTCTATTAAACCTGAAAATTTTTATCCTAAAATGAAATTTTCGGTCCCATGTTCGAATCTTATTTCAGCCACAGAACTTCGGTTTTTTCGGAATTTCGGTTAGCTGACGGGGTATGCACAAACCTTTTTATTCAAGATGACCATTGTGAAAATATGAAGAAAATCCCCACCATAAATGACGGTGTAGACGCGAAAACCATTTTTCACTATTTTTTTGCTGTGACGTCATGTGACGTCATAGGGTGCTGAAGATTTCTTTTGTTTAAAAGCGCATTCTTTTTCTGTAATAACTCTGAAATTTTTATTTTTCTGAACAATGGAAACATTTCGAAATCATTGGGACTAAAATGAAAAATAAGAAGTATGCCTATGACGTCACATGACGTTATTGGGCGTCACGACTGAAAAAAATATGTAGAAATTCTGGGAAAAAACTGCAAACTGTTTTAAGTTTAACTTTCTTCTCTTTCCCGAAGCTCTTTAATCCTAAAATGAAATTTTTGGTTTCCCTTTTTTCGAAACTTTTTTCAGCCAAGAACTTCGGTCTATCGGAAATTCGGTTAGCTGGCAGGAAAGCACACCTTTTATTCAAAATGTACCATCTGTGAAAATTGAAGAAAATCCGACCATAAAAAGACGGCTGTAGAGCGCGAACACCATTTTTTCCTATTTTTAGCTGTTTTCGTCCTTTTGACGTCATAGGGGCTGAAGATGCTTTTTTTCAAAAGGGGCATTCTTTACTGTAATAACTCTGAAATTTTCATTTTCTGAACAATGGCATCATAAACGAAATCATTGCACTAAAAAAGAAAAATAAGAAGATGCCCATGACGTCACATGACGTTATATGACGTCCGACTGAAAAAATTTGTAGAAATACTGCAGAACTGCAAAAAAAGGGGGTAAGTTTCAAATTTCTTTTTCTCATCCTGAAGCTCTTTAATCCTAAAATGAAATTTTCGGTCCTAGTTCGAATCTTATTTCAGCCACAGAACTTTGGTCTTTCGGAAAATTTGGTTAGCTGGCAGGATATTTTCACACCCTTTTATTCAAGATGTACCATCTGTGAAAATTTGAAGAAAATCCGACCATAAATGACGGCTGTAGACGCGAACCCCCATTTTTCACTATTTTTTGCTGTGACGTCATGTGACTCATAGGGTGCGGGAAAATCATAAAAAAACAAAAATTTTCCCCACGTGACTAATAAGCCCAAAAAAATTTTTTATCGTCCTATGTCCATTGCAAACATATAAAAATAAGCGTTTAGTTAGGAAGAAAAAAAAAAATTAAATAGATTTCATTTGTTAAACGAATGATAGGACTTTCTGCAAAATTTTGGAAAAAAAAAGAAGTTTGAAAAATTTATTAAAAACTCCCCCCTTTTTTTTATTTTTTTTTTCATGGTTCTTTTCTTTTAACAATTACATTAAAAATTTTTTGCAAAATAAGCGTTTAAAATTACGAAAAGGAAAAAAAACCTTAAAAAAAAATTTGAAATAGTTTTGCTTAAAGACGTATATGACGCAAGACTCAAAATTTTTTGTAGAAAAATTTGCAGAATGCAAATGTGTAAATTTCAACTTTCAAACTCATCCCGAAGCTCTTTAACCCCAAAAAGAAATTTTTGGTCCCATGTTCGAAAACTTATTTTAAACCACAAACCCTTTTTTTTTTCCGGGAAATTTGGTTAGCTGAAAAATATTCACAACCCTTTGTTTAAAAGTACCATCTGTTAAAAAATTTTAAGAAAATCCCCATAAATGGCGGCTGTAGGCGCGAACACCATTTTTCACTATTTTAGCTTGACGTCAATTTTACGTCATAGGGTGCTGAAGAGTTTTTTTTTAAAAACGATAAAAATTTTCTGTCATAAAATCTTAAATTTTCTTTTTTTTGAAAAAAATGGATAAAAGTCAAAAAATTGCCCCAAAATGAAAATTTAAAAAGTAGGGGTTTTGGGCGTCACAGGCGCCCTTGACCCTCACGACTCAAAAATATGAGAAATTTCAGAACTGCAAAAATGGGTAAAATTTCAACTTTCTATTCTCCTGAAGCTCTTTAATCTAAAATGAAATTTTCGGGGCCTTGTTTTGAATTTTTTTATTTAAACCACGAACTTCCGGGCTTTGGGAATTTTTTTTTAGCTGGCAGGATATCACACCTTTTTTTCAAGGGTGTACCCCCTGTGAAAATTTTAAAAAAATCCGACCATAAAAGGGGGTGTAGAGCGGAACACCATTTTTTCACATTTTTTGCTTGACGTATATGGCGCATAGGGTTTTAAAAAGCTTTTGTTAAAAAAAGAAAAATTTACTTCTAAATCTAAATTTTCAAATTTTTCTGAAAAACTGGCATCAAAGTCGAAAACTTTTCCCAAAATAAAAAATTTAAAAAGTATGCCTTTTGACGTTACATGGGGCTTTGACGTCACGACTCAAAATATTTGAGAAATTCTGCAAAACTGCAAACTGTTTTAAGTTTTTAACTTTCTATCTCATCCTTTAACTCTTTAATCCCAAAATGAAATTTTGGGGCCTATGTTCGAATCTTATTTAAACCACAGAACATCGGCCTTTCGGAATTTCGGTTAGCTGACAAACTATTCACCCCTTATTTTTCAAGATGTACCATCTGTAAAAATTTTTGAAAAAAAAATCCGACTAAAAATGACGGCTGTAGAGCGCAAACACCATTTTTCACTATTTTTAGCTGTATCGTCATGTGACGTCATAGGCTGCTGACAATCATTGAAAACAAAATTTCCTCACATCACTAATAACCCATAAAAATTTCATGGTCCTAGGACTATTGCAACATATTATAATAAGCGTTTAGTTAGGAAGAAGAAAAGAATAATAATGATAAAAAATGACGTCACGTGACGTCTTATGACGTTTTTTTTCACATAATTGTTAGACACCCAGAGACCTACAACTGACAAAATTTCAATTTTCTATCTCAATAGGACAGTTTTTATAAGCATTTAAAATTGACGTCCTTGGTTCGAATCTTAGATCCGCCATAGATGCTTGGACTTTTGAATTTTGAAAAAACGGACACAGGTATACACAATAAGAACGTAATATACACATTCTGTGAAAATTTGATAAAAATGGGCCCATTAATAATGGCTCTGGACCGTGTAAAAACTTTCGTATCAATTTCAAATGTGACGTCATATGACGTCATGGGCTCCTGAAAATCATTGAAATCGAATTTCAGCATCTGAATCATTGTCATTAAATTTTCATTGCACTTCGACAATTTCAACATATAGAAATACTCTTATTAATATTAGAAATACATTATCATATAATGACGTCACGTGACGTCATTGACGTTTATTTTCACAAAATGTTTAAGACTCCCAGAGGCCTATACACTGACCCAATATCACTTTTCTATCTAAAATAAATCCGATTTTATAAGCATTTAAAAATTTACGACCTTGGTTCGAATCTTGAATTCGCTTTTAGAACCATGGACTTTTCGAATTTAGAAAAACGGACACCGAGATGCACAACTAGAACTTAATATACACAATCTGTGAAAATTTGATGAAAATCGGTTCAAAACAATGGCTGTAGACCGCGTACAAACTTTTGTTGCATATTTCAAGTGTGACTCATATGACGTCATAGGCATATGAAGTTTAAATAAAAAATCAAAAATTTTCAGCCTTTGAAGCATGTGTCATTAAATTTTCATTGCCCTTCGACAATTTCAACATATAGAAATATTCTTGTTAATATTAAAAAATACATTATCATAATGACGTCACGTGACGTCTTTATGACTTTTAAATTTCATAAAAAAGTTTAAAACTTCTAGAGACCTATATACTGACTAAATATCAACTTTCTATCTTAAATAGGACAGATTTTATAAGCCTTTAAAATTTACGACCTTGGTTCGAATCTTGGATTCGCTATAGAACCATGGACTTTTCGAATTTTGACAAACGGACATAGGGATGCACAACTAGAACCCTAACTACACATTCTGTGAAATTTTGATGAAAGTCGGTCCAAATAATGGCTGTAGACCGCGTACAAACTTTTTCACCGACGTCACATCTACGTAATATGACGTCGTATGAATAAAAAATTCATTGCATCTGAAAGCTCATGGTTTGAAATATAAGACAAAAAATTTTTCATTGTTCTGAGTCAGTGGCAACACCTCAAAATTTTAACACAAATATAAGGAAGAAAAAAAGAATAAGAAGAAGAAGAACTAGAGTCATTCTTTTAAAAACGAATGATAGGACTTTCTGCAACATCTGCTTTAATAATATAAATAGAAGATGACATAATAGATAATCTGCCCAAAAATTGCAACTTTCTATCTCCTCTATTTCTATATAAAAAGCACAAATAGAACACATTCTGAATTTTAATAAAAGTCCGCCCATATCTTGGGCACATGTAGTTTACATACAAATTTATACTATGTCATATGACATGAAAGAAAAATGAATCAGTGTTCAAATGTAAGTTTCTAACTTTCATCACACATAGAATTTCATCACTCCAGCTCAGTTGTAACCTTTTTTTAATTTTAGCCTCAGTAGGAAGAAGTATTGAATATTTGTATAGTGCTATATCCTTTCGACACCTGTAACGTAGTTA
>CM037784.1:14425494-14475494 GCA_021229015.1 Solen grandis
CACAGGTTCAGCCACTTCATTTATAACAAGTAAGACTTATAAGAGTATACCCTATAAAATGCGACCAGGGCTGAAACCTACCAGAAGGAAATTTGTAGCAGCTAATGGAACTTACCTTGATTGTGATGGAGAAGCAGTTTTAACGATAGACTTTGGAGAGGAATTGTATTTCCCCGTGATTGTTGGCGGGGTAACGGAGAATTTGCTGGGTCAAGATTTTATTCAACACTTTAACTGTGCTCTTGATTTTAGTGATAGGAAAATGTATATCAGGAAAGGTGGTACTTTGGAACTTCAGCCGAAGAACAAGACAAAGAAGTTTGCACGCGTTGTTGCTGCTGAAAGCGCAGTTATTCCTGCACATAGTGAATATCTTTTCTCAGGAAAATTTAAGGATAAACCTTAAGAGGGGGTGGAATTTTGATTCAAAATAGCACGTTTCTAAATAGGCACGAGCTTCTTCTTGCTCGCCCTTTAGTTAATTCTCATCAGTCCGTGCTCTATGTGAGACTATTGAATCCAGGAGATAACGATATACAAATTCGAGAGGGTACGGTGATCGCTTTGTTTGAACATCTAAGTAACAATGTACCTGAAAAAGTGTGTGACATTCAAATCAAAAATGACGATTTCCCGGCTCATCTTGGGTCTATGCTAGAACAAAATTCGGTTGGTTTGAACAAAGAGGAAGTTTTAGTGTTCAAAGATTTGCTGCAAAGGAAACAAGATGCGTTTGCTGCACCAGGGAATATTGGTCGCTGTAATTTAGGGAAACACCATATAACTTTGACAGACGACACACCTATAAAAGATCCTCCAAGGCGAATCCCAATGTATAAGAGGGATGTGATACAAGAACAAGTTAAAAAGCTGGAGGAGCAGAGTTTGATAGAAAAATCAGATAGCCCTTACTCCGCACAAACAGTGCTAGTGAAAAAGAAAGATGGAACCTGGAGAATTTGTGTGGACTACCGAAAACTAAACGAGAAGACCATCAAAGATGCTTACCCACTTCCAAGGATTGAAGACAATCTAGATTCGTTGTCAGGGGCATGCTTGTTTTCTACTTTGGATTGCAATATGGCATATCACCAGATAGAAGTGGACGAGAAGGATAAAATGAAAACAGCTTTCGCTACTCCACTCGTTGGCCTCTATCATTATGTAACAATGCCGTTTTGTTTGTGTAATGCACCTGCTACATTTCAGAGGGTAGCAGAAAAAGCACTTGAAGGTCTCCAGTGGAAGATTGCTGTGTTGTATTTGGATGACATAATAGTGTACAGTAAAGATTTCGAATCGCACATCAGAAATCTGGATATGGTACTTGATGGTATGTTAGATGCTGGGTTGAAATTAAAACCATCAAGGTGTATGTTCTTCAGGAAGGAGACAAATTTCCTTGGACATGTCATTTCTAAGGACGGAGTAAAAACAGATCCTAATAAAAATCAAGGTCATACAAAACTTGAATAGTCCAAAAGATTTGAAGGAGCTAAGAAGTTTCCTAGGTTTAACATCATACTATAGGAAGTTCATTCAAGATTACTCTGAAATTGCACAACCATTATATTCTTTGACAAGGAAGCATGAGCCATGGTTATGGACTCAAGATTGTGAAGAAGCTTTTGTTGTTTTAAAGAAAAGGCTCGTTAGTGCTCCAATACTTGCATATCCTAAGGTAGATGGAGGTGAGTTTACCATTGACTGTGATGCTAGCTCAACATCCTTTGGTGCAGTCCTTTCACAGGAGCAAGACGGTTCTGAAAGGGTTATTGCATATGCAAGCAGGACCCTAAACGAGGCGGAGCGAAATTATTGTGTGACAAAACTTGAAATGCTAGCTGTAGTTTTTTTCACAAGATATTTTAAGCATTACTTGTTTGGGAGGCACTTCAGAGTAAGGTCGGACCATGTATCTTTGAGATGGCTTAGCCGTTTCAAAGAACCAGATGGCCAAGTTCAGAGATGGCTGGAACAGCTCAGTCAGTTTGATTATGAAATTGTACATCGTCCTGGAATAAAACATCGCAATGCAGATTTCTTATCCAGGGTTGTTCACGGCGATCAAATTAAATGTCGACAAAGCAAAATGTTCTTGGAAAATACTCCTTCTGACAAAGGAGCAACAGGCGGAGCTGAATCAAATGTTCTTGTGAAGAATGAGGAGGATAGGTTACTCATAGGAGCATTGTTTGATGATGATGATGATTCTGAGGTGGAAGAACGTGATGAGATAGTCCCAGAAGCTAACGATAATTATTAGCCGAATCATAGAGTAAGCAGGAAAAGAGGTTGAAAGGCAAATAGACCAACATCTGCAAAGCAAAAGCAAAAGCCTGTAAACGAGCTGACAACAAAAAAAATACAGGAGAGTCAGATAGGTGATGAAGACATCTGTTATGTGCGCAGATTAAAAATGGAAAATGCAAATAAGCCAGAGTGGACAGACATATCAGACAAGAGTTGTGCATTGAAGTTCTGGATTGCTAGATGGGATTTGCTTGAGGTACATAACGGCTTACTGTGCATAAAATGGGAATATTCTGAAGGAGATGTCAGATGGAGAGTGTGTATACCGAAGCCTTTGATACCTACAGTCATGTGGTACATTCATGATTTTCGTGTTTCAGGGCACATGGCAATCAAGAAATCATATGCCATAGTTAAAAGATGTCCATATTTCTGGAGAGGCATGAGACAGAGTGTCGTGGACTATGTACGTTCGTGTGAGCTTTGTGGTGAAGCAAACAATCCGTCAAATTCAAGAAGACACCGCCTGAAAAGCTATGTTGTTGGACATCGTTTTGAAAGAATTGCCATGGATTTGGCTGGTCTATTTCCAAAGTCAGAAAATGGCCACAGTTACATTCTCGTTATTGGTGATTATTTTACCAAATTAGTGGAGATATTTCCTTTGCATGACATAACTGCTGTAAATGTGGCGGAGTGCGTTGTTCGAGGATGGATTAAAAGGTATGGATGTCCAAGTGAGATACATTCAGATCAGAGTAGGCAGTTTGAAAGTGCGGTATTCAGAGAGATGTGTAAATAGCTGGAGATCAGTAAAACACGAACAACTCCATTGCATGCTAGATCGGATGGATTTGTTGAACGAATGAACAGAACTATTCAGAATATTCTATCAAAATTAGTCGCATCTAACCAAAAGGATTGGGATACACATTTGGATTATATTGTAATGGCGTATAACTCGACGCCACAGGAAAGTACTGGATACAGTCCTTACTTTTTGTTGTATGAAGAAGGAATAACACTTCCATTGGATATTTTGTCTCCGAATATCCCCGTTGAATCTGAGTCCAGAGAAGAGTTAACAACTGAGTATGCCTCAGGCCTGCAAGAAAGGCTTAAGGACACATACTCTTTTGTTCAAAAAAATTTACACAAAGCCTCTGTACGCCAAAAGAAACAGTATGATGCACATGTAAAAGCATTTGAATTCAATGAAGGCGATTTAGTGTGGAGAAATCAAAAACAATGTTTACCAGGAAATAAAACCAAGATAAAGCGTCACTGGACAGGTCCATGGAAAATAACTCAGAAACGTTGTGATGTTCTCTTTAGAATTCAGAACTCTAGAAATTCCCCTTCATGTGTTATTCACGGTGATAACTTGAAGAAATATTTTAGTGAAAAACGGTCGGGTCGAATTAGAACCTATAAGAAGACAGGAGTGTCAGGTTTTATATCCTGATCTAGGAGAATTTACCCGTATATTACCTGGTTAAACTAGAGAAGGTGAGCAAAATACACGTAGTCATAACCCTGAGTCTCTCGATCAATCTCGTATATCAATTCAAGAGTCATTGACAAATTGTGACCGGGAGATTTCCGACAGTAAAGTAAAGAATGGGTATGAAACGGATTTAGGCGAAGTAATTTTGGGCGAATCCTCAGGGGATGAAGCTGATGTAAGCCGTAAATCGAATTTACACACTGGTACATATAAAAACCGTGCGTTTTTAAGCGGTCCTAGCAAATCAGGTGATTCTCAAATACCAGACGGAGCGAAAGGAGCAGCTCGTTCCCGAAATCCTCGTGAAGCACGGGCTCGACGTGGATATACCGGGGAAAGTGTTTCTCAAATGCAGGAAGGAGCAGAAGGAACGGTGCGGTCCCGAAATTCTCGCGAAGCACGTGCACGCCGTGGTCATTCAGGTAAAAGAATTCATTTCTTGAGTTCTCCTCGAGGTAGACGGTCACGTTTTCGTCCCAAGCACTTGGAAGATTATTACTGCTTTAGCGTCAATTTTAAAATGCCACAGACCGACAGATATTTCTGCGATACATGCGGTCGTTCCTATTCTAATAAAAGCAACTTAAATCGACATATGAAAGAGAAGCATGGTAACAGTTTGTTACATTTTAGGTGCCCTGTTTCTGGCTGTGCTTCGAAGTTCATACGTCGCAGCTACATTAAGAAGCACCTATGCATCAACCATTCGATGTCATCGTCCAAAGCGAAGGAAATGGTTGGGCAAGTTGTGCTTGAGTCAGAGGACTGTTTCAAACGCCGACAGAAACAACAGGCTGGTTATTATGAAGATATTTCGGACGATGAGGGACCATATTTCCCTTCTCAAAGTGACACTCCGGATTCCAGAATAATCAATGTAACAGAGTCGTGTAGGCCTCAGCCGGAGGTTGAAAATATCATTTCTGATATACAGATGTCTGGATCGGATGAGCGGAAATTGGTCAACACTGAGTCTCAACATGGGTCTGAAGTCGCTCGGACATTATATGATAATGACTTTGAACAGTAGTTGGATGACACACTGGGTTCAAGCGGAGATTTACCATTCGCCACTCAGTCAGATACTCAGTCTGATCATTCGGACAGTGGTTCATGGGAAGAACTTTCCGCTTGGACACTTCTACATGAAGTTGAATTGGTGGACCAGCAAAACGAGTCCAACTTAGAAACTGATATCAGTGTACCTGAGGAGATGGAAGTATCCAGGACACCGGAAGTAGTGCCAACCGTCAGTGACGTCTTAGAAAATGATGATATCGACATAAACGCTGAATCGGATGAAGGGATATCGTGTGACTCACATTTGACGGATAATCAATCGTGTGAGGATCCAGTTGTCGTCATCAGTGACTCTGAGGATGAGATCAGGCCGGACAGTTACAACCAAACAACTGAATACATAAGTTTAACTCTTCGAACAACGAGACAGTTCACTCCAGAGGGCAATGTGATTTCGTTAGATCGAGTAGCACAGCTTTGATATTTAGACAATTTTTATCCGGAGAATATTGATCCTATGAACCTGTTGAGACTTATTCAGGATGAATTTTGTGCTTATGTCAATTCTTTTCAGCAAGGTGCTCAATATGATTCATAAATACAGGATTTCTTTTTGTGTGGTTTTCGTATTACATGTATATGTTTTCCAGTATTGTTCTCTGAACATTGATATTTCTTTTATTATAATGTTTATTATTTTATCTATTATTGATTTGTTTTATTTTTCATTACTTCAGGTAATTTTATCTGAGGTTAAAAATTTGGCCTTCATATGTAATGTTTATATTACTTTCATCATGCTTTTAGGTATCCTTCTATGGAAGGATCAAGTACCTTTTTTTTTTTGTGTTACATGATTATCTTGCTTATATTATTTTCTTCTGTTTGTTCCGGAAACGTATAGTTCGTTATATATATATATATATATATATATATATATATATATATATAATTACCTTAAATACTTTGGTTTGCGATCTAGGGCCAAATGACCTTCTTGTTTAAAGTTTTAATTACATGTTCCTTTTTTAAATGTTGTAAATGTTGTTTTATGATATTCTAGTCCTTGAAGGCAAATTTTGGGGTTTAAATATACCTTTTTCAGGCAAAGCAACGCCCCGGATACTTTTGGGGCGCGGTCATATATAGGACTCGTATACATGTACACAAACTGTGTTTTATGAGCCAGCGAAACGGAAATGCAGATAGAATGTCACCAAGGGACTCAAGACAATAGGCAATAATGTTTGCCAAGGTCATCATTATGTAACGTTATGTTAAGTCCTTTGACCCAACAACATTAAATTAAATTTAAGTAACATTCAACTGTTTACAGTCCACGTGGGGTTTGATTACTAGTATATACAAACAGCACATTACGACATGATGCACGGTGAAGTTACTTTCATTTCATATATACTACGTCGGTATAAAAGGGACATGGATGATATATTTTCTCGCATGGATAGCTACTTCGTGCAGACGCGGTAGTTATCGCTTGCGCACGCAATGTAAAAATAAATGTTTTAGTCATCAATTCAAACACGACACGAAAATTCCAAGCTAAAAACATGCGAAAACCAACAACACTCGCTGTCAACGAGATTTTCATACATAGTTTAGTATCACTTTCTGTCAAATCGCAATTAAAGACGATCGCGGCAATTTCGTCATATTCTAAACAGTAAGAATTTCATGATTCTTTGTATATTGATAGAATAATATCTGATCTAATAAAATATGAAATAAAAACAGGGGTCACCAGCCTTAGAAAAAAATATGAATATTTTAATCAGAATACCCAATATAGTAGCAGTTTTGGATGAAATTTCATCAAATAGATGAAAACTAAGTCTATTTTTTTCTAAAGAAATTACAATTATTAGTAAATGTTGTATCATTATATCGTGAAACATCAAATATAATGTAACAAAATGAATTTAGGGTTTACTATGTATACGTTTATTAATAAATACCTTTCCGTATGGCTAAAACGCGCCTTTATTTTGTAAGAAAGTAAAAACCAATGGTAGTATTTGTTTTGAACTTTATTTTTTCTAATGTTTAAACAGATTCTTTCTTAGTTTTTCAATGAATACTTTTAAAGTACTTATCTTTAAGATAAAATCTTAAAAACAATAGGTCACCAGGCTTATTTTTTAAGAAATAGACATTTTTTAAGTTTGTGGATTGGAAATTAACTCGGGGGAAATCTAATAATTCATCTAGAAGTTAAAGCCTGGATGTACACTTTTGAGATATTATGCAAGTGAGTATATTACAAGAAAGGTCTAATAATTTGCTTTAATTAAATGTTGTGATCGGCTATTTAATTAACATAAACATTCTAAACACGGTGCATCACCAAATCGGCGGTCTCTCTGCAGATATCGCTATATCGGCGGTCTCTCTGCAGAATTCGCTTTATCGGCAATCTCTCTGCGTTCGTACAGGTCATTCTCTGCCATTAACAAAAAGCGTCATGCACGGAGGGCCAAGAAAAGGACAAGTGGTCACTTTAAACAGGTGGGTAGTCTGGAGTACCTTCCCCTTATTACTGAAGTAAAGGCAATGTATACTATTAAAGTAAGTCGGGAACCAGACTAACAGGCGGGTTGCTCAAAATAAAGTATTGCACGGAACATTAGAGTATTTTTGCTGTGTATATACGTGTCCAATATTCATTTATTGCACTATTCATATTGCTTGTGTCTTTTATGTTTGTATGAATGTGAATGACAAAATATGTTTAAACTAATTATTAGCGACTGCGCTCTGAAACTCGGACAAACAGTTTAGTAATTTACCAACATGGCTCACAACCTCGGCACTATCTACAGGCTAAAGCGAGTTATTGCTTTGGTTACGTTCATAATATGAACATCGTACTAATCTTTTATGTTTATTCTTCAATAAGATACCGATAAATTGACCTATCTATATTATCAAAAGAACGAGCAGATTTTTGTGTCGGAACAGGAACAGAACAAAATTTTCTTTGACGTATATTAATACAGTACATAGTCATAAAATCATGCAAATAGATATACATGTATATTGAAAATCATGTCACGTACACACCATACAAATAATTAAAAAAAAATGAAATGAAAAATAAGAAGAAAAAGAAGAAGAAATATAAAGCCGCTTCATGTTGATGGGAAAACTACTATTTTATATGAATAATAAACAAAATAATATCTCGACTGATAATGAGGATGAGCTATAATGAATTTATCCTAACCAACAATCAGTGAATTCCTATTAATTAAAGATTCTCTAAGATATTATATCAAATTGTACAATACGTTTTTTCTTTTTCTTTTGCAAAAGTTGAATAAATTCTAACATGCTTGGTTTATTATAATAATAAGATTAAACATTTTTCTTATGTTATTAGATAACAAGGACATATTAAAACAAAATGGTATTCATCTTCCAAATCATTAGAGTTACAAAAAACACAACGCCTTTCATTTCTTGATAAATAATTTACTCCATTTCTTCAAGTATGTATTTTAAGTGAACTTCTAATTCTCGATATGAAAAATACGGTAAGTTATAAGGAAGTACATCCAAATATTCTTCATACTGTACAATTTGATTTTATAACATTATACAGAATCAAAACACCATTTATTTCCTTCTCAAGTACACAACTCTGTTTAAAATTATCAATTAGTCTTTTTTTTAAATACAAAACCACTGGTTTCATATCAAACATGAATGGATTTTCAAATACAAAACTAAAACCATTTATATCCAACATTTCTTTAACATTACTTATCCAGTTTCTTTCCCCATTTATAAATTCTTTCTTAATTAATTACATTATACCAATATTTCAAAGTTTTTAAATTACGAGTAGTATAACGAGGATAACGCCCCAATTCACCATATATATATATATATACATGTAGCAACATTTGAAGTATAAATTGTCTTACATTTAAGATAGCCTTACAAAACTTTAAATGAATTCGAGCTATTACTTTAGATTTGCTATAATCCCATATCTGAGCATTGTAACTTAAAATGGAATCAATAAAGGCGTCAAACAACTGACAAAATATGCTTTAATTGTAAATTTCCTACAATTTGAGTGTAAACAATTGAAAGAGCTTTGCCAATAAAAAAAAAATTTAAATAATTAAAATCATTTACCACATCTAACTTTATACTTTCAAAGAAAAATTCTTCTCCGGGTAATAGATGACCATGTTTACGAAAAACCATAACCTTTGATTTATCAATGTTTACCTCCAAACTCCATTTATTACAAAGAGTATTTAATAATTCTAAACTAGTTTTTAAATATTCTGGTGTATTTCCCAGTATTACCATATCGTCTGCAAAAAAGCATAATAAGCCTAATATCACGAATGTTGAGACCATATGTAATATCATCCTGTAAAGATAATTAAAGATCTAGAAATAGCGAAGAAAAAAATATAGGCGAAATAATTTCTCCTTGTTTTAAGCCAATCGGATTTTCAAAGATATTAGAATACTCATTGCAATTATGAACAAAGGATTTTACTTTTTCATACATATCCTCCACAATTTTTAATAATTTACCTTGTATTCCAGCTTTGTACAGTTTTAGCCATAATGCATTTCTATAAATACAGCAAGCGCTTTCTTATAGTATTTTTATACTAAATTTAACTACTAGTATATAAATTTATCATCTTCTGTTAAGTGTCCTTTCCTTGAACCGAATTGAGCATCCGATATTATATTATACTTATCACAATATGTTGAAATACGTTTATCTAATACAGCAGTGAACATTTTACATTCCACGAGAATTATTAACAACATTTTATCTCCCTTTTTATGTATCTGGGATATATCCACTATTCAAATAGCATTAAATGTATCACATAAATGTGATGCTAAAATATCAATAGACTCGATAAAATACTCATTTAACAAAAAAAAAATTCAGAACCGGAAGTATTATCTCTATTCAAAGATTTCACCTTTGCTTAGCGACCACCTCCTTCGGAAACTGTTCATGTATATAATACGGGGTATTGTCTAATGCCTTCCACTGTTCCCTCACTAATTCCCGTTCTTTGAACAATATAAAGTTGGCCACTATCTTCCGGTTGTTTCAAGTTACTCTCGGGCCCATGCGATGAACCCACTCAAACGCCATTTTGTCTACCTGCTCCTTGGCCAACTTCATCTTTGACTCGAGAAACTCTCGCAATTTCTTCTCTGTGTTCTCCTGAACACCGGTCGGGGCCTCCTTAATGTTAGCGAATACTAATTGTTTCGCAAAGATATCACTAGTTGCCTGCTTATCAATAAATTCATTACATTTTACAGAAGCCAAGAGTGGACAATAATCGCTCCATTCATTAAATGACAAAACATTAAAAAATAGTATGCTAGTAAAATAACATCCCTTCGCCAACAAATAATCAATCAATGAGGAACAATTTCTTTTTATATAGGTATATGACGCAACCTTTTATCTCGGCCAAGACGACCATTTACAATACGAAATACCATGGACTTTCAGAGGTCAAGTAAACGTGTTCCAAACGTGTTACACGTTTTGTCCAGAGGGACTCGACAGGTGTTGCACGTTTTGTCCAGAGAGGCCCGACAGAGGGGTTCATCTGGTGAATAATCTAAATCATGTACATTGTCCTTAATTAAATAACCATTTATGTTACCTACTCTACTGTTAAGTCACCTTCTGAAAATACTGAACCTAATTGATCAAAATCATTTATATCGTTTTGTAACAAATCAAAGAAATCAACATTACACACATCATACGCTGGTAACTTTCGCGCCATAGATACACTGCGCATATATATGTCATCATCACGGCCAAATAATGATTCATCCAGTTTCAACCATTGCACTGAATCATAATATTTATTTACTATTTTGATACCTGATAAAGGCTTTTCTTAATTTAAAAATAAATCGCAACTCCCCCAGAATTTCTTTTTGCATGTCTATGTTAAATTTACGATACATATCCTGATATATCAATATTACTATCACTTTTACTCCAAGTTACATATAAAAACATAATATCTCCACTACAAACCAAATTAACAAACTCCTCCTGGTCCATCCCGCTAGAACTCAAACCATTCACGTTCCAAGAAAGAATTTTAAGTTCACCCCCTACGAATTCCTATTTCTTCGCTTGCCCGCGCCTTCCCGTCAATGTTATAATATGAAACAGGCAGAGTGGTTTGATCAGGGGTGCGAGCAAACTAGTAAAGAGTATTTCTTAAATCAAATACTAAAATAGCAGAAAACAATTTTGAAGATTTAACTCTTAACTCTTTTTATATGTATAGTTATGCAAGAAAAAAGAAAAGAAATATCTAGTTCAAGAAAAAAAGGTATGTATGAAAGTCTGAAGTATTCAAGACCGAAGCAGATTGGGGGAGTATTTTTAGAAGTCAAATAAATATGATAAAAAGTATCAATTGATCTTTTTCGGCGTAGCTGTATAAAATTGATTTTGACCTACTTCTTCAACCAATCAAATGATGGTATGCAAATGAAGCCAGAGTAAATGCAATGCTATCATTGGCTTGTATAATTTATTTTTAGGATATTTAGGATATTCCAATTTAAAATAGGAGTTTCAGGTTGTATATATCTTTCTACATTTCTTTTTCAGTTTAAACACGAAAGGTAACACAGTAATGAAAATTTAACACCTCCATGTCAATTAAGGAATGCAGCTTTGGCTATTGATTTAAAACAACTAAATGAAACAGGCGTGTGTCTATTTTAGACTAAAATTTCCCTTAATTTGTGAAAATGGACTCGGCCTTCAAGGGAGGTAACTACTGCGGAGAAGTTGTGCAGTGTATTGTGCAGATCTGGAAACAATAATCGGTTTTGCAAAATTAGATATGAATTGTCTTTAATAAAAAGATATTTCATGTTTCTAAATAGTCTAAGATAAAAATAAAAAGGTGCAAGAAGTATTAGATTCGGTGTTAAAATGCCAGTAAAGCAATGGGTGGTGATTTGATCCTGAATAGATACTGTATAACATTACATATATTTGCCAGTATAAATATAATGTATATTCAGATATCTTTTATGTCATTCTTGGTTCATGGATCATCCATAAGTCGACAGAGTGGACGATTGTTCAATTACACAAAAAGGTGGTATAAAAAAGGTTAACAATTATCGTGGAATTATATTATTGACTGGTCATTCAGAACTTTTTAACACTATTTTAAATGAACATATTATTTCCTTTTCTGATGATAATGATATTATTTCTGATCCTTATTTTGGCTTTAGAAACGGATTTGAGTTATTTTGTATAATTTTGATCTCAATTATATTAATGAAAATAATAGATTATATTACTTGTATATTATGACATTGTTAAGATCAGGTGTAAAGGGGATTTTAGAATAATTAGAGTTAGACAAGGTAATACTTTTTTTTTTTTTTTTGGTTAATCGCCGCAGGAATAACATGACAATTTGAAGTTGCCTAATGACTTTTATTTTGTTAAAAAAAAAAAAAGGAAATGGGCATAGTTATTAATACAAACAACAGTGATGGTATTTAGGAGAAGGGGTGCTTCGCTTCGGAAAATATAAATAAAAACAAACAAACAATTTGTGTCAATTTTTCAATTACAGAAGTTTGTAACGAACGTTAGAGCCTATATTAAAAGATTATTCGGTGTATATGTGACTACTTAAAAACATAATAATAAGATTTCACCTTAAGCTTTGTAAAAGTGTTTTGAAAGTAAAAATAATTCGACCAGTTCGATGGTGTGTGGGGGGAAGGGAGGAGTATGAAGAGCTTGGGAAATATCCATTCCACATCAGTTGATATGTTCATTAGATAACTGATTTAAACAGTTAGACAATGACAGTATTGTTTAAAATCTACATATATTCGATGTTCATTTAAAGAGTCATTTGAAATGGGTACATAAAGTAAAATCATTGTCGTGTGAGCATGGTTTTACATATCATGATATTCATCCTTTAAAAGAGTTGATGTTAAACATTTTATTTTTGTGTTCAAACAAAGGTTTATTGTTTGTTTTCTTCAAAATTGCATGGTTGTCAAAAAGTTAATGGTGTTTTATAGAAGCGTATAACTCTGTTAAACCTGATTTTGTGTATGAAACATGTTTAAATGTACTTTCATCATCACTTTCCTCAGATTCATTGAGAATACAAACAGACAGATATTCTAAAAGAAAAGAGGTTATGCATGTCATTAATTTATGTAAATTGTTTTTAAATGGGAGAAGTAACGTTTAGAAGCTGAATTTCATTGTGTCTTATCTATCAAGAAGCCAGAAATAAATTTCAATCAAATCATTGTACATTGTATCATAATTATCTAACTTAACAAATTTTTGACATTTTGAAAGATGAAAGTAGATCATGAATATATCCTTTTAAATTTAGCCGTTTACGTTAAAATGTTCTCAGATCACAGAAGTGATTTTTATTAACATGAAATAAAGTAGTTTGTACCCTTTTGATATGATTATATGTTTTCAGCATTTTGTCTCTTTCTTTAATTTCATTTTCTTTATTTTCATTCGATTAACGATATTTTACAATATTTTTGACAAATTCATTCAAGATCTCAGCTGGTTTATGTATGTCAGATTACAGGTAGGGATGTAGCTTTATATACAATGTTATGAAGTCCCCATCCCCACCCCTTCCTCTGAGAAGATTTTCAAAAGTGAACCAACAAATGAACAAACACAACGTATTTGCTGCATTTAAGATAGACAGAAAGGATGAAAACGAAATGAACTCTTCCTAGTGAAGATAATTTTACTGACACGTGACGTCACACATTTAGAGGTGACCATGGCTTACGTTTTTCGACATGCAAGAAAGGTAAATATCTTAATAGACTTATACTTCTTGGTTTGGATTTGGTCATGTAAAAAATATCCTTTTTTAAATAATTAAGCTACATCCATATTGTCGGAAAAATCTCGGCATTGAATGATAATTTAATACAGTGACATTTCTTGACCCTTTATTCCGACTGGGTGGGGTGATGTTTAATTTGGAGGCGAAGTAATAACGGTATTTGCTTTTATTTGAATATATTTGCGGCAACTTCAGATTACACGTTTAACTGAAATAGCACAAACGCGAAACACTTCTATATGGCTTTAATAAAGCTCCCTTTTTGGGGACATTCATGTAATGTTGACTTAATCGTTTCGTCCCTATCCCGTTCGTCCTCTGTAGTCATTTGAAATGTTCAAATAAGTGACCCTGATTTTTAGATTTGAATATAAATAAAGCAAGTCTTGTTTATTGTTATTTTCAAATATTATAATAAGTAGGACTTTACGACGAAAATGCTCAAATAGTATGTTATTTAAAGGTATTTGACCTTCGCAATATTTGACATTCTGAGAATTTTGCTTTGTATCATTCAGTGACAAGTCATGAAAATGTTGCTATTCCCGGGAATTTGAAAACATTTTAATCAGTACAGCTGAAATGAAAAATTTGTTATTTTGTTACATTTAAGTATTAACTTACTATGTCTGAGTTTACTGGGGACATATATTGACATCCTGGATGTGGAATGCTTTTTCCTTATTGATGAACTTTTTTCTTTCTATTTCTTGTACAGGCAGTGGCCGGACTGGCCTGCCCAGTTCGACACATACATGTCACTTCAGCTGCTGCTGGAGCATCAAAGGTAAGAAACTCTTTAAGCTATATAGGAAAGGCCTAATTTTCAGGTTGAAGCTTCTCTTTTTTTTTACATATATGATAATTACCTGCTAGAAGTTAAGCTACAAGAATAAAATGTAAATGAAATAGGACTGTTTCGCCCTCCAAAATTGTGCTGCAATTCATTGTGATACAATAGCTATATATATATAATTATACTTGATTAGGGTTGGACACCGGTACACGGTACTGAGACCGTATCGAAACTTACTTTGAAATATACCGGTATATACCGTTTCGGAAATTACCGGTACCGTTATCGGTATTGCCACACCTAATCCTGCATATTTCTGCTGAAATTTGACACATCTCAACGTAAAAAGTCGAGAAAATCGGCTTCTTTACTCGGGTAAACGCGCAGAACACTGTACGGGCGTACTTGATTCTGGTTCAGCTGTGTAACAACCTTGTTCCGCTAAAATCAAGTATCACCTGTCTTAGATTGTCTGCTTTAGTGATTCCTTAAAATTCGCCCACAAGACAAAATGGATCGCTTTTTCAACCGTATGCAACTAATTCCACATTAACTACAAATTAGCATTTGCTATTGATCTTCAACAATTATAACAACTATAGTCTATTTCAAATTGCGAATCGAGTACACCTAGAAATAACGTGATAACAATAGTTTCGTACATCTGAAAATTTTATTCAACAAGCATGCTTTTGAACAAATTCGAAGCTCTAAATAATAATGAATCAGTACAAATAAATCTAACAATTAAAAAAAACTGTTACATTCCCATGTGCGTTTTTCACTTGAAATCACTCGTTTTTACGAAACTGCGTAGTTAGTCTGACTTCGTAACCTAGGAAGCTAAC
This sequence comes from Solen grandis, assembly GCA_021229015.1. Taxonomy (NCBI): domain Eukaryota; kingdom Metazoa; phylum Mollusca; class Bivalvia; order Adapedonta; family Solenidae; genus Solen; species Solen grandis. The sequence goes on from CM037784.1 coordinate 14,440,849, forward strand.
ATGGTCGGTAATCGATTACTGATTTGTTTCTGTTATTTCAGTTTATTGAAGTTTTTCACCTTTAAGTTGAGTTTAGTTTACTTGAGGATGAGAAAAAGAGATTACTGATATGTTTCTGTTGTTATTGTTAATTTGTTTCAGTTAATTGAAGTTAGTCACCTTTAAGTTGACTTGAGAAATACTGATTTGTGATCAATGATCACTGATTTGTTTCTGTTGTGTTAGTGCATTGAAAATATGATTCACCTTTAAGTTTAAAACTTAAAAGCTTATAATTGCTCTTGTTGAAAAATATTTTATTTGAAATTGATATTCATCAGTTAATTCATTCCAATCTTAATTGTTATCATGTTAATGTTTTAGATATTAGTTGGAAATTGGAATGTGCCTGCCTGATATTTCTAGTCATTACTCATTCATTTTACTTAACATGTTTATTGTTAATAAAAATCATGAAACAAGACTCACCTGTACATTAGTCATTTCAAGTAATACATGAAAATGCCTGTTAAAGTATCGGTATCGGTATCGTTAAAATACCGTACTCGTTTCGTTGGTACCGGTATGGTATCGTATCGTTTCGTTCTTAACGGTATCCAACCCTATACTTGATGTTTATTTTAACATATTGGGGTTCAGTAGAATTTATCATCCTTAATTTAAATTCAAACATGGCGCAAATATCGCATTTTTAATTCATACTTCCCTGCATCAAGTTTGTCATTGGACAACTTTCTGAAACACACTGACAAGGAAGAGTACTCTAATTGCATCAGAAAAGAGCTGAACATTACCTGGAACTTTTGAGCAAAGTTAAAACAAATTAAACATGGAAGTTGTTTGTAAATTTGTCCTATGCATTTGATTGATGTAAAAACACTTAGATTAACCTTTTGATATACATGGCTCCAATGTGATGTAATAAGACGCTTTTTGACAGCAATCTTTAAAGGTATATAAGTTAATGCAGGCTGAAAGTTGAGAAAACTTGCTGTTTTTAAATAATTAGGGTGTTTTTATTTTTGAGTTAATGTTACTGAAATTTGTGTCAAATTAATTAGCTTAAATTAATCATTTATGAAAATATGAAAATAATGTTTTGATAAATTCAAAGGTAATAACTTTATAACCAAAAAAGTTACACTGTTTATAACTGTGCATTTATTTTTTTGTGCATCCATACATATTAAAAATATTTCATCCTAAAAATATGAATTTCAAGAGCTTTCTTATGGTGTATACATTTTAATTTTTGGAGCAGAAATAACAAAATAATAAGGAAACGAAAATTCTGCTTTTATGTCATTCATATAGAAATCCCCTGAATTTACTTATAAAGTTGGCTGCCAAGAGTAGGGAAATTCTCTGATGTTGGAAATATGTATTGGGGGGAAAAAAACACAACATGACAGTTTTGTACTCTGTTATCTTAACTGCAGTTATGCAGTGCACCAATGATACTTTAAAGGGAAGCACATCATTCATGATGAACCGGTATACATAAATACATATAGTAGGTAAATGTATAGTTTTAATTTTGTTTCCGTTTGCTTAAGATCAGGGCTCATCCTAGGCTCCGAGAAAAGGGAGGAGTGACTTCTCCCTCAGCTCAGAGGAGGGAGAAGTGGAGAAACATCAGGGAGAAGTGAGAGATTTTATGTGGAAAATTGTATTTATAGTGTTAACGCCCTATTTTTTTCTACCATTCTTTCAAACTACATTCACTCATTCTTACAGACTAAAAAGAATGAAAAAATGTTGCATGATTTTTAAATAAGAAAGAAAGAAAGGATAAGAAGAAAAAATAGAAAAAATAGAAGGAAAAACAGATAGAAAAAAAAGGGGTTTTTTTTCCCATAAGTTTTAAGCATTTCGTAATACTTACATGATGCATGTCGATCATGGTTTGTGGTTTTTGCTGGAGCATCATGTCCACGCGCATAAGCATTATCAAATATAGCAGATCTACACAGAGAGCAGTGCCAAATACCCTTACTATCCTGCTCATACCAATCACATGACTTTTGAGAGTTTGTTTTTTGAAATTTTCTTGACGGAGATGCAGAGAGACTGTTTACGTTTACTGCCGGGCTTGGGCGCATCGCCCTTTCACCATGAAATAAGCGACATGAGTTTGCTCAGATTACTAATGATGTAAACAACATTAAATTTTGAGACAGACTGCCAAATACAAAGAAAACACGGTTTATAAAGATGTACATTCGAGTAATTGTCATTTCTTATTTGCAATTTACTAAAAAAAGTCGGGGTGACTTTCGGTTCTACTTGCTAACTTTTCGGGGGAAGATCAACCTTTTACACGGTGAGGAAGACCAGCACATCATAAAAAAATGTCCCCCCTGCGTCGGTTTGTGTACCCGTTACTTACCTGTCAACTAGTGTCAGTTTCTGATATACACGGCATCACACCCCATTTCTTATCTATCACTTATCAATTGTTTACACTTCGCTCCATGTTTTTGCACTTATGCATGAGTGAATTTGAAATCGAGGTTGACAGGTAAAACCAATGCGCTGATTGGTTGTTTTCTGAATTGGTAACGCCTACGTTGCTCTGTCGAATGCGAAATAGACCGATAATCTGTTTGGTAACATCAAAACAGAACAAACCGCTGCCGAAAATCTTTGATGTTTGTAGAGAGCGAAGTTTTTAAGCCGAGAGCGACTTCTTCGCCCGAATCGCCCTCTAGGATGAGCCCTGTTAAGATAATGATCCCAATAGTATGATAGCAGTCACTCTATTTCTAGGCTCTTTATTTCACTGAAACTGTTAGTGAAACAAGTCTATTAATATTATCTTACACCAACTTTTCAGGTGGCGATGAGCCGGCTGGAGCCAGACCAGCACCTGGACTATGATAAAGTGGCACACAGAGTGGATGTAGTGAAGCAGAGGCTAGGCCGTCCCTTGACTCTGTCAGAAAAAATCCTCTACGGTCACTTGGATGATCCAAAAAACCAGGTGGGCTTTAATCATGGATTGTGAGGTGTGTTTTGATAAAGAACAAGCACAAAACAGGCTGACTCAAAATGAGCAGTGGTCATCGTTATATGAAATACCTTAAACCAGATTCATGTTCCATATTATAGAAAAAAAAACACACATACAAATATATTTAGATAAACCTACTTCAGTGTTTTATATACATGTAGTTATTTACTGTGATTTTCATGTGGAATATGAAGGAAATGGTTGTACCATGTGAAATAACATCGAGGATATTATGGACCAGATTATTATGAGATTTAATATGAAAACATTTGCACTAACATGATGGCTCTATTGCAGGATATTGTACGTGGGGAGAGCTACCTTAAGCTGAGACCAGACCGTGTTGCTATGCAGGATGCCACTGCCCAGGTGCAGTTTTGTGACATGTTTTTCATTGCTCTATGAATTCCAACTAAGAAGTTTACAAATCATCAGAAAAAAAGTTTTTAATCCATAATGGTAGTAATAACTTAACATGGTCATTCTTTAATTACAAATCAAATTTGCTTTTAGCAATGGTTCACTGTTATATAAACATAATTTTACATACCACTATTAACAACATCCAGGCTGATCAGACATTATACTGGTTTTAGAATAGAATTCAAGATTGCAGAGTCATGTCAGGTTTGGAGCTGTTTTTGGTCTAATTCTGGCTTTAATATTTATAGTCTAATGATGCTTTAAATTTCATCCTAGTGTGATAAAGGATAAAGAGGTTTATGTCATAGTGATCTATATATTTGCTCTTAATTTTATTCAAGTAAAAGCAATCCTGATCTGTCAAAGTGTGTGTTTGTACCATGTTGGCAGATGGCCCTCCTGCAATTCATCTCTAGTGGTTTACCCAAAGTTGCCGTACCATCCACTGTACACTGTGACCATTTGATAGAAGCTCAGGTGGGAGGAGACAAGGACTTGGCCAGAGCAAAGGTAAGAGAAACCCAGACTCTGACAATTTAACATTAATTCAGAGTTACTGAGCACTGTGTTACTTGAAGCATGGGGTTAAAATTGTAAAACTTTATAATTACTTTCAGGTTATAAATTTACAGAAACTCTTGCTTGAGCAAAATAGATATCACAACATTATATTCAAATATATTCATTTGTATTTTCTTATGCATTACTATTTGTTTTTTTTTATATTCCTTGAAGCTTACTAATATACAGCTGATTAAGAATCTAATTTTGTTTTCAGGACTTGAACAAGGAAGTATATGACTTCCTGTCCTCAGTCTGTGCCAAGTATGGCCTTGGGTTCTGGAATCCAGGCAGTGGAATCATCCATCAGGTAAAAGCACTTAAACCTTTATTTATAGTCTGAACATGATGTCATGGTGGATCAGTGCAACTTGTTTTAGATACCCTTAAATAGACTGCAGCATATTTGTTTATCTAGTAACTTTGTATCATAAATTTTCTCCATCTCTGAACTGTTCTATGAAAATGAAGTAAATATTGTTCATGATTTCAGATTATTTTGGAGAACTACGCATTCCCTGGAGCCTTGATCATTGGTACAGACAGCCACACCCCTAATGGTGGGGGCCTTGGTGGGTTGTGCATTGGTGTCGGCGGGGCCGACGCTGTCGATGTTATGGCAGACATACCCTGGGAATTGAAGTGTCCAAAGGTACACCATAGTACATAATGTTAACAGAAAGTTTTGCAGCTTGAAGAGTGAAATATGCTGTCCCTTGGTTGTAAATTTTTTTTATATATATTCTAATATATTTTCAGATTTGCTTTTTTTTTTTTTAAATTGATCCATTAAGTTATGTGTCAAGGAAGCTTGATAAATGCATGGCATAGAAATCATTTCTGTTTAGTTCCTAACAGTTCTAAGGCCTTTTTCTTTAATTCAAGTAAAACATCTGACACTGTACAGCTTGTAGTTTTGTTTAGAGTCATGTGTTGTTTGATGTCCCACACAGGTGATCGGTGTGAACCTGACAGGTAAGATGAGTGGCTGGACCTCACCCAAGGATGTCATCCTGAAGGTGGCCGGGATCCTCACTGTCAAGGGAGGCACTGGTGCTATTGTCGAGTACTTCGGACCAGGGGTTGACTCTATCTCTTGCACTGGTATGTACTGTTGGATATAATCCTCCATACGCAGGACTATGTTTTGTATAGTAACTAAGTTTTCAACCTGTCTCACAGGACAACTTTGGATACAGATAAAAGGGCTTATTTGAAATTAATAACACATGTTAAGTAGAGGATTCAAGTATTTCTTGTTTGAATGCTGTAGAAATCATTAAGGCAGTAACATAATCAAAAACAGTAAGTCAAATTGTTTTAATAATAATACACTTTATTGAGTGGAAAACTTCTGAAATTTCCTTATTAAAAGAACTGAATTGTTGTGTAAAGTCATTTCCCAGCTAGATGTCTAATGATGGGGGTATGTTACAGGGATGGGCACAATCTGTAACATGGGGGCTGAGATAGGAGCCACCACCTCTGTCTTCCCTTACAACTACAGGATGCAGGACTATCTGAATGCCACGGAAAGGAAGGGTATGTAGACATTCAAGTGACTGTACAAGTAGTTTCGTCTATCTCTTAAGTCTTTGAAACAAGATAGCTGCCGTGTTTTGCCATTGAGAATAGGTTTTTTTGTTCATAGAAAATAAAAAAGTTTTACCGTATACACCGGCAGATTAGGCACACTTTTTTTATATGATGATACACAGCTTTTCAGGTTTCTTTTTTCAATCACCGAGAAGTGAAATTTACCGGTATACGATCTCAGAAAATGGATATACTGAAAGCCAATGAATACAAAAATATGCCTCAAAGTCTATACGAAACCATAATAAACAATACCAGATTATTGCTTTAGTTCTTATTAGTTATCCTACTGGTAGATTTCATGATAAAATGATTGTGAGAAACTGTAACAACTTGATGGAAGCCATTTTCAGTATAAACAAGTAAGTTTATTTTACGGGACCTCATGATGTATAGGAGAAACTTGACAGGTGGCAAATGTTACGTAATGTTTGTTAGTTGGGAGAATTTTGACAGGTGACAATGGTCCTCAGTGTTAGAATGCAGGGACACGGTTGAGTAATGTCATGTTTTGAAAATATTTCACCTTTATCCTACCCATCGTGAATGTAATGGTCTAATGGTAATGCCATGTGTAAATAAAACAGTTCACCATATGATTAGCCCATTGACGTACGGATAGCTTTCAGTCTGTCAAAATGTACGACGGCACAAATTTCAAAACAAGATTTCGCCGCGTACGATACGATTAGTGATATTTTTTTTTTAGCTCACCTGAGCACATGTGCTCAGGATGAGCTTTTAGGATCGATGAATGTCCGTCGTCCGTCCGTCGTCCACAATTTGTTCGTTTGCACTCTAGCATCTTCATTTTATGAGCAATTATCTTCAAACTTTAAAACAATGTTTATAACCATAAAATCTTGGCCAAGTTAGATTATGGCTGATATCGGAGCATAGGTCAGGAGTTATGCCCCTTTTAAAATTCAAAAAAGCCAGATTTCACATTGTTTGCACTCTAGCATCTTCATTTTATGAGCAATTATCTTCCAACTTTATATCAATGTTTATAACCATAAAATCACGGCCAAGTTCGATTATGGCTGATATCGTACCTTTAGGTCAGGAGTTATGCCCCTTTTAATATTCAAAAAATGCAATATTTCAAGTTGTTTACACTCTAGCATCTTCATCTTTTGAGCAATCCTCTAACTTTATGGCAATGCTTATGACCATAAGGTCTCGATTGAGTTCGATTATGGCTGAGATTCATCAATTAGGTCAGGAGTTATGCCCCTTTTAATATTCAAAAAATGCCATATTTCACTTTGTTTACACTCTAGCATCTTCATCTTTTGAGCAATCTCTAACTTATGGCAATGCTTATGACCATAAGGTCTGATTGAGTTGATTATGCTGAGATCATATTAGGTCAGGAGTTAGCCCCTTTTAATATAAAAAAATGCCAATTTCACGTTGTTTACACTCTAGCATCTTCCTTTTTTTAGCAATCATATTCAAATTTTATGACATTGTTAATGACCATAATGTCTTGATTGAGTTCAATTGTGGCTGAGATGGGTCATTTAGGTCAGGAGTTATGCCCCTTTTAATACAAAAAATGCAAGATTTCACTTTGTTTATTCTCTACCAACTTCATTTTTTTAACAATCAGTTTTAAACTTTAAGACAATGTTTATGCCCATAATCTCACAATCGGGTTCAATTATAACTGATATTGACCTGTAAATTTAGGAGTTATGCCCATTTCACCATACAAAAAAGCCAGATTTCACTTTTACACTCAAGTATCTTTATTTCTTAAGCAATCATCTTTCTCAGGTGAGCGACCAAGGGCCATCTTGGCCCTCTTGTTTTCAAATAAGTTACCCTGAAAGTTAGGATGTGCCTTATACGTAGCTGCACCTTATCTGAGCGTGTGTACGGTATGTATTAGACTCAACATTAAAGATGTTTGTCTTGAATTAATAGTATAGTTAAAGTTAAGGTTCTTTGGGTTGTTAAGTCTATTCTTGTATATTTCTAAAATGTGCATTTTGCTATATGTTTCCAGGAATTGCTGATCTTGCCAATAGCTACAAAGGTCTCCTGTCAGCTGACCCCAATGCCAAGTATGACCAGGTCATAGATATCAACCTAGATACAGTAAGTATCTTTAAACAGTATTCTTTCTTCATGTTAACAACACTTGGTTTTATAGACTTGTTGTCATATTAAGGTTTAACACATTTGAATCTTTTACAAACCTTAATTCCTGTTATTTTGATAACACAATGCATGTTACTACAACAGTTGGAGCCAAGTGTCAATGGACCATTCACCCCCGACTTGTATCACCCAGTCTCGTCACTGAAGCAGACTGCCATTGAGAATGACTGGCCCCTTGACATCCGTGTGGGTAAGTACTGGAGTACTCACTATTGTGCTGTTAGATTGACTCTCCTTTAACAATTTTTATGTTAATGATTTGTAATATTAACATTGATCTACATCTTTACTAAATATTGTTTGAAGATCATTACATTAAAAATACAATTCTCTTTAAAGGTAGATAAACTATGATTTTCAGTACAAGTTAAGATAAAAGTCTTACACATATATCTGAACAACTGATAAATCAGTTAAAATCTGCACCATGAAGATCTGCACCATGAGGGTCATGAGATATAAAAGTTACCAGATATAATAAACCTAAATTCTCTGTTTGATACCTACTATGTACATTCATTATTTGCATATTATGTTACATTGTTCAGGTCTGATTGGAAGCTGCACCAACAGCAGCTACGAGGACATGAGTCGGTCGGCCAGTATTGCTCGTCAGGCCCTGAAGAAAGGGATCAAGTCTAAGGCAGCCTTTACCATCACTCCAGGTTCTGAACAGATCCGAGCTACCATTGAAAGAGATGGCCAGGTACTGTACTCACCTTTAAGGATTGCCACTTCATTGTACTCATGTAAGTTTATTTAAAAGCTGGTCCCATCTGCGTAGGACAAGTTTAAAGTTGGCTAAGCTGGAAAGTAATGACTTACTGCTGGAAGTTAGTCCAGTGAGTCATCCATTGAAGAAAATTAGAAAATCTTGTTATTTCATCATATTGAATAGATTACGTGTGGTTCACAGATAAATACATCAATTATTAATTTGTCAAGAGAGTTCTTGTTTTATTTAGACTGTATGTATTGCAGGCTGCAGCATTGCGTGAGATTGGAGGTATGGTGTTAGCCAATGCCTGTGGTCCATGTATTGGACAGTGGGACAGACAGGATGTTAAAAAAGGAGAGAAGAACACCATTGTAACATCATACAACAGAAACTTTACCGGTCGTAATGATGCCAACCCGGCCACACATGCTTTCGTCACATCCCCAGAACTTGTCACAGCCATGGCTATCGCTGGTGACCTGGGCTTCAACCCAGAAACTGATGAGCTGGTGGCAGCTGATGGTACGTAGTATCACATCTCGGGGGGTGGCAGTCTATGATTAGACTCTGCAGGAGAATGTTGCTTCATTTCCTTATCTGACTAGACTTCCAGGGGCACATGCTGGTATTATATATGTATATTTACTGGTAGCCAAAGATTTGCAGTATTTAAGGTAAATTTGGTCTTTTTTTGGGGGGGGTGGGGGGGGGGTAAACCTAGGTTATATCCTAGATACTCCTTTACAGATTCAGGTTCAGATAAGGCTGACCTTAAAAATTTCTTTGTTTGGATTTACCGATTGACTCAAGAAAATCGCCGCGACTCAACTTTTTTTTTGGCCTTTCAGGTGTCTGAATTTTTTTTTTGGCTAGATCAATCGTAGTCATAATATATAGCAGTTGTAAAAAAAGAACTCTTACACAACAGGCAATGTCCAGGTGTATAGCTGCTATAAATCCAAACTCAAACAAGCTCTAATACAAAACTCTTTTAAGTTTTGATAAGCGGCATCTCAAAGAAACTGTTCCAGAGTTCAAAAGGAAACCGCACATTGGTTTGTGTGAGTTTCACACCCTTTGAACTTTACTGAGCACTGCAGTATGTTAATTTCTTCCAGTGTGTAGAGTGGATGTCACACAAGGTGAAATTGAAATCAGTGGAGGGGGCACAGAGGGGTGCATTTGGTGACATTTTGCAAGCATTCCTTTCAGAATAATTGACAGCTTCTCATCCCATAATTAATACACAGACTTCTACAAATCTTCTCATCCTTTTGACACTGCTTTTCCCCTTTACCTGAATCATATTGCAGCTTACTGAGGTTTAGTTTATGTGCTGATAAGAATATGTGGCACCATAGCTCTCTGCTCCCCCAATGCATGTGAAAGATGTTTTGGGAGTATGAATGAAAACAACTTTGGAATTAAATAGTACAAGAAACTGGTAAGAAACGCACAATAATAATTAGGTCTCCCAAACAAACTGACATTGTTTTTACTCCGTTTCTGCTTCTTTCTCGCGCCAGCGACTTTGTATGGACCATATCTCGGAGACCGCGCGATAAATCTTTACAAAACTTTATATGATTACAGTCCTTAATGTGTAGTCGTGCCTCCCAGATTTTTGTAAATGGGGGATCCCTGGGTGTCAGGCCCCACCCCCTCAAAGATGGCTTTTTGCATGAAAAAATGTATTTTTATTAAATATTGCAAATTTTCAACCTTGAATCATATCTGTTTTTGTTCCTCATAATAGGAAGAAATGCAAAGTACTACTATGGTGTCCCCTGAGGTCACCCAGGGGTCTGGCCCCATCCCTTCAATTTTACTTATGATCTTATATCTTAAAAACTGTTCAGATCCCCACTCCTAAGCCACATATATTCTTGTTCCTCATGATCAGATGGATTGAATGGTACATCTTTGATGTTAACAATGGTCACCAGGGGGTCAGGTCCCACTCCATTTTTTCAATAACCATTCTTGTATGATTGTCTAAGGAGAAATTTCGTTTTGGGAAACTTAGTGACAGTTTACTGTCACAATTATATTATTACTTGTTAAAATCGTGTTTTTTATTTGTCACATAAACACATTTATGAGAAATAGCAATATTAGTTAAAAATCCATTGTATTACTATGTACAGTTATTCTGAATTAACGGTAATGTGAAGTAATGATAGTATAATAGTAGTATAAGTTTCCATAATTATTGTGTCAGATAAAAAAAAATACCTATCTATCTACCCACCTAAAAAAATGTGGGTCGGGTAACTCCAAACAAAGAATTTTTTAAGGTCAGCCTAAGTACATAAAGACCACTGGCCTATAATTCAGGTCATACATTACATGTCATATGTGGAAAATCCACACAAACAATATAGTGATGTGTACCTTGACAACAGTCATATACTTTCATACATGTCAAGTACAGTAGACATACTTATTATTTATCTCATGTTCTATTCTTCTGATGTTTTATAATCACATGACTATTTAACTTTCACCTGATGCCTCATTACTGTCAGGGTCAAAGTTCAAGTTTGAAAGCCCATATGGGGATGAGCTTCCATCAAAGGGATTTGACCCCGGCCAGGACACATTCCAGCCCCCACCAGCTGATGGCAGCAGTGTCTCTGTCCAGGTGGACCCCAAGAGTAACCGCCTTCAGCTCCTCAGTCCCTTCGAGAAGTGGGACGGCAATGATATCGTCGACATGCCAGTATTAATCAAGGTCACTACTCTTTTTGTGTCACACGTCACAGTCGCAAGAAATAATTAAACTACTTTTATTAGCTCGACTATTCAAAGAATATGAGAGCTATTGTAGTCTCCCTGGTGTTGGCGTTGCAGCTTTTGGTTAAAGTTTTGCATGCAAGTTACTATCAACTTTATATCTCTATAATCATTTATGGTATTGACATGAAAGTTTATAAATATGTTCAGGGGCATCAGACAACCAAGCTGGATAACTCTTGACTGAATTTAATATGAATTATGGCCCCTTTTTTTACTTGAAAATTTTGGTTAAAGTTTTGCATGCAATAGAAAATTTGGTTAAAGTTTTGCATGCAAGGTACTATCCAGTTTGTATCTCAATAACCATTCATGGTATTGACTCGAAAGTTTATGAATATATTAAGGGGCATCAGACAATCGAGGTAGATAACTCTTGATGGAATATATTACAAATTATGGCCCCTTTTTAACTTAGAAATTTTGGTTAAAGTTTGCATGCAAGGTACTTTCATGCTTATATCTCAGATTTCAGGCATGGGGTTGATTTGAAACATCTTTTATATGTTTAGGGGTATCATACTATAAAGGAAGATAACACTTGATGTAATATATTGAAAATTATGGCCCCCTTTAACTTACAATTTTGGTAAGATTTTTGCATTCAAGCTTCTATACAGCTTATATCTCAGAAATTGCTTGTGGAATTGACTAGAAAGTTAAGGAGTGTCTTCAGGGGCATCAGAAAACCAAGGAGGATATCTTTTGGTTTGAATTTTATGCAAATTATGGCCCTTCACTAACTTGGATTTTTGATTAAAGTTTTGCATGCACAGTATTATTGTGCTTATGTCTCAGAAACTAGGCATGGGATAGATTTTAGACTTAATAAAAACATTAAGGGGTATCAGACTATCAAGGCATATCATTTTTGACTTATTATGTTCAGGGTATGTGAAAGGCAAGAATTGAAATAGATTTCATTTGATTTACCAACAAGCATTTTGAATAGTCGAGCGTGCTGTCCTCTGACAGCTCTTGTTTGAATATATAGTCTACACATTATATTCTAGCAAGGTTACTGTTTTAATTTTAGAAAGAAATTGAACTTTTCAATTTAAAATGAAAATTTGTAATAAAAACTAATATAATTAAGGAAGAAAATGTATCCATTTATTTTATAACTTCTCTAAATTAAGAGAATATGATATTACCCTGTTATGAATCACCCAGTATACTTTATTAACACGATAATAAAACAACAGCAACAAAAATCAGTAATAAAACCAAACTTCAAGTATTTTGAGAGAGTATGCTTCTGTATTTCAGGCCAAGGGTAAGTGTACAACTGACCACATCAGTATGGCAGGTCAGTGGCTCAAGTACAGAGGTCACCTTGACAACATCTCCAACAACTTGTTGATTGGGTAAGAGATATTTTCTGTCAGATCATTAGTATATAGTCAAATAATGTTATCCATGAAGCTGGCAAGCTTTTTGAACAGTGTATATATTGTAAAGCATACATATAAGATTTAGGGGAGAGTCACATAGTCTTGAATGCATCTGATGATGACGTAGGGTTAATATGTATTTCCTATATTTAATGAGAAGCTGGTCATGATGGTCAGTGTTTGCCGGACAACTGGTAGGTCAAAGAATGTGATCCTTGGTCATGACATTACATACAAAGTTGTTCATAATGGTACTGTTATATCTCCCTTTTGCTCAGAATAGTTTGATACTTCCAGGACTGGGTGGCCCTGTGTCAGGTGTATGTGACTGGATGGCCCTGTGTCAGGTGTATGTGACTGGATGTGGTATCATGTTACTTGTCTGCAGACAGGCAGCACTATATCAGTCTCGTGTTGACAAGTCCAGTAGGACAAAGGAAACATTTTATGAAGACGAGAACATTCTAATACTGAAAAGATTCTAGGATTTCAGCTTAAAAATGTTTTTTTCATCAAATGACATGATCTTGAATCATGCATAAAATCAAAATGTCTTTCTAATTTGTTTCTGTCTTTTATTTAAGAGCTGTCAATGCTGAAAATGGAGAGATTAACAAAGTGAGAAACCAGCTCACAAATGAGTTTGGAAGTGTCCCAGATACTGCAAGATATTACAAGGTTTGTTATCAAGTGAATACTTTCCTTATTTCAATATTTCTTATGAATGTTTGATGATCTGCTAGAGTTCTTGAAAGGAGTGTTTCAAGGAGTTTATCAACTTAGTTGTTTTGTTCATGTATGTAAACTAAATTGAAAGATTAATTAGATATTTGTTGATATTAACTAGGAACTAGAAGCACCGCGGATAGATAGATGGATCAAACTATTACTCTTATTATAACCATTCACCGAATCACTAGCCTTAATCTGCTGTTGAATGTCCTCTTGTAGGCCAACAAAGTACCATGGGTTGTGGTGGGAGATGATAACTACGGTGAGGGCAGCAGCAGAGAGCATGCAGCCCTGGAGCCCAGACACCTCGGGGGTCGTGCCATCATTGTGAAGAGCTTCGCCAGAATCCACGGTAAGTATTACCTACAGCTGGTGTTCGTATGTTGAACATAAAACACCATTATTTGGGGGCATCTGTTGTCATTGGTTATTTTGACAGTAGTTGGTTTGTGTGATAGTTAGGTCAGTAGGATTCATGTGAGGAGGCCTTTCAGTTTGATGGTTCTACCCACATACTTCTGTGCGTTGGTTCTTTGTCACTTGCTTGTCCTTGCTGTATGACTAAAAACTTTCACATGTGGTTAACTTAAAAATAGTACAAAATAATATAAATTCAAATTAAATTATTTCTTTGATACACTATTAAAATCCAATGTACCTTCCATTATAAACTATGAGTATAGAATTAAGTAGCAGCCCATGTTGATGTTGTTTCTGAAGTGTTGGGGACTATAGATCTGTTGCAAATGCTGGAATAAAGGGAGATCACTGCAGACGACTTGTAAAAACTTGTTTTTGTTAGTTGGATAATCAATCAGGACAGATAAGGTTGTACTTTGATGATTTATATTTGGTTTATTTTAGTTGTTTTTTTTAGCACAGGCCTGATTATATGAAATAACACAAATAGCTTGTGTTTTCAACAACAAGTGGTTATATTTTCTCTTTATTATCATAATCGTTTTCTGCAAACATTGAACTGTAGACTTGATGATATGATACACCTTATGATACAGAGACAAACCTGAAGAAGCAAGGTTTACTGCCACTGACCTTTGCTGACCCCAGTGACTACGACAAGATCCAGCCATCTAGCAGAATATCCCTCTTGGGCCTGAAAGACTTGGCTCCTGGCAAGGTACGTACTTCGAATCTCTGCCCATCTTCTGTCATATCAGTTCATTTACATGTAGTTGTGTAATGAATTGTATATTTATGACATTGAATAAATGTGTCAGATTTGTGAAAATTATCAACATTTCTACATACCTGATATTGGTAAATGCCAGTGTTTAGAGGTCATGTGTAAAATGTGTTTTTATGATACCCCCGCATCACAGAAATAGTGGCTACATTGAAGTCTCTCTCACCATGTCCTACACTCTGTTTCACATTACATTAAGACTAGGTGAAATGCAGGGGTACTAATCACCTAAGTGATCAATCTAGTTTTGCTCATTTTCAAGTATCAAGTATCTCTCGAGTATTAGACAAAATTGAACATCAGCTAAATACTGAAGATTTGAGGCTATCAGAGGTAAGGTAGTACTGTGTTGTTGAAAAAGATGCACCTGCTTATCGCCTTACTGACTAACGTATCACAGTGATTATTACAGCAATTGACGTGTGAAGTAAAGAACCAAGACGGTACCACCATACAGATCAAGCTGAACCATACACTTAACGCCGGCCAGATTGAGTGGTTCGTGGCTGGCAGCGCCCTTAACAGAATGGGAGAAAAGCGCCAGTGAATGGCTTCTACAGTTTCATAAACAATTTAACAGTCGAGGATTAAAATCTGTGATGAACATGTATTTATGTCGAGTGTGGGTCGTGAGCCTCTTTGATAGTGTGTGTAGAGGTATAAAGCCATTTAAGTTATGTTTTAGCAACTTAGTTTTAGTTTTTTAGCTTTTAATCAACCATACCTCAGGACGTCTGAAATGCAGTTATTGATGAACTATTCTGTTAATTTATGGTTTTAACAAAGCAGAAGAAATAAGGCCGAAGGAAAAAAGGGCTTTTGCAATGTGTCTGCACCATATGTCACAGGATAAGGTGAAGGGGGACCGAAGAGATCAGTACTGGTGCTCCTTCACAATCTATTGTTTGTGTTGACATTTTTGTGTGTTGAGTGAAAATGAGTTGTTTCTGTGTAATCTTCTATAAAAGGAATAATTGATACCGTGTGAAAACATTCTTCATACTGACCGGTGCATTTATTTTTATGGACATTTTAGTTTGATAAACTGCTTTAACGAGCTGTTATTTCAGCACTTACTGGCAGATAGATTGCACCTCCAAAGAAAGAATATTTTTATGTTATAAATATTGTATATAATTTTAGTAAACAAAAATATGAATTTTATTGAATCTTTCATTTTAATTTTTTAGCATTATTAAATCTTTTGAATCGTTTATCATTTTATTTCATCTTTTAGAAATTGCAGCAATTGATTGATGCCTGTAGTCAGTACTAATATAAAACCAAAAGCTTATCTGAGCAGCCATGTCTCACACAAATGTTGATACAGTGTCATTTGTGGAATATATAAAAGTCTTATGAAATGCTTCTTCCAGTGTCTAGATGAATCAGCTGTTGTGTTGTCATTAATATGCATATGTTAGGACAATTAAGGCATCAGGACATGGTGTTGTATGACGGCTGATCACTGTTGTTATATTTATACATGTTTGATATTCGGCATGTTTGGTTTATATTTGAATAAAAGAAATAAAGATGGAACTTATTTGTTAACATTTAGTCCAAGGTTTTACATTAATCGGTATGGCTTTGACTGGATAAAACCCCCAGGTGGAGCGTTTTCACGAAATCAGGAGGTCGTGGCAGAACATTGTGCAATTTTAGCTCTCTAGAACCGCGAAAAGCCCCTGCCCATTATGTTATAAATATGAGTCCAGCCTGTCAGTGACGTCAAGACTGAGATGATAATGTAAGGGAGACGGACCAAAAACTGTCCAATATTGACACATCGGTGCCCGTAGGGCAAAGATATGTCAGAATAAATTGTAGTGTTTATCACAAACTAAAAACCCCGTTAAGATATAACAACACATTTCTTTGTTGAAGTTAAAGACGATACGCAAGAACCCAAAGGACATGGACCTAGACCTGGTTGTCCTATGTAAACATTAGGGACACAATATTTTTATTGCACTGCAATTAACACATTGAATAGAGAATATACACTATTCCGTATAATGTTCATTGATAACAAAGAAAGTCACAAAAAAGTTTAAACATTGAAATTACTTTCAAATATCTATTACTACGTGTATTGCGTCTTTTATTTTATGCAAACTGATTAAATAACTGCGTTCTGTCAGTGAGATAAAATCCATATGTCTGTTGAGTGATGTCGATCTGCAGGAACTACTTTGTCAACTGCTTTAAGCAAAGGTGACGCATAAGGATCACTTTTCTGTCGTCTGTCTGTCCGTGACACTTTTCCCGTCACTCTTCAGCAGGTGACATGTGTTCCAATAACACTATTGTTTAACTACTTAGTAGTACTAAAGGGTATGCAGAAAGAAGAAGAAACTTTCACATTTATATAAACATTTACATCATGGTTCAAACAGGCCTTGAAAATTCCTTGAAAACGGCTTTAACCTTGAGAAATACTTGAATTAAGATTGTCCTAGAATTTCAGTAAAATTTCTTGAATTTTAGTAAACAACATTGAATATTCAAAACTGCATTAGCAATGCAATTTTAAAACAAAAATCAAAAAAAAAAAAGGTTCCTCTTCATAGAAACTTTTTTAAAAAGTCTTGGAACAAACCGAAATTGCGAATAAGTGTTGCGGAAAACGTCGTCAGACATTGTGCAAATGGTAATTTTCTTATTTGTTTACCACGTTTTTGAGTGGGTTTTTTTTCAGCGCTCAAATAGTTAAAAAAAAAAGTGGCCATGAAAGAAAAAAAAAGAAAAAAATCGCCTTGAATTTACACTTTTAGCCTCGAAAAATCCTTAAAGAGTCCTTAAATCCTGTATAAACCGTGTACATAAATACACGTACCGCAACATGGCGTCTTAACCCTTTCCCTCATATAGACTCATTTTGACGCACTCAGTAGGTACCACATAAAGCCTGATCTGCAGAAAACCACTGTTAAACCTTACCAAATTTAATTGTAAAATCCTCATTACCAGACCACTGAGGAGCAGCGAACAGCATAAAACCTGATCAGCCTGCGAGTTACTCGCAGGATGATCTGGTTTTATGTTGTTCGCATAGGTCTTTTCATGGTTTCCTCTATGAGGGAAAGGGTTAACTAGTTCAGGTAGCGATTTTGTAAGTTCATTCCCATGAAGTGCATAATGCATGCGCGGAAGGTGAATGAATCTAAATAAAGGTTTTATCAGTCTTCAATATAGTTTTCATACCGTTTGTGATGGGAAAACCATGTTTTTTTTTATTTTTTTATTTAATTTATTTATTTTTATTTTATTTATTTTTTTACAGTCACGGATGACATTGCGTCTGTAGATGGGTATTGGCGTAAAAATACACATATTCATTTGTAGTAAAACAACAACAACAAATTCTTAGTCAATGACCATCTGTGAACGAGCTGCTCTAAGGTACCATTATTTTTGTTTAACTTGAATCCCGTGTCACCTACATTGCGATGCGACCTCTGTGACTGATTGTTCCTGTGACTGATGCAACACCTTCCGTCCATATTTAAAATAAAGGTATTGGCCGATCAATCAACGACAGGTGATTCGCAATAGGTACGGTTATAGACCTACGGCTAAGGGAGAAACGGCCTGTCTTCAGCGACTGGTTGCCACAGTGTGGGGACTTGTGTCGGTCATTTGTCGCCTATTGATCAAGGCATAAGCATACAAAAGATTATTGTTGTTGTTGTTGTTGTTGTTGTTGTTTTCAGAAATAAATTAATAAAAAAATCACCAGCTGCTGCGCATGCAAGTTAGAAGTATATCTGCTGCAATGTATAGGGCTCAAATGCAGCCGACCTGTGAATGTTTTGCAACAATATCTATCCCTGGTGCCCGAGTGTGTACATACGGATGTCCGTGTTCTGTTGTTATGCATTTACTTTGTTTTTACGGAACATAGTTGTATATCTATAGCACACTTACAGTGTTTTTTGTTGTATGTGAGCACAGTACTGTTGCAATGCGTAAACAGGTCTTTTTTGTTTCACCTGATGTAATCAGAGGTGGCCAAGGGATCACTTCTCCACCGTCTGGTGCCCGTCTCTCTGTCCGTTTCAAACTGTCTTTTTTCTCGTCACCCTTCTTCCAGCAGATTACATACGTGATTAGTTTTTTCAAAGGTGGTTGATCTGCGAACGCTTGGCAACAACCAGTCGCCATTGAAGTTCCGTTCTATCGCCGACCCATCACCGACCATTCTATACTGGGTTGCAATGAGGAAATTCCATTGATCGCCACACGACAGAAACAAATAGGCGCTGGAAATAAAACTGCTTGGAAACCTTCCGGAAACCAAGGCAACTTCTGCACCACGATCAATTGCAGCTGTTCTTGTGCATACTCAAGAGATTGGGTCCATGACTGCTCGGAGACCTTGAGACGACCTTAATGAAACCACTCCGAACCCCTTGCGATTATAAAATGTTTTCGGTCGAGATCGCAACGCCTGTTTGACTAGGACTTCACCAAGATAATAGACAGAATTCATTGAGAAATTTTAGTTTTCCTTAACTTTTTTCCTTAATTTGAATCCTGGAAAGTCATGTTTTTTATTAAACATTTTGTTTGGGGAAATCGATTTTGTTCAAAATCAACCACCTATATGACTTTCCCGGATGTTTGGGTACTGGCTTCGCACCTTCTATTGAAATTGCACATTACAAAATCTCGGCAATCGACTGTTCTAAAAACAGTAAAATGCAGAACCGTAATCTAAATTGCTTGTAAAGTAATAAATATGTGTCCCAGAGTCTCAGATTTGAGTTCTGCTCGGGGTAATCAGTAGGAAAGTAATTGCCTTATACCTGGAGATGGTATAGCCAAATGATGCTTATGTAACGACAAGTGTTTGTACGCTCGTATCTGTGGTTGACCCGCCATCTAGTGACCAGGACATACAGTGTATCCAGAGTTCGTCATTTCCTTATAAAAAAGCTTACCGATTTTTTTTCTCTCGCATACTTAGAGATATCAAGATGAAATTTTGATACGGAAGTGTATACGATGAGTACAGATTGAATTTTTTTTCTCTCCTTCACGCATTTTGACCGAATAATGGCCCATGGATTTAAAATGTTTGAGGATCTTTTCTTTAAATGAATTATGGCCCTTGGACCTAGAGCATCTCTTAATAATGGAGATATTTTGCTTCTACCACGTGCAGATAAGAGTACTGGTCCAACCCTTGAACTGTTGAGGGGAACGTAGTAATATGTTTCCCGATCAGCGTAAAGAAAATAATTTAACAATGGAACCACTCTTTCTTCTGTACAAAAAATGTAAGTTACAGCCTAATGGTGTCATGACAAAGACAAAAACAATACTACGGTAATATTTTTTTTATTAATTTATTTTGTATTTGTAATACTAGTTGTATTAAGCAAATATATAAGCACAGAACAGCGTATAAAAATATTGCGATATAATCTACATGAAAATTGATGTACGTACGCCAATGCTACAACATTTAATGACACATGCACGAGTAGGACTGAACAAGAGGAGAGATTTTCGGGGTGGGGATCAACAATCAAATCCTGATGGATCCACACCATAAACATTTAAGATGGCAAGAAGATGCGTTTGAAGGCCGGAGAAGATGGGCCCGCCTCCTCTTTATTATCAATTGTCATCATTGCGTTTCTATAATATATCTTATATACGCTTAAATACACGCGCCCTCATTTATTTTCTTACGGTCAAGTAAAGTGATGAAATGTCGTGACTAAATATAACTGGCACTTAAACTGGATAAGACCTTATTAGAACATTGTCTTAATTGCAAAAACATTTGCAAAACTATTTGACATTATAATATCTAAATAGATCTATAAATTGTCAGAATTGCAAAATTACAGTTTTTTATTGTTTAGTATAGTAAAATACATGTCAGATGAAATTGAGTGACATAGCATGTAATATTAATACAACAGTGTTTTGTTCTTTTATTTTCATTGCTATCTCACCCAGTTTCTCTGATATTTTTTTTCTTTTTCCGTAATGGCTTAAATATCCCCTTAAATCACAGGGACTTGCTCCCGTATGTTTAACACACACACATGTGCACATGAACAGTGCACTGTGAACATGAATGTTTTTATCATATAGACACCTGTCTAATCAAATAATTATTAGATAAAAGCTTGTATACGAGGACATACTGCTGTACGATATACTTGTATACTGTTCTTTTCAAGCGCATGAGACAAAAATAAATAATAATCAATAATAATAAAAACGCAAAGGTGGATAAAGCAGTTTGACAAAACTGATCTTCACACATGTATTTTGAATGACTTCGAAGCAACTGCGTTTGGCATAGCAATTAATGCAAATATGAGGAGAGGTGGGACGGGGGCTTCAAGCTTTGACTCGCTGAGTCGCTCAGTGACTTTGGTGCCCGAACCCTGGCCCCGGGTTCTCGAATATAAAGTATGATCTTCGTACTTAGACTAAAAATATGCCTATTAGTTTCGATAAGGATTTGATTATGATACTTAAATTTGAGTATGAGAACGTACTTAAGAGAACACGGGGCCTGGTGCCCACTTGTGTCCCCAGTTATGAATTCCTGGATCAGCCACTGAGAATAGAAGGCAATATATAAGATATTAGACGGGTACAGAAACTAAGAGGAAATCCATCTAAATATCCATAACTTATCTGAGCTATACCCCACGTAGTAAAAGATGACATTGCCTCATTGGGCATGCGCAGTAGAACAATATACATTCTCGATCACCATTTCCTAATAACCCATGTTTTGAGCTTACAGTTTGATAGGAAGGTGTTGCATGCAAAATTCGTTTGTAAAATGGCAGTGATTCCCTGTATAAAAATGAAAGTAATCAAAGTTTGAGTGTTGAAATAAGATTTGTATACATCATTGAATAGCTGTTGAAAGTTGCTATACACTTGTGACAAAGAAATGTAAAACCCATCATGAATGTACCGCTAATTGTATGTTTCTCGATAATTAAAACATTACAAACATATTTCGTACATACTTTGCTCCGGAATATCTCCGTTATGCTTTAATTAATTAAAAAGGTAGAGACTGTTAAGCACTGTCGAGGATTGGCTAAGATTGATGTTCAGGAATATTCAACATTGCTTCACTGGTCACACATGTACTTATGAATGTTTAATCTAGAGGTATCAAGAATGAATAGAGGTATCCCGAATACCACAGAGAACCACAGTCGTGTTACTACGTATATCTTCGGAATCCACCGTGATTTACGAAGAGACCTGCCGATGACGTCAGAGTGAGAATCCGGTTTAATAGCCGAATAAACAGTATAGTTTCTCTCTCTTGATATTGAAGAGTGTGACCAGAAAAACAACATCGATAAACAGTTTCCATGGATACCATGACAGTGACCGAACTTCCACACAATTCAATGTGTCTACACCGGCCTGAATGACACGTCACAGTCTTTATTTATAGATTGCCTCACAATGTAAATAATGGCAAAGGGCGGTAACTCTGGACATACCCTGAGAATGCAACTCAAAATGCGCTGTAAAGAACTCAACCATTAAACCATAAGAAACACGCATCTACAGACAGTGTGGCTATTTAAATGTTCAGTGATAGAGTCTATAATTATCCGGGAAAGGTCACGAGAGCTCCCGTGCCTCCCAATGTACGTACTACTATTGATTAGGTTGACTATATATCTACAGAGTTGATTTACACGTTGTCGATACTCCTTGTCCGTATAAATTTGTCCACAGTAAAAAGATTTCAACTTAGCAATATTTTGGTTCTCCGCTATATAGAGGTTGGAGATCGGAAAGGTTTCCGTGAGCTGTAAAACCGATTTACATTATTTCATCATTGTATGAAATACATAAGCCACATATTGACCACACAAACATAAATTAGACGTCGGCAGCTGATGATTAAAAATGGATTTCATAATAACATCTAAACTAGATAATAAAGTTAATTTGTTGCCATTTTCAGCGGCTAAGGGAGAAATTAATATTTTCATAAAGCAATAAACGCCGTTTTAGTTTATCCCACTACAGCGTCTTAGAGTAACATTCCATCAACATTTTGAAGGAAAGAGCAGCCCAGTACAAACAATTAAACGTCAATTAATTTGTACAGCATTGGGTATCTTGCTGCATTGTATTAGATGAAATGAAAACAATCCGATAATAGAGTCCTTGTATTTTATCAATATGTTAAATTTGTATTGCTTTCTTATATTCCGAACAATTATATCACCAGGGAGCAATGCAATGAATTGTATTGAGAAATTCAAAGTGGCCATGTTAAGGTAATCCACACATCATTAAACTGTGATCATGGTCCATCAAGTGTCCATTGGAATTATAAAGTAAATGCAAGCCTTTATAGACATTGAACAAAAGAGCCCATGACTCCAAGTTAATGGATGCTTGCATTTGCACAGATTTCTTTTTCAGCATTTGATTGACCATGATTATAATTTAATGATGAATGGATTACCTTAAGAGAAACCGATTATGTTTTTGTTGTTGTTTTTGTTGCTGTTTTTTCTGTAATGAATTTGGTCGCTAAAAATTTTGCAGTATTACTATTTCAATATATCTACGTATATCACCATCTCTGTTTCAAACAGTATCTTACACATGAACAATCATCCGTTATGATGCAAACATTAATCAAATTATGAAATATTCAATATTCTATATATTTATAAACCTATCACCTTCATATGTAACATGCTACTGACTTTGTATGGATGTATCAACATCGTTCAAAGTGGACCTGCAAAAGGTGTTCAGCCAATAATTTATTAAAAAGAAGTTGAATTCAACAGATATATTTGCAGATACATTACTCCGTTGAGGACACAGTAAATGTGTCGGGCTGATCTCGCTCTAGATTTCGGCGAGAATGTAACATCGTTTAAGGGGTACGCACAATATATACGACATGTTTTTATGTCATCAACTCCCCACCATTGTGGTGAGGTCCTTATCTATAACGTTTTCAGGAAAACTGCATATTTTTCCAATTGTAACGAATATTTCCTTCATTCCTCACAAATCCGAAATAAAATATCAAAACAGAAAACATGCCTTTCATTCGAATTATATGGTTTTTCAGCTTTTTTCTAGCGAAGAGATTTTCTCTGAAAGTTTTCACAAAAGTACTGTGGACTTAAACTTCAATTCATTATGGAAAAAGGAGGTCACGATCAGATATCTGGACATCACTGTTTACTAAAGAAGAAGGCATTAAAAATGAGATAGAGTTCATTTCTAAATACTTTAAGAACAAACTTAATTTTAAAGAATGTTTTATCACAATTTGTAAATGATAATATTTCCTATTTTAAAAAAATTTTTAAATTTGGGTTCTCCTAAAATAAATCAAAATTTCCCATAAGAAAATGACCAAAAAGGAACTGAGTGGAAACCCGCTGAATCGTCCTTGAGTAGAATGAAGAAAATATTCGTGAAAACATATTAAGTATGTAGTTTTTCTGCAAGCTGTGATGGATCATGACATCGCCATTATTACCTATGACCCTATGTGCTTTCAGTGGAACTTAAAACTGTTTCAAGGTATCTGCATCACATTAGAAGCAGACGTCACTGTGGGCTCCCACATCATGTGCCTTCCAAGAATCTGTAATTCAAACTTGTTTTCGTATAAATTTGGGAATTTTATACCTTTGCCTAGAATATGATTCCAGACAAATTCCAAATATCACGAGATTTAACGTTCCACAACGTAATGACGTCACTGGATCAGCTCATCGTGAATGACTTTCTTCACCATTGTCTTAAGCATGGCGTACCGCTGCATGACGGCAAACCGTTTCGACGATTCGTAGCACTTCTGTAGATTGTCAATCATGTCCCTTATGATGGAACATTTCCTCCTCAGCTCCCTGACTTGTTCTTGTAGCTGAACGTTCTCCTGTAACAGATCCTGGCGGGACATCTCTGCAACAGAATAATGGAACAACAGGTACTTTACGCAATGCAGGCGCTATCGTAAACCCCAAAGCTTTTTTTTTCTTTTAATATCGCATAACTCTCTTTTCAATAACGGCTTAAATACTTAAGTTGGTGATTGCAACCAACAAATCGAAATTTTACATCAAGTTTGAGGGCAATTGCAAAACAATATCGATTAGAATCCAATTGCCACAAATCAGTCTTTCTGTTTGAAAAAAATTTGTGCATCAATTAAATAACATGCTTGGCGATGAAACTAATTATTCTGCTCCGCCATCTTGGCGTCAGATGATATCATTAGAGATCAAGAAATAGAGAGGAAGTAATCTGGCGTTAAGCCGAAATATGAACAATGACAGCATCTAATTCAATGAAACTGTTCAGGTTAGCTCAAAAATGAGTTTGTAAAAATGAAGCAATACGGAGCGAATTAAAATTGGTTAGAACTATGAAGTCATTTTTTTTTCTCTAATTTTTCTACGTTACATGTGATCAAATTTATTTCGTTACGTCATTGCGATTATTTTAGTGTAGTGAAAAAAGGAAATGATAGTACTGTAACTACACTCGCCATAGCTTCATTGTAAATATAGCATGGTAACCATCTAATAATCAAACTTTGGCTATGAGAGGTCCATGCCGTCTGTCTTTTAAAGTTTCTTTATTTATCCGTGTATACGACGACACGTCCTATAGATCTACGTTGATTAATCTAGTACCATACTATAGTGGCTGTGTCTTCGCGAACTAATGATTTTTTCGTTGTTTCGCGCTTCGCCTAACATTCTAACGTGCAAACGCGACAAAAAAAAATGATGCTAACATTATCTCATTCAGGAAACGTGTCTTTTCCTTGATTTTGTCGCGACTGCGAAGGGCAAGATCGCGACAAATAGCGTGCGGATACGACAAAAATGCATATTTTGTCTTGACGACACCTTTGCAAGCGTCACATCGCAAGATGCGGTCATTTTGAAATAAAAAATAAATAAATAAAAAAGAGAGAATACATAGTATCGCGCTCGTTTTTTACTCATTTTTCAAAATGGCCGTTTTATCTAGAATAAAGAAGGTATCACTAAGTGTATTGCTTTTTATACTACCAGCCTTGGCTACTCACACCAATAGTTTTTTTCGTCGTAGCTGTATAATTTCGATTTCAACTCGCATCTTAAACCAATCAAATGTACGCTAACAGCGGTAAATAATTCTAAGCTGAATAAAAGGACTCCTGTTATTGGTTAACGCATCGTTATGGACTATAAAATTACTGTAAATAAGGGGTGCAGCTTGTATATATCATTCAGCTTGGTGTTATTACTTTTCTTTTTGATGTAAACATGAAAGTGATTTCAGTAAGTTAAATACAATCCTTTTCCATCAATTGAGGAATGCTACTTGGTGAAAATGATTTAAAACAACAAAAAAGAATCCACCGTGTTATGACATGAAACCCCTTAATTACTATGTATATTGAATTCTTCCAGCCTGCCGAGATGCGCTCATTGAAAATTAATTCGCCAAAACCAAACCAACTAATAACGCTTTTATATCATAATTGTCATATGCAATAATGATATGAACAAATATCAAACAAGCCTATTTACAGATATAACTTTTTGTATTACCGTCATAAATAAGTATATTTCATAGAAAAAATACTGAACTATTTCTAGAGCGTACTAAATTTGTCGTGCGTCGGTCTTTCGCGCGCTTTTCCTCGGAATGTTCTAGAAGACTGGAAATCTCGTTTTTCTTTCATCCTACGCCGAATATCGTTTTTAAAGATATTTCTTATTTATGATGAAGTAAATTACTCCTTTTGTAAGACCATACAAATACTCGTACATGTCACGAGATGCACGTGGAAATGCAGACTTAGATATTATCATGTACAACCGTTCTTCTTTCGTTGATCGCTGGATCCGTGTTCAATGCATTTTTGAATTTATAGGACTCATTTTCCGCAGACATGAGGATCTGATTTACTGATCGAAATTCGAAGATTAATAACCGCGAACAAAATTCATAAATAAACCCTACACGAAAATGACTCAACGTTTAAGCCAGATTAACAGTGTGACTTGATAAGAATGACTTGATCGTGACCAGTGTTCTCCATGTAAATCTCCAGTTCTGGTGTATGTAGTTCTATTTACGATCTATGCTTTTGATTACAAACAGCCAAAACCTATCTATCATCCTCGCTACAATTTACCATTCGACACCAAGCATCATTTATTCAGCTCTCCAAGTCTCTCCACCACAAGGTGTGAAGGACGGTATTTACACGGTTTCCTAGACGACCATGGTTCATCAGAATTCCCCCATGTGGGTATTGAACCAGTCTAGGACGCCTCCTCTTTCCAAATAAAGAGAAAAATGATTTAAAATCTTAGAATTGGTCTGGTCTGCAAGCCTTAACATATTCTGCATGTGATGGGTGCCTACGGAGCCAGCTACTGACGCTAATACAAACTGAAGCGAGCCGCATATTACAAACTAAGCTAAAACATATATAATAAGAAGTTATTGCATACTTTTATCTAGGATTTAACCATTCGATTCTAGAGGAAATTTTGATTTATCATGCTGGGTTCACGGAAATATTTTAGAAAAGCCGTTTAGTGCTCAATACGAATCTGAAGAAGACTATTTGACTTGGAAATAATAGATGTGTTCTCGACAGGATATGGTCGACCGGTCCTGGATAGACATGAATAAACATGAGAGTATTTCCCACAGGAAATTAAATTGTGACAGTTACCGTTTCACGAGACGAGTCCATCATTGTAATTTTTTTTAAATAATAGTGAAATTTAGCAAGTTAGAGGTAGACAAACCTTCTCTGTATGTATATGCCTCTGAATGGAGACCTGATGCTAGTTATTAGATAACCAGACGTGATTGTTTGTTTTCACAAAGCGTCAAACTAGTCTACCATATGCATAGAACGCCTATCCCATGACATCTTAAAATTAATGACAGCGTTTTGTAATAAAATACGGACTTTCTTCAAATAAATTCTCGCCAAATCTTATGGTACAGACTGATGTCGTGCAGGCGGGGAAATCTTGTCCCGCTCGGTACTTACCAAACAAAGGTCTCTTCAACTTTGCTTGTATGGACGAACAAAATCGATTGCTTTTAGAATATTGTTTTTTATTGTTTATCGTAACAGTTTGCTGTCAGTCTGATATATTCAAGTCAGGCAATAATAAAACATAAAACCATATCCCCCCATATTACCCCGCCCCCCATATTACCCTTCATTATTAAATCTCACTTACAACAATTGTTACTTCAGATAATTTGGGGCAGTTTTGGGGATATTTACTGTGTCATGATTGGATAAGGTTAAGTTCATGATAACTAAAAATAGAAAAATGAATTAGAGTACGTATGTTTGTGGTGTACATTGTGACATGGTGGTGTTGCGGGAATAGTAGGCCGCTCTCACAAAACAACTTATGCAACATATTAACTCTTTAGGACGAAAAACAACCTCAACCTTACCTCTGATGATTAAAACATTTTGCTTTACCTTCGTAAATTTTGATAATAAAATTTCAATACAGGTAAATTCGTTATCTTTTCACCCAGTAAACTAACTGTTTAGTGTCAGACATATATTAACAATAATACGCGTATATAAGATTTATAAAATTTCAAAATTAAGTAAATCCTAAAATGTTTCGTGAACTCTGCCCTTGATTAAATGATTGACCTGCGTGAAAGTAACATGAAACATTGTCATGTTATGCTTTTGAGTGGACTACTGCGATGTAAATACAATCATATTTCACAGTGAAAATCATAAAAAAATATATATATATATTTTCACTCTTTCCAACATAAAATAAAAAAAAAATTCTTTTTTGTGTGTGGAAGATACAATATCTTATTTCGTGAACTTTGAATATAGTAATCTCACAAGTGGCGTAGCCACTCGATGAAATAAAATTGCATCTTCCACAAAACGAACAAATATCCTACATCCTCTATAGGAGTCTACTGTCTAGAGCGTCACGTGATTATATGTGGCAAAAAAAAAATAGAGCAAAACATGTTATGAAGTTAGTAAACCAGTATTTTCGGATATAGTCTGCCACTATGTCAGCACAACTACGCTTATAGGGTTGTTTCGCAAAATAAAGGACGTCTGTTTGTACGAGTATCAATCATATTTCCTTTCCAAAAAGTTTATTCATTTGAAATGAATTCAGTATGTCTAACAGTTTAAACTTTGTTTTCTTCTTTAGCATTTACCATAGACACAGTTCAGTAGCCCCTTAATGAACTCGGTGACCTATATGCTTTTCTTGACTTGATCAACAAGCTACCATTAGAGTATATTTACAAGAAAACTGAAAAAAAAACTATTGAAGGAATTTCTGTAAAAAAATCATAAATGTTTGAAAATGAGCCTATTTTTTTCTCTCACTTTTCCAAACAATCTGTTATTGTATCTATCATTACACAGCTTCAGACGCATGGTCACCCCCCCCCCCCCCACCCCACCCCCCTCCCCCCCCACACACAAAAAAGATGGGGATACTGTATTCTATATTTAACCGATTTCGCCGAAATTGCATTTACGCAAATATCGTTTTCCCTAAAATATGTCCCGCACTTGCCAAGTTTATTTGTCAGGAAACAAAGACTTCATTAACATTAATAAGGGAGAGTAGAAAAATATATTCTACTTAATTTCTACCGATCATCTGTAAACTAGCTGCTTTAATGGCCCATTATGCTCCCAAAAGCAGCGTATATTCTTCGGACAGAAAAGCAAAGTGTGTGCTACAGATTTGTCACGAGATGCAATCTGTACATTTTCGTTGACGATACGGTCACTACAATGCATAAATAATAAAGAAACTTATACTAAAGATCATTCGATTGTTTACAAAAATAATTTAAATGTTATTTTATATTTTCTTTTTCATGAAAACTGAATCATTCGGAAATATATTGGGCTATAAAAATGGTTACCATGGATATACAAATGTAGCATAAAAACAAGCACGTCGACCTATCTTTTTTTTAATTTTCGTATTCAGCGCAAATTTTTACGTACCATATTTGAAAAAAGAAAATTCTAATGAAGAGAAAAGCTGTAACAAACGCCCTTAACTCTGAGAATACTTTTTGACTCATGTATTTCATCATATACGAATTTTGCATGCTAAATTTTGCCAAAGTCCATTAATTGCATTGCAGAAGATAAATTCCACACAACATTGAAAGACAATGTAGGTGATAATACGCGTTTAGTCGCTTTCCGGTCAAGGTGTACCTAGCTACGCTAGCAAAGTTAACGTTTGGGGAATAATATTGATTCTAGGGATAAAGTTTTGGAAGATATTTTGCAAGCAAACCGTAGGCGTATAGTTTACATATTTTGAACATATTAATCATGCATACACCATAAAGCGTTATTTACATCATTAATTCCTGTATAGTAATAGTTCGAAAACATTTCTCCGGTTCGAGCCAAATATACCAAAATCATAATGTTCTTTGGAAATTTGTCATATAGATACCAATAACTGACTTAAACGATAAAACGGATAATAAAATTGGTTCCTAATTATATTTTGTCCAATTCTAACACAGATAATGTTAGAATGCTTCAAATTAGGTTTAAACGTTTAGCGTCCTGTCGCAACAACTAAAGGACGTTTCACTTTAATTGATCAAGAATACTGAACGTGATGGGTCTGATGTTGCATGTAATGGGAATTTCACGCAGCTATTTCACACAATGGTGTGCGGTTGGCATTCTATTTAGAATGACAAATGAAGTGTTTCGATCCCCTTTGTTGAATAAATGGGTGATAATAAGTGTTTAATATCATTTGCTTTTCTCGTCATTTAAGCTTATTTTCTTCAGTGTGTTTGACACCTTAGTGGCAATTTATTTAGATTTAAATTAAATAATGATTCTATATTTGTTACAAAGAGGAACACGCGACGTTTGGGAGAGTCAGGTGATTAAGGTGATAACATTTTCTTTCACCTTTTTATATAAAGCGCCCGTTAAATGTTTTTCATCTAAGACATAAAGTAAACTATATTGGAGTAAGTTTGTAGGCTTTTGTATATCTTAGTGACATGAGCTTATAGGTTGGTGTATATCTAAGTGACGTTAGTTTGTAGATTGGTGTATATCTAGTGACGTTAGTTTGTAGGTTGATGTATATCTTAGTACGTAAGTTTGTAGGTTGGTGTATATCTTAGTTTACAGAGTTTGTAGGTTGATGATATCTTAGTGACTGAGTTATGTAGGTTGATGTATATCTTAGTGACGATAGTTTGAGGTTGATGTATATCTTAGTGACGAAAGTTTGTAGGTTGATGTATATCTTAGTGACGTGAGTTTGTAGGTTGATGTATATCTTAGTTTCAGGAGTTTGTAGGTTGATGTATATCTTAGTTTCAGGAGTTTGTAGGTTGATGTATATCTTAGATACAGGAGTTTGTAGGTTGATGTATATCTTAGTGACGATAGTTTGTATGTTGATGTATATCTTAGTGACGATAGTTTGAAGGTTGATGTATATCTTAGTTACAGGAGTTTGTAGGTTGATGTATATCTGCGTGACGATAGTTTGAAGGTTGATGTATATCTTAGTTACAGGAGTTTGTAGGTTGATGTATATCTACGTGACGATAGTTTGTAGGTTGGTGTATATCTTACTGACGAAGTTTGTAGGTTGATGTATATCTTATGACGTAGGACGTAGTTTGTAGGTTGATGTATATCTTAGTGACGGAGTTTGTAGGTTGATGTATATCTTAGTGACGTAGTTTGTAGGTTGGTGTATATCTTAGTGACGAAAGTTTGTTGGTTGATGTATATCTTAGTGACGATAGTTTGTAGGTTGATGTATATCTTAGTGACGATAGTTTGTAGGTTGATGTATATCTTACTGACGATAGTTTGTAGGTTGATGTATATCTTAGTGACGAAAGTTTGTAGGTTGATGTATATCTTAGTGACGATAGTTTGTAGGTTGATGTATATCTTAGTGACGAAGTTTGTAGGTTGATGTATATCTTAGTGACGATAGTTTGTAGGTTGATGTATATCTTAGTGACGAAAGTTTGTATGTTGATGTATATCTTAGTGACGATAAGTTTGTAGGTTGATGTATATCTTAGTGACGATAGTTTGTAGGTTGATGTATATCTTAGTGACGAAGTTTGTAGGTTGATGTATTTCTTAGTTGACGAAAGTTTGTAGGTTGATGTATATCTTATTGACGATAGTTTGTAGGTTGATGTATATCTTAGTGCGGTAGTTTGTAGGTTGATGTATATCTTAGTGATGTGAGTTTGTAGGTTGGTGTATATCTTAGTGATGAAAGTTTGTAGGTTAGTGTATATCTTAGTGATGAAAGTTTGTAGGTTAGTGTATATCTTAGTGATGTAAGTTTGTAGGTTAGTGTATATCTTAGTGATGAAAGTTTGTAGGTTAGTGTATATCTTAGTGATGTAAGTTTGTAGGTTGGTGTATATCTTAGTGATGTAAGTTTGTAGGTTGATGTATATCTTAGTGACGAAAGTTTGTAGGTTGATGTATATCTTAGTGACGTAAGTTTGTAGGTTAGTGTATATCTTAGTGACGTAAGTTTGTAGGTTGATGTATATCTTAGTGATGTGTTGTGTATATCTTATGCGAAGTTTGTAGTTATGTATATCTTAGTGACGAAGTTTGTAGGTTAGTGTATATCTTAGTGACGTAAGTTTGTAGGTTGGTGTGTATATATAATGACATAAATTTGTAGGTTGGTATATACTGTCTTGGCGTAAGTTTATATGTTTGTGTATATTTTATTGATTGATGTATTGGTGTCATTTTCTTCCTATGAATAGTTTCAATTTATATTAGAATATTAATATTATGTATATTGTCATTAACGTATTTGACATTGATGCTTAATAATGAGAGGCGTAAGCGTGTTGTGCTGTTGTTTGCTTGTTTCGGTGTTAACGACCCGCCGACATTATATCAGTCATTTGGAAACTATGTCTACTTGACACAGATGTAGTGCTAATGGCAAATATGCTGTTGGTCATCTGTGATAGTGGACAAATATTTTGGTGGTCATCTGTGATAATGGGCAAATATTTTGGTGGTTATCTATGATAGTGAACAACTACGCTACCTATCGAGTTCAAAAAATGGTCAGGGGAGCCTTTGCGTATTCCTCCACCTGTAATTAGCTGGACGTCGCTGACTGAAATACTGTCGAGGCGACGGTAAACTCAAATATTCAAGTCAGGGGAGCCTTTGTTGATGTAGAACAGCTTTGACTATATCCAGCTTATGTAAGCTATTATGAGATAAATTGACAAAGACTTTGTCATTATCACGGAGCCTGCACATTGAATAGTATTAAAGTGATTGTCTTTTATATTTCTTAAGTCAATTGGCATCTAGATATGAAATTACGAATTTCACTGAAGAGATTAAGTTTTGAAAACAAAATTTAATCCACAATAAATCAATGGCAACAAGCAGTTTTTCTGTTCTACGTTGAGCCCACACAAGCTACTTTACTCGCCGTTTAGAGGGAATCAACATCACGTGACTACTGTAATCGAGTGGCATAATTATGGTAATATATATAAAGAATACCCCGATACGTAATGAAAATGCACACATTCATGATTTGGTGAATTCAAATTTACTTTAACTATTAATGGTTTACGAATAAATGAAATTTTCTTTGCCGAGTAACAATATTGTATCCTCCCGTACCCCAAATCCGGCGATAACCTAAATCCGGCTATGCTTTGTTTTTTGTTACTCACTTAAATTCTCGCGTGATTTCGGAGGTAAAGGTCAATCATGTTTATGTCCCACGGTCCATTTTTGCGACTCGATTTATTTTCTGTACAAAAAATGGAGATACGACAGGTAAACAAAAACACGTACATTACTGTGATAAATTGTGTGTTTCACTTGATGCAATTTTAACATTCACCATCCTTTCTGTTTTCTTCAAAAGATAGCGTTGCTTAAAAAAATGACAATCGTCGTTTGTCATTTTACTATTTTTACTACCGAGGTCATGCGGACATTCTACGTCACACTTCCGCCAAAATAAACACCAATCAGAATCGCCGGATTTAGGTTACATTTATATTTAGCAACCGCTGAATGACAGTGTTTGCCGTTAATCCTAAGTAACTTTTAAAACGTTGTAGTGAAATTATAATCCGTATAATTATAGATTTCTGTGGTTTGTTTAAAATGCCACTGATGTTTGTTCTTACATCGCCGAATTTGGGTTACACCGGGATATAACACAAATGAGATCTTGATCAGGTCCTATAGGAGGAAGAATCTGTCCGACCTGCTCTTTTGCCCGTGAAGGATGTAAAGGATTAATGAGTGCATGCACGAAGATTAATTGTGTTGTTTTTCCCCAATTGCATCGAATTTAACGATAGTGTCACTGGCTTTGGGTTTCAAATATTCCAAGTTCGCAATCAAGACATTGAAGTAATTGTTATTCACATCTTGGGGGTCTAAATGACACGTCCTTGTTATTGAAGGGAAATAGCACGAATAATAATATGAGAACTATCTTGCAGAGGGAGAGGAAACTTGGATGTCACTAAAAATTCAAAAGGACACACACTTAGTTTATTACAAATGAAGCAATACATCTCTTAATTATAGAAAAGTCAGTAGGTACAGCAGTGTTGGAAAAACTCAAGTTACCATATGGAAGGTTGGTTTAAGCCAAATGTTATCCACTATAAATAAAAAAGTTTAATTACTTACTTTATTCATACAGGTATTTAGGTTGTTTTTCGAAACCAGGGCAACGATATGATAAATAAGTATACGTGGTGATTTATCACAAATACACGTGGTGATTTATCACAAATACATGTGGAGATTTATCACAAATACACGTGATGATTTATCACAAATACACGTGGAGATTTATCACAAATACACGTGGTGATTTATATCTATATTCATTCTTATTTCATCAAAAAAATGCAATTTCAGGAATGAAACGATCGAGAGAGTTAGAAATCAGT
>CM037784.1:14475594-14525594 GCA_021229015.1 Solen grandis
GTAACTACATATGAAGACACCAAAGGTATGAAATTATAACTACACTTAAACTATTTTGCCCACTTCATAGAGTAAGAAATAGGGGGTGAGCTGGCCTATTTCAGAAACTACATATGAAGACCCAAAACTTATAAGAATATAACTACACTTAAACAAATTTTGCCCTTCTTCATAAGTAGTAAGAAAAAGGGGGTGAACTGGACTATTTCAGTAACTACGTATGAAAACCCAAAACCTATAAGAATATAACTACACTTAAACAAATTTTGCCCTTCTTCATAAGTAGTAAGAAATAGGGGGTGAGCTGGACTATTTCAGTAACTATATGAAGACCCAAAAATAAAAATAACTACACTTAAAATTTGTGGACTATTTCAGTAACTATATGAAGACCCAAAATATAAGAATATAACTACACTTAAACAATTTTGCCTTATTTCATAAGTAGTAAGAAATAGGGGGATGAGCTGGGCTATTCAGTAACTACGTTGAAGACCCATAAGTATGAGAATATAACTCACTTAAACAAATTTTGCCTTCTTCATAAGTAGTAGAAATAGGGGGTGAGTGGCTATTTCATAACTAAAAAAGTAGTGAGAAATAGGGGGTGAGCTGGACTATTTCAGTAACTACGTATGAAGACCCAAATATGAAAAATAACTACACTTAAAAATTTCGCCAACCGACTTCATAAGTAGTAAGAAATAGGGTGATGAGCTGAGCTATTTCAGTAACTACGTATGAAGACCCATAAAAAAAATTTCCCAAAGGGGGGGCCTGGAATATTTCAGTAACTACATATGAAGACACCAAAGGTATGAAATTATAACTACACCTAAACTTATTTTGCCCAACTTCATTAGAAGTAAGAAAAGGGGGTGACTGGCTATTTCAGAACTACTATGAAACCCAAAACTATAAGAAATAACTACACTTAAACAAATTTTGCCCTTCTTCATAAGTAGTAAGAAATAGGGGGTGAGCTGGACTATTTCAGTAACTACATATGAAGACCCAAAACTTATAAGAATATAACTACACTTAAACAAATTTTGCCCTTCTTCATAAGTAGTAAGAAATAGGGGGTGAGCTGGACTATTTCAGTAACTACATATGAAAACCCAAAAATAAAATAACTCACTTAAAAAATTTTGCTTTTCATAAGTAGAAGAAATAGGGGGTGAGAAAAAGTAACTACACTTAAATATATTTCGCCTAATTTCATAAGTAGTAAGAAATAGGGGGATGAGCTGGGCTACTTCAGTAACTACGTCTGAAGACCCATAAGTATGAGAATATAACTGCACTTAAACAAATTTGCCCTTATTCATAAGTAGTAAGAAATAGGGGGGTGAGATGGACTATTTCAGTAACTATATATGAAGACCAAAAACATAAAAATAACTACACTAAAAATTTTCCAAATAGGGGGTGAGCTGGACTATTTCAGTAACTACGTTTGAAGACCCCAAAAACATGAAAAAGTAACTACACTTAAATATATTTTGCCCAACCGACTTCATAAGTAGTAAGAAATAGGGGGATGAGCTGAGCTATTTCAGTAACTACATATGAAGACCCAAAAGTATGAGAATATAACTACACTTAAACAATTTTTGCCCTTCTTCATAAGTAGTGAGAAATATAGGGGGTGAGCTGGACTATTTCAGTAACTACGTATGAAGACACCAAAAAAAAAAGTAATTACACTTAAATATTTTCCCAAAGGGGGAGCTGGGCTATTTCAGTAACTACATATGAAGACCAAAAACATATAAGAATATAACTACACATAAACAAATTTTGCCCTTCTTCATAAGTAGTAAGAAATAGGGGGTGGCCTGGAATATTTCAGTAACTACATATGAAGACACCAAAGGTATGAAATTATAACTACACTCAAACTTATTTTGCCCAACTTCATTAGAAGTAAGAAATAGGGGGGTGACCTGGACTTTTTCAGTAACTACATATGAAGACACAAAACCTATAAGAATATAACTACACTTAAACAACTTTTGCCCTTCTTCATAAGTAGTAAGAAATAGGGGGTGAGCTGGACTATTTTAGTAACAATATATGAAGACCCAAAACTTAAAAGAATATAACTACACTTAAATAAATTTTGCCCTTCTTCATAAATAGTAAGAAATAGGGGGTCACATGGACTATTTCAGTAACTACGTATGAAAACCCAAAACCTATAAGAATATAACTACACTTAAACAAATTTTGCCCTTCTTCATAAGTAGTAAGAAATAGGGGTGAGCTGGACTATTTCAGTAACTACGTATAAAGACCCCAAAAATATGAAAAAGTAACTACACTTAAACAAATTTCGCCCAACCGACTTCATAAGTAGTAAGAAATAGGGGTATGAGCTGGGCTATTTCAGTAACTACGTATGAAGACCCATAAGTATGAGAATATAACTACACTTAAACAAATTTCGCCCAACTTCATAAGAAGTAAGAAATAGGGGGTGGCCTGGAATATTTCAGTAACTACATATGAAGACCCCAAAGGTATGAAATTATAACTACACTTAAACTTATTTTGCCCAACTTCATAAGTAGTAAGAAATAGGGGGTGAGCTGGCCTATTTCAGAAACTACATATGAAGACCCAAAAGTATGAAAATATAACTACACTTAAACTTATTTTGCCCAACTTCATAGTAGTAAGAAATAGGGGGTGAGCTGGCCTATTTCAGAAACTACATATGAAGACCCAAAAGTATGAAATATATAACTACACTTAAACAAATTTTGCCCTTCTTCATAAGTAGTAAGAAATAGGGGATTTGCTGGACTTTTCAGTAACTACGAATGAAGACCTTAAACCCTTGAGAAAATTATTACACTACAGCTAATTTTGACAAACTTCCTTATTTTTGCTGAAGGGACAGCATCGCAAGAGACAGAAGTCGGATACAAGGGAGACCGGGTGCGATACCCTAGCTCTTTGCGAATAGACCCCTTGGTTCTTTTACGTGCCCGGTGTATAGCACCGATACACGGAATACATGTTTCTTGGTAGAACCTGTACTGAGGACTCCGTGTTCCCATAGCTGCCCCATTTTGCCGAGTGCCAGCAAAGGTTGCATCTGATACCAATTTTTACGTCTTTGGTTTGACGCGGTAGTAATGAATACTAACAATCTTAAATAGGCATATCGGAACAGGCCACACTTCCATCTTTTTATTCTGTTAGTAGTGCATTGTACCATCTAAATACCAGTCAAGCTGATTTGAAAGGCATTACGGTCATCTGTGTAGTTGAACTAACTCGCATGATCCTCGATCCGCTGTGAATAGAGATGTAAAATTAAAAAGCTCTGATGATCTTTAAAGCAGCTCGTTCACAAAAGGTCATCGGCTAAGAATTAGCTTTTTATAACTATTTGTATGTATTACGTTTATCAATACCCATCTACAGAGCCATGGCCATATAGCAACATTCTGTGATAGTAAATAAAGGCTGTCAGGGGACAGCACGGTCGACTCCTCTAGCGCCTTGACTGCATTATTGAATCCTTATCTTATCTGCATGTTCATCTTCTTTTCAATTTCAACATAATCATAGTATCCTAGTATGTTTCCCGTATAGTGCTGTAAATGCCAACAAGAGCTGTCAGAGGACAGCACGCTCGACTATTCAAAATGCTTGTTGGTAAATCAAATGAAATCTGTTTCAATTCTTGCCCCTCAAATACCCTGTATATAATAATAGTCAAAAATGATAATTTGATAGTCTGATACCCCTTAATATATTTATAAGTCTAAAATCAATGCCATGCCTAGTTACTGAGACATAATCATAATAACACTATGCATGCAAAACCTTAACCAAGGATCCAAGTTAGAAAAGTGCCATAATTTGTATAAAATTCAGTCCAAAAGTTATCCTCCTTGGTTTTCTGATGCCCCTGAATACACTCCTTAACTTTCTAGCCAATACCATAAACAATTTCTGAGATATAAGCTGGATAGTAGCTTGAGTGCAAAACTTTAACCAAAATTTCTAAGTTAAAAGGGGGCCATAATTTGTAATATATTCCATCCCATCAAGTGTTATCTTCCTTGTTAGTATGATACCATTAAACATATTAAAGATGTTTAAAATCAATCCCATGCCTGGATATGAGATAAAAGCACGAAAGTTCCTTGCATGCAAAACTTTAACCAAATTTTCTGAGTTAAAAAGGGGCCATAACTTCCAATATATTTCATCAAAAGTTATCTACCTTAATAGTATGATGCCCCTAAACATATTCATAAACTTTCAAATAAATTCAATGAATTGTTATTAAGAAACAAGCTGGGTAGTAGCGTGCATGCAAAACTTTAACCAAATTTTGTATTGTATGCAAAACTTTAACCAAAATTTCTAAGTTAAAAAGGGGTCATAATTTTAATATTCATCAAGAGTTATTACCTTGGTTGTCTGATGCCCCTGAACATACTTATAAACTTTCAAGTTAATACCATAAATGGTTATTTAGATATAAGGTTGATAGTAACTTGCATGCAAAACTTTAACCAAAAGCTGCAACGCCAACGCCGACGCAAGGGCGTCTACAATAGCTCTCATATTCTTCGAATAGTCGAGCTAAAATGGGATAAAGTACAGCTATTGTTCTTGGTCACTTCTCTTCTCTTGTAGTCACCACCGTATTTTATGTATAATTTTAGCTTCAAGGCAATACCTTGTACAATATTTAATAATACTTCAGACAAAAATCATAACAAAACAAGAGGCCCAAGGGCCATAAACGCTCACCAGTGTAAATCAGCATATTCAAGATGATTTTTTCTATAAGGAAATCAAATGACAAACCAGAGATCAACTTCATTTTAGCAATCATGGCAGACATTCATGAAATCAATCCTGACCATTAATTTCATGGAAGTAAAATTCTGAAATTTATTAATTGAAGATAATATAATATATTGTATTATCAGTTGCAGTTATACGATGTGAATGGTATTCGAAAAATAAACTAGCAGAATTTATCATGATAGTTTGAAAGACACAGGGCTTTTTGTATGGGAAGAAAATGAAAGCAGTTCGTTAAAATGGTTGGTTTAACTTTTGCATAACATGATTAAACTTTTAAATAACAATCTGTAACAAAATATTTCGAAAATTGTGTGTCTTTTTAGCTTTTATCCACAAAACAATGCATTTCTACATTAAAATATTTTCGTAACAAAATCGGCAATATTTGCGTACGTGACATCGCCATGAATCTGGCAGAATTTTATGCAAAATAGAAAAAGTGGGGAAAAAAAAAAAAGTTAAACAGATAAGCTCATTTCAAGTTTTTTCTCTCTCTTTTTAGTTCTCTTTAGATTACCAGGCGGATTACCAGTTACATAGAAAAAAAAAACAAATTGAAAGGATTTAAAAGGGAGAAAAGAAAAAGGCCTTAAAAAATATACTTTTACGGATGGGAATGGGGCCAAATTTCGGCCCCAAATTGGCCTTTGCACAGAAGAAGAATTTTGATGTTTTCTATATAGAGTATATAAGGGAATTAGCCAACCCCCTAGGGACCTCATTTTTTTTAGGAATTAACTTTATTTTAGCCATATTGGTATATAATAATGAGGTAACCATTTGGGCCAAAGGAAATTAAATTCTCACAGCTGGCTTCATAAAAAAAAGTATTTTGATGTTTTCTATATAGAGTATATAAGGAAATTAGCCAACCCCCTAGGGGCCTCATTTTTCAAGGGATCAACTTTATTTTAGCAATTATGGTAGACATTCATGAGGTGACTATTTGTGTCAAAGGAAAATAAATTCTGACCATTTGTTTCAGAGGAGATGATTTTCAAAGTTTTCAATTATTTTTTCTATTTGTTGCCATGGCAACCAGAGTTCTTCATGGATCAACTGTATTTGAGCAATTTTTGTAGAGGCCCACCCAAGGATCATACATGCCAAGTTTTATCAAATTCTGTCCAGCGGTTTCAGAGAAGATGATTTTCAAAATTTTCAATTATTTTTTTCTATGTGTTGCCATGGCAACCAGAGTTCTTCATGGATCAACTTTATTTGAGCATTTTTTGTAGAGGCCCACCCAAGCATCATACATGCCAAGTTTTATCAAATTCTGTCCAGCGGTTTCAGAGGAGATGTCTTTTAAAGCAAATTGTTGACGACGGACGACGGACGAAGGGTGATCCCAATAGCTCACCCTGAGCACTCCGTGCTCTGGTGAGCTAAAAAGGAGAATAAAAATGGGACCAATAAGAGTTATGGTACTTGGTCATTTCACTTCTCTTTGTCACAATCAATGTCTATTTTAAGTTTCATTGCTATTCCTTATATATTTTTCGATTTCGAGAAATCTCCTGACAAAAAATATGAAATAAATAAAATAGTTAACTGTAAAATATGACAAGATAATATTTACCAGAAATAGTAGTAATAGTCGTAGGGGAAGATGATGAATATTAATAGTAATAACAGTAGAAGTTGAATGCAGGAAAAAGAAATATTAATATTTAATGAGTAGTAGAAAAAATAAAAAGTGGATAGTAGAGAAAAAAACAAATAGAGGAAGATGATGAATACTTAGTAGTAGTAGTGGTTGTTGAAAGTAAAATATAATAATAATTAAAATACAGAAGAAATAAGATAATGATATGTTAAAGAAGCAGTAGTATTAAAAACAGGAGAGGATGATGAAAATAAATGGAAGAAACAGGTGTAGCAGAAAGTAAGAGAAATGTAATATAGTGATATATAAATGTAGTAGTAACAGAAAGAAAAGGGAGAAGAGAGTACATAGTAATACACAAACATTGCAATAATATCATACAAGTAGTAGTTGTAGTAGTTGAAGAAGAAGTAGAAGTAGTAGAAGAAGAAGAATAATGTGATGATTGTATAGCAGTAGTTTTTGAGGAAGAAGAAGGAGAATATGTGGTAGTAAAAGAAGAAGAAATGGTAGTAGTAGTGGCAGAAGAAGTAGTAATAGTAGTAGTAGAAGAAGAAGAAGTGGTAATAGTAGTAGTAAGCAAGGGAGCTATACCAGTACCATTGTTTACAACTTTGGTATGTCACGACCGGGTATCGAACCCACGACACCTTTGTATAAACATGTGTGTAAAAATAGGCGAGTAATCAATATAAAAGCTTTAAAGTTACAATACATACACTTTTTCATCATTTTTTTTCTCAAAAATCAGAAAAGCTAGAAATGATATGCAGCAATATAAGAAGCAATAAAAATAAAGAGTATATAAAGAGAGAATAGAAAGTAAAAGAATAACATGATGGTAAAAAATGCAATAGTAGTAATAAGAGTAGAGAACTTACATGTCACTTATCTAATATTCGCCATGGACAAGAAGCAAACCAACGTCTCCATTGCATGAAGTGCTGAAATCAAAATACCAATGTCTCTCTCAGGCTCAAGGTTGAAGGCTATTTGCTGACTTTGTAGACACTGCTTTCTGGTGATAGAATGGGTGCTGCAGGATATATTTTGCACCAAATGTTTTTGCCAATCCCTGAAATAAAAATAAAATCAATAATAGTCATATTTCAATATTCATAATTTCAACACTCATTCAACAATATATTATAGTGATGAGAAGAAAGGGTTTAAACCACCAGTATAATTTCAGAACAACCTGTAGCTTGCAGGCTGATCAGGTTTTATATCCGTTGCTTAAACTTTCATTAACACTCGTCTTAGCTTATCAAAGGTAAAATGAAAGTGTTTTGTACCAACAGAAATCAGTTTGAGCAATAGAATAAATGGCTGACTTAAGATATAAAATGTACATACAAATAATACAATTTACACGCATTTTAACAGTAACCTACGAACACAGTATATATCAACCCGTTGTCTCACTTTAACCCTTTCCCTCATATAGACTCATTTTGACGCACTCAATGGGTACCACATAAAGCCTGATCTGCAGAAAACCAAACTCAAACCTTACCAAATTTAATTGTAAAATCCTCATTACCAGACCACTGAGGAGCAGCGAACAGCATAAAACCTGATCAGCCTGCGAGTAACTCGCAGGCTGATCTGGTTTTATGCTATTCGCGTAGGTCTTTTCATGGTATCCTCTATGAGGGAAAGGGTTAACATTCTCCCCGTGTCAGCAAAAAAAACAAATACCAAGAATATACATGTAAATGTATGGGGCTAAACGATAGACCAAATCTTTTGATAAATACAATTATTACCAACGCGACAAAATCAAACGTTTATATATATACAATTTACAAGCATATATATATAGATTTTTTTTAATTTCAAACCCGAACTAAAATGAGAAAAAATGTACGATACAATATCACCTAATACCTATGAATAAAAAGACCCTTTCCCGAGACAATCTCCCCCTTACATTTTCTAAAATTAAGAAGTCCCCTTCATGATACAATGGAATTTAGGTAGGTAAATATATTACATTCAGTTTGATCTGTTTTTGCATTCGTGTGAGGGTACCAGCATGATTAAAAAAAATCAACATTTTCATCATCATCAACAACAACAACATTTTACAAACTGTCTATAGCTAAGTTGCCGTGGTCCAGTCTGCGGATCCGGTACAAGTCCAACTCAGAAGATCTAGAGAGTGGAGGGGAATTCTCGCCCTTTCTTGGGGATCTTTTTTTTTTTAATTTTCAAAGTAGGCAGTGATTGTTTAACAAACAGTCCACTTCATGTGAGGAATTCGAAATCAGTTAAAATCTTCAAGAAAACTCTTAGAATATTACATATCATGGATTTTGAATCTTTTTTATGTTTATGTTGATTCATGCGTAGGACAGATCCTCTTGACTCACATTTGTAAAATTTCTTGTTTATTTATATTAATGTACAACGCCATTGAATAAAAATGTCTGTAAAAAAAAGTTGTTTAATTGAATAAAGCTGTATTACATTTTTTTTTACAGTGAACACGTTGCAAATTATGTTTTTCCAATTAAATTTTTGTTTTTTGGTTTTAACGTCCCACCGACAGTATTTCAGTCAGTTGGAGACGGTGTCTACCTGAGATAGATATAGTGCTTGTACACCTCAGTATCACGCTGTTAACATGTGGCAATAGCTTTTAGGCTTTTAGCTATCTCTGGCAAGACAGTCCGGCAAATGCATAATTCTAAAATGTAATGAAATATTCTAAACTTACCACTTTGTAGTTATATACGTATTATCCTCGTGACCGTTTTTCCCTTTCATCAGCGCACTATGCATAGATATATGCAGTATATTCGACTGCTATCCAAGCTCAACTACTATGGTATCAGAGGGAACAACTTGACCTGGATCCAAGCCTTTCTTTCGAATAGAACCCAGCATTCATGTCATCCTTGATGGAGCTGCATTTCAGCTGCACCCGTCACTAGCGGCGTCCCACAGGGAAATGTTATTTACCTTCATCAATGATTTACCACTGCACATAAAATCCAGTTCTATGATCTTTGCAGGAGAAATCTCGCAGAAATCCCAGACTCAGCAACGAAGACTCCAAGACAAAAGCCTATATGGCACGTTGCATAATAACCAAATGTGAGTGCGTCAACTTATGGTGTA
Source organism: Solen grandis (assembly GCA_021229015.1). Taxonomy (NCBI): domain Eukaryota; kingdom Metazoa; phylum Mollusca; class Bivalvia; order Adapedonta; family Solenidae; genus Solen; species Solen grandis. The sequence goes on from CM037784.1 coordinate 14,485,172, forward strand.
GATGTTTCCCTGCAAGTGATAGCTGACGCGTCCTGCACAAGTTTAAGGCTCACACTGTAACAATAAGTGAGAAATGACCAATGACAAATGACCAGTTTTGCACGTGCTGATCGTGAAAGTTTATAACATGTTTACTCGTTTTATTCAGGCGACTGAACATCGACACATTTCTTCACAATTAGAGAGGACTGAACGTGCTGCCTTCATTCAGGCGAGGTGTGTAAATACATGTCTAGAATGATTAAGTAATCAAATCGTGTTTTGAATAGGTCAGGGACAAATCATCTAAATAATATCCGAGTTTTGAACAATTAAAATGATTAAAATTATATGCATGTATAGAAAGGAGACCATATGCATTTATGTATGTTAAGTTCCGAAATATGTATTGAAAATAAAATTGCTAGACTTATAAGAGTCGGTATCATCAAAGACCTAAACCCAAATGGGGTTTAGGTCTTTGGTATCATATAGTCAACTGTAATATAGTTACGTAAAATAATGTGATCATAAATATGAATCTTCGGATTGATTTGGTGAATCTTGATACGTATGATGATAATAAATAGCCTGGGAAGGTCATGAAAATTTACTTGACCCAAACTGGATTCGAAGCTTCGGATGCGCAGTCATTTGCGTTACCACCCGACCACTGCGCCTTTGGTAGTGCTGTCGATGATAATGATAAGGGGGTCTTTACGACTGAGCTGTTCGTTATTAATCCGAATTGATTATTTCAGCTCGCCGAAAGCGTCTTGATGTTGTTTTGTTTTTACTATAGTTCACGCACATAAAACATGCGTGACAGTTGCTTGATATATGGGAATCCGGTTGCAATTTTGTTCTTTTAAGTGATCGGTGCCATAGACTGAGTATTCACCGATCTCTATCTCTCTCTGTCTTTCTGTCTCTCTCTCTCTCTCTCTCTCTCTCTCTCTGTCAATGGCATAATAATGAATGTGAATAATCCCGGTAGGGACTTCGGATTTTTTCATGTGAGGAAGCCTTCCAGCTGGCTTGCGGTAGGTCGGTGGTTCTACCCGGGTACCTCTGTGTACTTGGGGTCTTCCTCCACCTGTAATTAGCTGGGCGTCGCTATATGATTGAAATACTATCGCAGCGACGGTAAACCCCAATACAACAACAATAAAGAGAACAAGTTTTGTCAGGCAATATTTTTATGTTCTTCAGGTGAAATACCTTTAGAATACCATGGTTCCCTATTTTTCTTTGTTATTGTTTTGACTCAATGGATTTCATTCATGAAAAGCACGTGCATTTTCACGACCTGTCTGTAAATGAATTCATATCATTCAGCTGATGTTAATATCCCCCCACCCGTGTGTGTGAGTGAGTGAGTGAATATTTACGCATGAGAGCGGGACAAAAAAGAATTTACTTTTATATAGGAGAGAATGGATTTATTCATTACATGAATAAGGGAAAACGAGTTTACTCATTTGCAGAGAGAGAGAGAGGGGGGAGGGGTTGGATTTACTCATAATAAAGGAGAGAGAAATAAAAGAGAAAGAGAACTTACTCCTTATAAGACAGATAATATATGTACTATCAAACCTGTCTTAAGCGGTCAGTCAAGGGAACAAGAGAATGTGACCGCATAACTGAGGTGGGCGATAAGTGGTAGTTAAACATATAACAAAGCGCTAGTTTGGTAGTATTAAAATTTACTACTTAATGCAGGTTGACCTTTTAATATAGGTGGCCATCTGAAAGGAAACCATGATTTACTATGTACATAAATGGGGTTCTGTTCCATTTACTGTTTATTCAGCAGCGGACACCTAATGAAATTAGATCTACAAGGTATTAATCAAGTGTAATATATATTTCTAATGTAATCATTAAATGGAAAATAGAGGAGCTTTTTTCAATCTATTAGATCTTAAATAACTATGGTAAATAAATTCATCTTTTGAAAAAAACTTCTACTTTTATCCTTTAATGCAATATTTTACTCCATTTTGCATCAAAGAAATTCTAGACTAAACTGAAAGCATTTTTCACCTCAGATGGACATAATCAACAGTTTTCCCTTCTCTTCTCCTCGTGAAAAAGTACTGCGGAGAATTATTCGGTTTAAAACATTATCTACTTGTGAGCTGCATAAATTATACTAGATTTTATAAAACATTTTTATGTCGGAATAGTTCATATGAAATCTGAATTGTAATCTAAATATATTTTTTTTGATTTTTTAAGGTAATTCATCCATCAATAAATTGCTATAAAATATAAGCATTTATAGAATTTGACCAAAAGAGCCTATATCTCCAGGTCAACGAATGCTTGTATACGGACTGTAATCGTCTTACATGTCCTATAACAATTTGAAAGCAAATTCCTAAGAAACAAAGACATAACGTTATATTAATCCTTAAATTCAATACGTTTCTGTTTAACCCTTTCCCTCATATAGACTCATTTTGACCCTTTCCCTCATATAGACTCATTTTGACCCTTTCCCTCATATAGACTCATTTTAACCCTTTCCCTCATATAGACTCATTTTGACGCACTCAATAGGTACCACATAAAGCCTGATCTGCAGAAAACCACAGTTAAACCTTACCAAATTTAATTACAAAATCCTCATTTCCAGACCACTGAGGAGCAGCGAACAGCATAAAACCTGATCAGCCTGCGAGTTACTCGCAGGCTGATCTGGTTTTATGCTGTTCGCATAGGTCTTTTCATGGTGTCCTCTATGAGGGAAAGGGTTAAATCAAACTGACTACGAATTAGACTTTTTTATTTTCTCTGTGAAGATACGTCTATCAATACCCATCTACAGACGCGTGGTCACCCAATTCAACATTCCGTGATTGTAAAAGATAAATGGTTGGTTTCTCCATCATAGACAAAGGCGTTACGAATGGTATTGAACATATATTCTAAATTATAAAACCTATATTTAGACATTCTATTTTTGTGTGCCGTCACATGGCTGATCACATTCACTCTTTGCGCATGCGCTCACTTCACATGCTGAAGTTAGAAATTCCCTTTCCGGAACTGGTGAAGACACCACGTTGTGGAACGTGTCACGAGGTACCGCATGCAAGCACCTGCTTCTGGGATACCGATACCGTGAACGAGCTGCTTTAAATATTTAGAGTTAAGAAGGGAAAAACGTTCTTCTTATTTTCTGTGCGAACATGCTTCCAACACTTCAGTCGTGTTTCACCCGAGTATATTCACATTTACGAAGTCTGAGGGGCCATTGTCGGAAATGCTCGCCAATTACAAAATGTAAATAAAGGTAGTATTTTAACATTCATTCAAAATACTAAATAGAGATGAATTTCCATGCGATGTATATTCAGTGGAGAACGGATATGCTGTCATTAAGTACCATTTAGGTAACGTAACATTTTTGTTTAACTGCGTAGCATTTTTGGTATTGAATTTTTTACAATCTCGGAGACATAATGGGCCTTTAATCCCCAATTTAACAAAGTGAATAAATAAAACATAAATGAATGAATGAAATCTAATGGTAAACATGTATATTTCTTGTGGTAATCTTCCACTTTTAACTCAGGCAACACTCACCAACACCTCTATAAATTGGAAGTCCACAATGGTTTCCATTGACGAAATCCAGAACATTTTCAGCCATATCTATGAGTATGTTCTGAATCTATGTTACGTCGCCACTCTCCTGTTAGTGTTTGGTAAGCATATTAGTGTATGTTGATCGATAAATAGCTCTTAATGCATAAGGTCAAACCTGTCATAAGCGGTCGATGAAGGGACCAAGAGGAAGTGGCCGCTTAACAGAGGTGGTCGATAAATGAAGGCTAAATATATAACAAAAATGCTTGTTCGGTAATATTAAAACCGGCCTCTAAATGCAAATTCATCGCTTAATACGGGTAGCCGCCAATACAGGTTTAACTATATATAAGTTTAGCCGTGACACATTTATAATAATAGTATGTAAGATTTACAAGAATAAGACTCGATCAAAAACGCTAAATGCTGGTGATCGCCAATACAGGTTCAACTGTTTACGTATATTAATGCTGAACGCTTAGCTTACTTGTTCCACGACTTTGGTATGCAGTATTTCTAACCCCAGGAATTGTTATTCATGCGATGTGGGGTGTAGTCTGCATTCGGCAATTCTTTCGGTTCTGTTGCCTGGTACGACTTTAACAACGCCAGAGGTGTGACGTCAAAATTTGAAAAGTGTGCCTTTTAAGTGTTGTCTACCTGTATAATTGATGCAATATATCATTGATAGTTTGCGCTCATTTTTAGGCAGCGATCGATGTGCATGCGCGAAGCATGCAATATTCATACATAAATTTGATATACTTCAACCCAGTATCTTTTACAAGCCACACATGTCATGCTAGATGTACTTTATCTTTGTGACATTCCGCCATTTTTTTTTTAATTAAGCATCAAATCAACAGCACTCTAGTAATCAAATGCATACCTGTCCATTTACAAGTTGCCAATATAGATTTTTTCAACATTCAGTGGGTGATATATCTCTTATCACTAAAAACTCCTCACAGTTATACTATTTCAGCCTTCACATGTATGAAGTACATATATATATATATATATATATATATATATATATATATATATATGTATATGTGTGTGTGTGTGTGTGTGTGTGTGTGTGTGTGCCTGTACAAACACTTAAAAACATAAGGAGCAGGCTAATCAAATGTTCATGCATGTGTTTCGGTGATTGCGAAACACAGTACTGATTACGCGCAATTTTATTTCAAATGCTTATTTAAGAAAATCAGGATGATTCTGATTGAAAGTCTACTTAACATGGTACTTGATACATAACGATTTATCTCCTTTTATTGTAATATATACAAAATAAAAACACGTTTACGAAACCGAATCATGTTTATGAAATGGCGGACACTGAAATCCAATCACAATTTCCGGTTTGGGTTCAATTCGTTTAGTCACTGTGCATGTTATATAAATGTATATCATACCTGTGTGTATTCTTTAAAGAGTGTTTGTGAAATGTTCGTTACATTTTATTGCCTCTAAATACAAGGTCATAGTACTTTGAAGAGTATGCAACTGTGGAAAAGCCTTTAATTGAAATCAATATGAAAGTTTGAATTATATAAAACTTCAGCTGTAGTTTTGAATAAATAATTATATATATTTGATATGATACCCTCAAAACTACAGCTGAAGTTGAAACTGCAATGTGACCGTTTGCACATATTTCCCTATAAGGACATGCATAAAGTTAAAGACAATTGTATATTGCACAAGGATAGTTCAATTTGATTTAACTATTCTACTAGTGCGATGTGTACACAGTCGGGAAAAGAAAGTTTTTGTTTTGTTTTGCAAAGATTATGATTTAACATGTCATTATCAAATGGGGATGTTTTATAACGAATATTTCCTGTGCGCTAAACGGCGATTGACACGTACATCTTTCAAAGTGATGTTGATTGAAAACCAATGTTCAGACCGCTTGGAATCTTGTTTGTTGAATAGTTGTATTTTGCATTGTTTATATTAACACAGATATTAAGTGTGTTTTTCTTTCTGTTTTGCCCTTGCAAAATGCATCTGTTTATTTATAAGACGTAATTATACATGTGTGTAGCACATGGTGGTAAGAAGTATTGCTTTTACATTGGTTATTGGCTTGAGTTTACCGTCACTTCGACAGTATTTCAGTCATATAGCGACGTCCAGCTAATTACAGGTGGAGGAAGACCCCGAATGCACGGAGGCATCCGGGTAGAACCACCGACCTACCGCAAGCCAGCTGGAAGGCTTCCTTACAGGAAAATCCGAATGACCCTGTCGGGATTCGAACCCACGCGGTGAGGGGCTGAGTGAGTTCTAAAGTCAGCGACTTTACCCTCTCGGCCACGGAGGTCCCACAGTGGATATTGGTTAATGATAATGTCAAATTATATGTTCCAATTACTTGATCCAGTCGTTTTAATATACATGTATTTTTGTACAATATATGATTTGTGAGCATAGAAATATTAATGGCAAAGACATTCAAAAAATTATATATTCTGACCACTCATTGAATAAAGTATGATTTCATTACAATTAAATTAACTATTGACTTTTTCTAAGAAATATCAATGAACAATACGTGCTTAATTTTGCTAATGAGTGCTAGGCTAATTGCTTGATTTTGTACAGATTACAAGGGCTTCGATGACGTTAGTACCGAATTAACATTGCAATGGCATGGTTAATATTTTTACTGCATATTGCGTCTGTACATTTTCAGATTCTCTAGATATTTGTTATCAACTTAAAAACATTAAACTTGGCAAAGTCCCCCATTCAAATTTGTCTTTGGCGTACAATAATATGCGGAAAGTAAACTTATTAAAATTATCATATTCATGGCGTTTATATACATATATATGCTAGCCCAGCAACCATAGCCAAAGAATCCTTGCTTCTCTTAAACGCATACACAATTAATTACAAGAAAAATTCTCACTCCTTAAATATCAAATTCTCTACATAAATAAAGCTACATGTGCCAACTGCATTTCTCGAATAACCGTTGATTGCATATCTGTTCAGCATAATAAGACAGTACCATCTAGGTCAAGAGCTTAAAGTTCAAGGTCACACTTTGAGGTTGAAGGTCAAAACAATACATCATGTCAGAGCCATAAATATTTTCTCATAAATCTTCATACAATTGTTCAGCATGATGGAGTGGACGCATGTGCATGAACCGAGTCCGTAGGGGAAAAAAGCAAGGCCACACTTAAAGATAGGTACAATAATACTTGTTTTTATTCTTATTTCTAAATAAGCCTCAATAGACACGTGTTTCTCCACTAAAGTAAATCATTCTTATCCTGGAAGACTTGGTTTAATTATTAATAAAAATTCAACACCCTGAATTATATTCCGAGTTTTATTTTATTTTTTTCAAAATACACCATCTTTTATCACATTTATTTTCTTTGTTTATCAAAAAAAGAGAAAGTGGAGTTCACAAAATTCTACTTTACCTGTCCTTTTTGTTTAACAGATTTTATTATTAATGATATCATTAATAGAATTGGCAATAAAATACAAACAATAAAATACAAATTCTCGTCAATCATAGTATGATATATCACCTAGGGATATTCAAGTTCAGACATAATAATCAAATTCAAATAAATGTAGTTTTATTTATTGCTTGATAGATAGAAAATGTGTCAGTATGTAAATATATATACATGTATTTAATTGATCAATATTTACAGAAAAAATACTCCCCGATCATTATTTACATTTAATTTTATAGTGATGCTCATGTTTAACATAAATCTGAAGAATTTAGAGAGTTTCATTATGATTACAAATGTGTAAGTATTGACATAAAAAGTGTAAGTATTGACATAAAAATGTGTAACATAAAAATGTGTAAGTATTGACATAAAAATGTGTAAGTATTGACATAAAAATGTATACATATCATTAACCTAGTTTGCTATATTTACTGGAAAAATAATTAGGATTACTACTATTATTATTATTGTTATTATTATTATGTTGTTGTTGTTTTATGTGATATAATGTGAATACATTTCGTTCTAGAATGTGATTTTGGAAACCTTTATATCTTTGTAGATTAAGGTGGGTCTTAATATATTTAATAAAAATAAATGATAAAAATTGTATCATAATTTTAAAAAAAATTTTTTATGTTTGTTTGTATTTATTAAAGTATCATTTTACTACAACTATGTATATAAAGACATATCCGACATAAAAGCAATCAATTAATTCTCATGACAAACGTAACTACAATCTTTTATTACTAAATTAACGCACGCACTTTCATACAAATGAATATTACAAAATGAAAAGCCGATAAACATACCGACTTTGTTTAAGTTCAAAATATCAAAGTAATGTGTAAATGAAAGGCGTAACAATACTTTACAATACATATAGCTTGCCCATTACTTTGTCATTTGGCGCCACATGATCGTTAGCACGACTAATTAACTTCTAAATCCGAGATACACAGTATCCAGGGGATATAACAGTGTGCAAGTGATGTGTATCAACATAATGCCATATGTACAAAGGTGTGTACCAACAAATTGACCATTCCACAAACATATATGTCAATTTCGACAAAGTATGTACAATATAATGTTAATTCTGATTCTATTTGTATCAACATAAGCTTCACCAGGTGTATACCTTCAGTCATTTTATATATTAAGTAAGTTTATCAATGGTTCTACATATGTACAAAGCAGCAATGTATTCATGACATTATATTTAGAAAAGTTAGAACCACCGATATTCAGAAATAATTCACTATATTATACCATTTGTCTAAATTGTCCATAAAACAAAAACAAATAATAATACGTAAAATATTTAGTCTTTGAAATGGTATGTAGGACTTGAACAACAATTAATGATAACATATGTTAGATTTAAAAAAGGATGAATTATCAGTTGCAGTATAGTGTTCATAAATTCATATTGAACTGATTTTGAGTGTCGTACGTTCCATTTTTTTTTGTCAGATTCTAATGTCTGTCTTTAATACACTACCAAACACATTATTGATTTGTAAACAATTATTGATTTGAAAACAATATATTGCACATTACAGTCCCTATATCTTCATAAATAACACATTGCATTTACCTTTCGCAACTTTACGCAACACCTATCTGCGACACTTAAGTATTCTAATGTATATACTTAATATGGCATGGTGACTACTGAATATTCTAGGAATTGTTGAAAAACAAACATGCCTATAGCCTGGATGGAAGCATCGCTGGAATGCAGACGGCTGCAGCTGTATTCTCCTGCTCCATCGGTTTGTACAGTAAGTGAACGGGGTTCAGACTCTTGGAAGTCTCCAGGTTGTAAGTGAAGCAGAACGCCTGCATGAGGCCAGAGAAGATGGCTCCCTGTATCCAGCTGCAACAGCTCTGTGCCCACGATAACGTGTCGCTGGCGATGTAAATGTTGCCGCTAGGTTGTGCTAATGTCTCCATAGACTTCATATAGTCGCCTGGATAGAATGCAGCAAATGCGCCTTGCGCATACGGTGCCGATTTCCAACTATGGACAGTTCCGACTTCAAATTCATCCTTAATTTCCGGGTGTATCTTGCTTACTTGGTCTAACGCCTCGGCAACAGCGATTTCCGCGTCTTTCGTCTGAAACATTTCTGCTTGTTTATACCTATTGTAAACAAGAATAATGCCTCTTTCATTGCTTTCATTTTGCTTTCCATCTTTCCACCCAGGATAGATAAAATGGCCGATTGGAAGATCAGTCTTGGTAAAACCGCCTTTACCGATATCTTTTTCCCAAACCTTCGATCGACATTGTAGGATGACTTTAGTCGCAGAATCTATTAGAATTCTTGACATTGCATTCTTCTTCTCCATTGGCAGCTCGATATCTAACTGGCGCAAAATTTGTAAAGGCACTGTCAAGAAGACGGCGTCGCCACGGAAACAGACACGTTTTTTCGTTCCGCTGTTTACACCCTCAACCTCCACTTTGCCATCGGACCGTTGTCTTACTTTGTCAATTTTTGTTCTGAACAAAATATTTTTTGACAGATCGACATCTTTGTTCCAGCCGTAAATGTTCTTTTTGGCAAAAGCCTTTGGCAAGCAGTCCATTCCTTCAGACATTTTGGTCATAGGGTCGCTCCACCATTTTCCGAATTCGTTACGCATGTATGCGACTACACTGAAGAACTGCATTGGGGAATATGTAGTCACCTGCAACAGGAAGTTGTTGTTTTTTTTATCAAATATTGTTTCTCTTTTTTTACTAGTTTCTGGTCGGACCACACCAATGGTGAATGTGTACATTTGCATTTTGTAAAAATAAAAGGTTTCCTCCGAATAGAGACATAGTTATACCTGTATTTATAGCAATACAGTTATTCAAGATTTAATGCCTACCGCATAAGCCTCGATGGCTTCTTCGGTCCAGGGCCGGAGCTGAGGTCCCTCAGGATCCTGGTAAATATCACTACGCAGAAAGTCTTCAAATGACAACTCGCCCCATTTGTGTATCCATTTGTGCCACATTTCCTCCGTTGGTTTCTCGCCCAGTTCTGCTCTCAGGGGAGCAATTGTGGCTCTCAGAAGGTCCACTTGACAACAGAAAATATAAAGGCATTTAAAATAGTTGTTGCTAGCATTAAGGAGGTCAATGCAACTGATATATTTCTTCCGAAAGAACTGGCCAAGACGCTGTCTGTGTTGAATAAGTTATTTTCAATAAAATTGCATGATCCTAAATGTACATATTTATTTTCTAATATTGAAGTCAATGTAAATTAACGCCAAGACAGAGGAGGGACCTTAACCATGAATTGTTTTTAACGGTACAGAATATTAACTTTACTATTATCATTTTTTGTGGCTTTTTGATACTAATTGCTCATGACTTTTACATTTGTTTAAAAATATAATGGATAGTTAAAAAAAAAAAACCTATGATCTTATTAATTCCAGAAATGATTGAAAACAAGCTTTCGTTGAGATATGCATATCCACATCAAAGAGACAAAAGTAAACATAATATATTGGGTGTTATTTGTTCTTTTTCCTTTAAAGTCTAGTAAAGAAAGATAACAAATAATAACATGTAAGATGTAAAACTTTTTTAAAACATTGATTATTTCAGCTGGAACTGCAAATAACACAAGATTACACTTTTTACGACTTCATACATAAATGGATAACGTACGGATGCCGTCAATGCCGAGTCCTTCCTTCACCGCCGGTGAGAGTTTTGAGTCCCAGCCTGGCCACCACTTGGATGTGTAGTAACCGTTCCTCAATTTCCAGTCTGTACATTATAGCAGTTTATATTAAATTATGACAGACGTGTAAAGGGAAAATTCATCTTCAAAATAGTTTTGGTTTCCTACATAGTGTAACATTACTTTACCATTCCGGTTGCCCTAGTCCGAATTGGATTCGAGTCCCATCTGGGGAGTGGGGGGAGGAGGGCACATATGTTAAGACCTTTCCGGCTCAAAGTACTGGTCCAATGCAAAAAACCGTTGACAACGATTAGTACACACTTGTAAAATGTTTTTCCAAGAGAAAAATATTTTAAACTATTAGAAGATAATACGGTGAAGCGTAAACAAGAATTTATATACGCGTGTTTAATAGTTTTATATCTCTTCATAGTGCAGCTATGCCTAACTTCTATCACTTCTTATATTTTACTATTTAATGCAAACATTTAAAGCTTTAATATTACTGGTGCTCCTTCATGCAAAGATAGATAGGTAGGTAGATTGGATGTGATATGATGGGATGTATGGATGGATAGATGACTTCTAACCTTTGAGTCTGACTTTGTCTCCCTTCACGTACAAATATCCTTGGTCATTGTAGTACTGAAAGGGCTCGGTCTTGATATGGAACTTGTCCACATAGTGCCGAGTCAGGAAATGGTTGTGTGGGATCCGCATAGCACCACCTGCCGAAACACAAGTCTATAGATGTCAGTTATTGTCTATATATGATTTTATTCTAAGGCCGTCTGTGATGACATCAGATTTGAAGTTTTGAGTGATACAGATTCAAAGAATGACTTTACCTTTGTTGATAATGACTACTATATCAGACATCGGCACTAGTCATACCTAAAACTATCTTTATAAACATTAATAACATATTTTTATTAAAGTAATGGGTGAAATGCTAAATATTATTATAAATATTATTTCATATTACAGACCTTTTTGATTAAATTCGCAATGCTGAATCGTAGTTTGTTCATCAGTTCATTAGTCTACAATTTCGGTGTCTCCTGGTATTATTAAATCATGGCGAGTGAGAAACCTTTAAATATTTACTTATTCTTTTGTTAAGGTAGTTTAATAAGTGTAAAGTACGAGTATTAGTAATACCTATGATATTAGATTGACAATTTCTTACTCACCCTCGCCAAACTGTCCTTCTGTAAGTCCTTCTCTAATGGTGTAGACACGCCCACCAACATTTTCACGGGCTTCTAATATTGTCACCTTGAAAAATGTATATACATTGAAAACAATTGACTATAGGGGTTTTAAGGATTTATATTTCATCTTCAATGTATTGTATTGTCCCCTACTATTAGGTTTAAACTGTGTCTGTTAATACTTGCATAATATCAGCATGTATATTATCAAAGTAGGAAATATAACTGCCCACCTATCATGTAATACCATGCTATTAGAACAATATCTACCGGTACACAGGATGTACTTCACACATTATAAAATAACACATAGTCAAAGCGTAGTTTTTCTTTGCAACTACAAGAAATCTTACAGTATGTCCAACTTGAGCCAATTCGTAAGCCGCCGACAGGCCCCCTACTCCAGCCCCGACTATAATTATGTTCCTCCTCTTGTCGCGTGATACCTGTTGGCGGTAAAACCTGTGCGGCTCCTCCTCTCCTGTGTATCTGGCCAGAGCATACCGCAGTCCCCCGTCCGTTAGCCAGTCCAGGAACGTCCGGTAGTTGTCGTCCTGCTGAATTCGGGGACTTTCGTCCGTCTGCGGCAAACAGGACATACCGATAAACTTAAAAGCTAATTGATAAGTAAAGTATGCATATTCTGTGTTTATACGTAAAAGTCGGGGTTTTTTTTTTGTTTTTTTTTTGTTTTTTAATGGAAGAGGACAAGCGGCGGAATTCAGTTGGAATTAAAAGTTTTTAAAACATACTGCTGCTACTTCCAGTGCTTCATTATTTCTCATTCCATTAACGACACCGTGCTCATGAGAAATAAAGACATTGTGTATAATACACAGTACTACAAAATATACTAACTATCACGCCATGTATAGTTGGGTGATACTTACAGAATCACCAGAAAAAAACAACATTAAGATTACATTATCACAGAGTTTTCAGAGCGAAAAGAAGGTGCCACAGCATATAGTAATGATAAAGAAAAAAAGGATTCTATGGTGAGAGATATAAATGTCGTAAAAGCAGAATAATTCGTTTCCGAACAGAAAAGTCACATATAAAAAATAACGTTATTTTCCTTTTAGGTATGCTTCATAATAAACATTCATCCGTAGATATCTTAAGCTGAAACTATCTCTTTCTTAGTCATTCGATAACATCATTTTTTTCAGTTAAAGTGACACCTCTTTACAACGGCATTCATTACCCTAGTTTTCCTTATTCATTATCAACATCCTCTTTATAACAGCAGTATGCATACTCCTTTTATGTCTATTATTTTCAATGACAATTTCTTTATAACAGCAACATTCACTGATAAAAAAAACTCTGCTATTGTAAAAAGAGAGTTGACTGTACCATAAAATAGGTAGGTATGGTTTTAACGCGAGTATTTAATTATTTTGGAACTTATAAGCTTATATATAGACGGATACTGCGTTATCTGTGGCATAATTCAACACCCAACATCGGGACAATCCGTCCAAGAACTACTTTTATGTGCCGTGCGCTAAGCATAACGGTACCATTTTAAACGAACAATTTAATTTTTTTTTTAATCGATAGTACATATGAAATGAAAGTAAGAGTACATATTGGGAAAACGCTCACATGGGCAATATGCGAACGTGCACCACAAAGCATAATCGACTAGCCAGTGTTCTGATTCGCGTTTTATTTATGTGATTTATTTCATGTAATGCACGATTCATCCGGCAACAAGCACAACACGTGTCACAGATGATAACTGACATGTTTCGAGGAAACATTTATTACTTTACCGCTGTAATCATCGCGTAATTGCAATTTACCTTTTAGCTATAAACTTGCGTTTAGCTTATGGGTTTATGTTATCTGCAAGTAAGAAAAATAGATTTAAACGCAATTTTGAAAGAGTATGTATGAAATATTATCACTAAATCAGGTTTACACGGTATGATATTGATTATAACTATGAGAAAAGTTAACTCGTGACTGGTCTCTCTTCCGACAAATAAATGAAATGAAACTAAAGGATATCATTTTAAAGTACAGTGTCTGGTCGTTTGTTTCGACTAATGAAATTTCCAGACCTGACAAAATATAGAATAAACACATTAATACGTACTAAGTTACTAACGTTTGCTCCACAAGAGCCATGATCAACTGACTTACGAAAATATGTACAGTAGATCAGTAAATACCGGGAGCGCATTTCCAGATCGAAATTCTAAAAGATCTTCGTCAACATGTCCTTTATTTCCGGTGAATTTTAATGCTTATCATTTAATATACATTTCATTTCTATATCAAATTATACATAAATTTGAAATTATTGTCATTTAACAGAAATAATTTAAATCAGACTCAAAATGGAATACACATGTATTTAATTGGTAAAATAAACATAAACGCAAAAGGTTACGTGTTCATAAGACTGTTTTCGTTTTTAGTGTTATTTACAAACATATTGTATCTGTGTCTATAAAGATACATAAATAAAAAATAATTGTAAAACTTTAAGTAAAAAAAAAAGTGATCTTAAAAGTTAATTAAATCGAAATACGGAGAGGAGTGTAGCATAATTAACTGTGCATTGTATTTTGCCTGGTGGTAAGAAGTGCGGTTTTGATACCGGATGTTTTGTGGTGTTAACTGCAATTACTTATTCAGTCGTTTCATAGTATATTTTATATATACAATTCAATAGGTGATAATTCTACCATCGCTGGATATATATTTCAGAAATATTTCTGGTTTCTGTCACAAAATTATATGTTATACTTTATAATATATGTGAAACTGATGTTGCATATTAATTAAAAAATACATATAACATTTTACCCGCACGAATTGAAATTTATTTGTCAAAATAACTTACCATGGTATGATTTCTCATGAATAATATATCTCTGGATAATATGAACACACGTAAGAAACCACTGGCCCTGAAACTGTGAGTTCAGAAAGATTGTGGTCATTATATATGCGTGAATGACAACATACCGACGTGATTAAACGGCTGTGATTCAGGCGGGACATTCCGGTTTGAAGCATGTCGCTTATTGGTGCATTGTCAAGAAACATCCGTATCCGCTTTTTCAGTGTTGTTTTTCCTTTTCTCTCTCTCTCTCTCTCTCTGTGGTTTTACAATAGGTGTTTGGTTTAGCATCATAAAAAACAGTTCAATCAATTAAATACTTTAAACTGATTCAACAAAAGATAAAATTACACATGATTTATCAGGGTTTTTTTTCTGAAGCTAATGAGAGAATTCAATGTTACAAATATATCAAGTGGTATAAGATGTTAACATGAGCCCCATGGTCCAGTGGTTTGGAACATGCCTTTGGATCATGGGTTTCTAGGTTCAAACCCCGTTGAGAGCGGGTTCATTCATTTCATGAAAACCTCAGACGCAAAAAAAAAAAAAAAAAAAAAAGTTCGATCAGGGTGTCGCAGATTTTTTCTTTAATCCATTATGTACTGCACGTTCCTCATACGACATAATTAATAATTAAGTTACAAGGCAGTTCAATCAACCCAATCAAATATCAAACTCTACCTGTAAATCTCACGTTGTTATGTTGAATATAATGTAATATATTTTGACTTACCAGTATATTATATCTAAACGTGAAAATGAGACATGGTCAATGTCATTTTACATGTGCTAATGTTGAACCGGTGTTGTTTTTTTTTGTTACGATAACGGATGTTTGGGTGTTGTTGCATGTGTTTCTCTTTCACACTTTCTTTCTCTTTCTTTCGTTTGGGGAACTCGCTTTGCTTGTGAAGGTACCGGTTGGTTCAACTTTTTTTTAGGGAGTAATCTGGAAATAGTCCAACAAAGAGTACAGTTGATCGTACGAAGTTTTAATGAACTGATTCAGGAACAGACAGTGAGTCTATCAATTAATTACATGTTGAAGTATAAAATATCGAAACCGAAAGTAGAAAGGATAAAATGAATTGAATGTTTCCATGTGTTTTTTAAATCAGTCAAGTCAATAAAATGAAAAGCAATTATTGCCGAACATATATGATCTTGTAAACTTATCTTGCTGTGTCGATCATCCTTCAATTTTCTACATTTTACATTTTATAACAGCTAAATATGGTTTCCCGTTCGATTACTTAATCTTACGGGCGTGTCGAAATAACGCAGCAGACGAAAATCCAAAATGAACGTAATTTATCGAAATGGTATATGTGTGGATGATCAACACAGAAGATTACATATTAATCATAATGAAAGACACTTTTTCATCTCAAAACAATCAGAGTTATACAATATTATAAAGTCTCAACTATAATGTATTATGATATAACAAAAGGTTTTTCAAATACACATTCCTATAAATGTAATTTATAATGAACATAACAAAATAGAATAATGCAATTTCTCAAATGCATATGAAATGCTAACACGAAAGCAATTCTCCTAGCTGCATGATTTAAACATAAAGAAATTTATTCAAGAAAAATATGTATTAAGTAAAATTGAGACTTACCTGGAAATAGTCCATCAAAGAGTACAGTTGATCGTACGAAGTTTTAATGAACTGATTCAGGAAGACAGTGAGTGACAAGACTCCCAAGGCCGACAGTACTTATCCAGCCCCTCGGCCAATGCGAATCATTAGCCAATCATATATATATATCTTTATTTCCTCCATTTTTTTGAAGATTACATATAAAGATAACTTGACAAAGAACAAGGAAATACAAATAATACACACTAGAAACATACTTATGACAAGAGCAAACAAACAAACAAACAAACAGCGAGTAATTAATTTGCTAATAACCTACTATACTATCCTCACCCTTTACAGCACCCTTACTGTTAAATAAATAAATATAAACCTTGTCCAAGCATAATACAAGAATACAAGGTTAAGATGAAAGGGTAAGTCAATTGTTATGATGTTTCCAACCATATAAACACAAAACCACTTACCGAAACGAAACGTAAGAGTTTCTATATGGTCTCGAGCAAATTAAGAATACAACGAAACAGAAATACAAAAGAACAAAAGATGAAGGTGTTATTAACTGTATATATAAATGTTCGCTTATGTATGCGTAAGTAGGAAAGTATCATGGGCGTGTATGTAAAATTACACACATTTATATCTTAATTCATTCCAATTATTGAAGATTACAAATTACATGCATTTTACAACACCCTACAAGAATAATGTGTATGTGTGTGCGAGTCTTTGTTTATGCTTGTGTGTATGCGTGCGTGCGTATGTGCGTCCGAGCGTTTGTGTGTGTGTAACATACAGAAGAAAGGGAATAAAACTGGCCTTCACACTTTAACAAATACAAAGCTTTATTTTTTCGACGTGTACAATGTACATAGTCAATATAAATAAAATAACCACATAATCCATTTGGTCACATACAATAAAGACAATTTCTTGTCATAGAGGATGAACCACATAATAGGTAAGCACACACACCCACACACACACACGCACACACACAAAATATGCATATATTTTAGTTGTTGTTTTTCTTCCTTTTTTCTTTTTTTCAAAAAATATTTTTATGGCTTATAATTACAGATTTGTGATAATCTACAAGTACATTCGATCGTAATCACAGAGATTAACTTGTTATTTAAGATATATGTAGTAATAATGAACTGAACAAAATTGTTCCCTTAAATGCATGTTAATATATCTTTATTTCCTCCATTACTGAAGATTACAAAAAATATATATGCAATAAAAACGACATAATTAAGGAAAAAAAAAAAATGACAAATGATCCAATGAGATGATGATGTTGATGATGATAACGGAGTAGCACATGCTGCAACAATACACAATGATATGGATAAACATGAGTTAATGTTTTAACTAATATTTCAAACATGATACAAATTATCACAAATGATGAAGATGATAATGATGTTGTAAAAGCTGCTGCATAAGACGCTGAAAATACTTTTACACAAACATGAGGCATATACATTATGATGATGATGATGATGATGATGATGATGATAATGACGACGACGACGACGATGATGATGATGATGATGATGATAACGATAACGATAACGGTGATGTCATATTCCAAAAATATATAAAATCATATTAGCGTATAAATTCAAATGAATAAAAAATAACACAAATAGGTTAAAGCATATCAATCGAATATGTTGTCATCTTATCGAAACGAAACATAAGCTGACAAATCGATTGCAGACACATGGGAGATGACTGAAAATATACACGTTATATCAACTTCTCATCAGACCAGTGAGAAGAAAAAAATAATGTGTATACATTAAGTATTAAATTGGAAAATCATTTTTTAATATATTCAAGCCAGAGTTTGTGAATATAACTAAAGACTAAACCTAAAAATGCATCATAATTACAGGAAATAAGAGTTACTAATAAAGGACATTTAACTCCCAATAAAGTGTTAACCAGACACTGTCTATCAAATGATTTTAAGCAATTAACGACATTTCTCCCAAAAGCATTTTCAACATTCCTAAAAAGTTTGACTCTGTGTGATTCAAGTGCCTGACAATCAAGAAGTATATGGTCTGTAAGACAGACATCGCCGGTGATTAAACGGCATTTTATACAAGATTCATTAAAACGAGATGTGTACGTTATAAATTTAGCTACTGATTTACAATTGTACACTTTTCGAGGATAATTGGACACATAAGTCCAAATAGATGATACACCAAACTGACAATGAATAGATCTAAAACGTACAAAATTTTGAGCACTTATTCTTTGATACCAGGCGTCTTTCACTGTATTCCAAATCTTATTTTTTATTATACACACATATATATATACACACATATATAATAGTAGTAGTAATACTATAGTAATTTTCAAAATATGAAATATATTACATAAAAAAATAATTATAGTAGTAATAATATAGTAAATTTCAAAGGTATATCCGATAAATGCACCCTGGATTACCTCCCTTACCGAAACGAAACGTAAGGGGAAGTTTAAAGGGTTAAGCAAAACGTAATTCAAAAAGATATACACATATACACAATTGTCGTATATTGGTAGCATATCCATTATAAAACAGCATTGGAATGTAATTAATTTAGACCAATACAAACACTATACAATGACATAAGAAATGTTAAGCTAATTTAATATGCTATATATGGCTGTACTAAAATACACCACAAACTTTATATTAAATAAATATAATAATACCTATATATCAGTTAGCCACATTATTTAGTAAACTATTTCTAATTTCCGTTGCTTTCTGCACATATAAAGCTAATTTAGTAAGTGTTGTCTTATTCTTTGATTTTAATAATAACATAAATTTATACATACTAGGTTTATTATAGAAATATTTATTTATGAAACCTTTTCTTAAGTTTTCATAACACGAACATTTTAAAATAAAACAATATGTTTCGGGCTAAACATGTATACAACAATTAATGTAGACATAAACCATGTTACCAGAATCCATCTACTTGTATAAAGAGTACTTTAAAGAGAACTAAGTTTAATAGATTCAAATGTGAATATAATAAGTACCTATTGCGCAGTTAAACTGCAATAAATGGAAAGCTAAATTATAAATTCATCAAAAGAGACAGGAAAACCAAGAACTAAGATTTCGTAGGACACAAACCTTACCAAAACCCGAAATGCGTCGATCTCACTTATAAGACATCCACATGAGATGAACGTGGCGAAATAAAATATTTATCAAAGCATGATATGGTAAGCTTGAGCATACAGCGAGTAACGGGCACTCAACCCCGAGAAGTGTATTAACTTTTGTTTTCTCATCTAATGAGAGAAAGGTTGACAACACGTGATCTCCGAGTTTTGTTTGTAGACTATCCGCCAACTGTTGACGGTGAATAAACAAATGTGGACAGACAGTGAGAATATGATCGGTAAGACTAGTGCCATTGAATTCAGCACCACATCTTCGACATGAACCACCCTGCCATGACAAATAAGTAACCAGCTTGCAAACTGTTCTGCAGTATGCAAGTTGGTATGTATACCTAAAACTGTGTTGCCAGAACACACTTATCCCATAAATTGTATGGACAGAACGGACACGATCGAATTCTGCCGCACTGTATGTAACAGTCCAGTCATTGATCGCCTTTGAACGAACTTTAAGATTAACGAGACGCTTCCATGTAACCTTTTTTGGAAAGTTACCATCACATATGAAATCGTTCAAATAGTTTGTTAAATCATAATCCCGAAGCAGTCCCCATATATCCTTAAAGAAACCAGATATCCTAGAGGGGTTTAACTTACTATATGTTAATCGAAAGAGAAATATATGCTTAACTGCTTTATTGCACAGCATACGACACAGTTGACCAAGAAAAATCAGTTTCCGTTTATCGATTATACATTTTATCGGTAATACATTAAGCATGCTTAGTGCTATATCAGTGCGTGTTCTCCAGCTGAAGCCTTGCATAGATTTGACACACATACGATGAGCCCGCTCAAGGGAGATAATTTCATTAGACGATAAGGTGTAGAGACATTCTGTGCCGTAAAGTGCTTTTGGGAGAACTACATGATCATAAATCCTTTTACATGTAATTGGATTTAATTTTCTGAGAGACTCATAGTCCAGAGTTCCGAAGAACGTTTTCCTTAACTTATCAGAAATTATTTTAACCCTTTGGTTTAACTTATAGTCACAATAACACATAACACCAAGGTGTAAGTAGTTACAGACTTCGGAAATTGTATCATCGCCTAAATGCCATGACCTGGACGAACGAAAGTAAGAAATCTTATTTTCATTAAAAACCATAACGGCACATTTGGCAGGGTTATATTGAAACCTCCACTTGCACGCATAACGGTGACATATGTCTAAAAGAGTTTGGAGGCCACGCATTGATAGAGATAACAATAACATATCATCGGCTACGGTCGGAGCACATATACTATATCCATTTATACATAAACCGGCCTGTGTATGAACAAGTTGTTGTATTAACTCATTAATGAAACACAAGTAGAGAAATGGTGACCATCGCGAGCCTTGACGGGTAGACTGAAGTACAGGGAACCAGTTCGATTTACGACCCCTATACAATACACAGCTGGTCATTCCAGTGTGCATATTCACAATCGCATGCCATAGGCGACCTGTTATTCCCATGTAGTGAAGCTTGTAGAAAAGACCATTATGCCATACCCTATCAAACGCTTGACGAGCATCCAGGAAGCATGCATATAACTTACTGTTGCTCTCTTTACAATAGTGTATACACTCTTGTAATAGAAAGCTTGTCATATTACAACCCATTCCATCCTGAAATCCGCCCTGTAGAGGATGAATAGGGATATTTATATGTTCTTTTAACCGTAATAAAAGCATGCTCTCATACAATTTGAGAAGACACGAAGAAAGAGTTATAGCTCGGTAACTCTTCGGATCATCTTTACGTTTATTACCCCCCTTGAATAAGGTAACAACGCAGCCTTGTTTCAACTGATTAGGTACATAAGACTGTGATAACATACTATTAAATAACAAAAGTATATATTCATATAGTACAGGTCCTCCATTAATTATATGCTCATTATAAATGGAGTCTAAACCACACATTTTACCTGTGTTCAGACTCTTAATGCACCCCATTAATTCCTCAAATGCAAACGGGGGCTGGTCAGGGTCTACATTATTTTCAAATTTCCACTGATCAACTGTATCATCAACTACTTGACGAAAACCTTGATCATACAACTCATGATTTGTATCACTATATAGATTTGCAAAATAAGATCCCCACTCCTGAGTAATATCGTTATGCCCCTGTTACACTAGAGCCCGTTTTGACTACGTCCTATAGGGCTCCCGAAAACCTTATAAAACGAGTTGACGTCGGGTTAAAACGGAGAGATTTAGCCAAAATATGGCTAGAATACAATCAACTAGTTCACACACCGTTGTTGACTCGACAATTCCGTCCTCAGACCGTCAGCAGACCGTTCAGAACGGGATAAAACGACCATATACAACGTATTCAAACAGTTCTAGTCCGACTACAGCTAGTTCGCGTCCGTTTCGTTACTAGTTCTAGTTCGTTCCCGTAACGTCCACTCCCGTCCTTAACTCGACTACCTCGTTTGCAGACCGTTCAACTCGATCTCACTACGTCCTTGTCCCGTCCTCAGTACGTTCAGATCGTAACTGAGTGCAAGTTCTGGTCCGACCTATAAAAACTCGGCACTTTTCAGGAAGCCCTCATTCTAGTTTGACACTACAGCAACGTCATCCATGGTAAATGCGTGACTTTTCTATGATCCTATGAGAGGACGATCCGTATTTATACCCTCCTGTTTTGATCGCACTGCAAACGGAATGGTCGTTGAAAGGACTGGATACAAACGCAACAATTCGTACTTGACACGGATAGAGCGTACTAAGGACGTACTGCAAACGCTTAGGACTGTGTAGAATCGTGTAAGGAACTATCTGTTTTGCTTTTATCAAAAAGACGAAGTAAGGACGCACTAAAAACGTTATGCAATCTAGATAGGTCGGTCTCTGGATGAGATAAACGAGTTAGAAACTAGCAAGATCGTTGCGAGATCGCACTTCTAACAGCAAGTCGATCGCACTACGTCCCAGAACGTCCTTAGTCCGTTTGCAGTATTTCGTTTTCGATACGATAGCACTACGTTTTATTTCAGAACGGTGTACCTTTTCAGAAATTTTGAGTCTGTTCAAAACTTTGGAGAGGCCATCTCGACCAAAGTCGTCCAAACTCGTCTATAACGATCGTAAACAGATATCAATACGTTGTTACTACGACCACTTCGTTTTCACGCCGTTCAAGCCCGTTTCGCTAGAACTTTTAGGTCGTACTGAGGACGAGTATAAGTGTAACAGGGGTATTAGCATCACGTACAACACGACCATTAAAGTTAAACTCACACACCGATGCTTGGGAAGTGACCTTTCTTTTGGCATTAAACAGCTTCCAAAACAAACCGCAATCAACAGATGCAGCCGCATCAATATCACGAAAAGCTTTATTATTATAATCACGAGCCGCGCTTCGGTGAAAACGTCTAAATTTTGTTTTGGCCTCCTTATACGAAATAAAAGTTACATGTGACCTATCACGTGGCCTACCTGCTGCTAGCCACTCACCGCGCTTGTGACGCATCCACTCATGAAGGCCCTTTAAGATCTGACCCCAATATGGTTTTAGGTATGAACGATAGAATGAGCGTGGAAGAGTAGTATCCGACGCATATTTAACAGACTCGACTATCTCGGTATAAAGACTATCAATACCATCATGAGATGTAACTGTCGAAACATGGCCTAGACGTGACTTGAGTCGACACATTAGAATATGTTGAAAATGAGACAACTCACTGGGTTTCACGTTATCCCATTTGATTGGTGCGACACGTGCATGGAGCGGAAGATCACGTGTTATCTGTATTGACAAATTTACAATAACAGGACGATGTGTAGATACATTGACACAGTTATCTTCAACTATATGACATGACTGAACAAAATCAATACAGCTAGAAGGTAACAAAATGTGGTCAATTAATGATTCATTGCTTCCATCATATGATACAAATGTAGATTTTGCTCCTGTACATAGAGGCAATGTATCAACAGCAACAAGATGGTTATTGTGTATCATATCGTATAGGTCACTACTTCTCGTATCATTCGGCTTGATGAATGAACGACCTTGTAAATGACCGTTAAAATCCCCCATAACAATGACACGCCCCCTAGTGGAGTATGAGCAAACAATATCCTGTATATGCTTAAGATGATCCCTATACAATTGAATACTATAATTAGAACTTGGGGCATATATTTGAAATATATATATGTAGTAATCATCAGAAACTTTCAATTGTATACCAATTATACGATCGTGATCGACATGTAAAAGACTGATCTGATCATTCAAGCTTGAATGCCAGAGCAGTGCGACTCCACCCTTTGCTCTACTTCTGGAAGAACAATACATATCGGTACACTGGCCAACCCCATTATATGATGGGTGAATACTATTAATAAAATCTACATTTGATTTTGTCAACCAATGTTCTGACACACCGCAAATACTAATTTTGTGGGTATTGAGCATCTGGCTGAGGTAAAACGCGCTTGACATAATGCCTGTTGCATTCCATGTACATAGATTCAAAGATGACAGTACTACCATTACGTATATGATAAAATAACTATTAAACAGGTACATTGGTTGATGTGTAAAGTTACTTGTAAACATGATCTACTTAAGTCAAAGACATAACTCAGATCAACAAAATGAAGACACAACCTAGTCATAATCCTGATCACCATAAACAACATTTGTATGATCACGTGACTGCTTGTTATATTGACCCCGTGACTGTCTATGTTTCGGTGGTCGATTTAGCCAGGGTCTACATATTACACCAGGTGGCCAAAATCCCTCACTTGCAATTAAACTGGCCGCATATTCATCCACATTTACCCGTATCACGGCAGTATCTCGATATTTCGATCTGAAAATACGCACATGTTTCAAAAATACGTTATTCTGCCTCGCTATAAAAATATGACATCCTCTGTCACAGAGTTCAAAAATCCACCCACAAAAAATCTCTTGGTTTACTTTCTCACATACTGTGTAAAATCATCATGAGAACTTTCTGCATTTTTATTGGTGCATTGTCAAGAAACATCCGTATCCGCTTTTTCCGTGTTGTTTTTCCTTTTCTCTCTCTCTCTCTCTCTCTCTCTCTCTCTCTGTGGTTTTACAATAGGTGTTTGGTTTAGCATCATAAAAACAGTTCAATCAATTAAATACTTTAAACTGATTCAACAAAAGATAAAATTACACATGATTTATCAGGTTTTTTTTCTGAAGCTAATGAGAGAATTCAATGTTACAAATATATCAAGTGGTATAAGATGTTAACATGAGCCCCATGGTCCAGTGGTTTGGAACATGCCTTTGGATCATGGGTTTCTAGGTTCAAACCCCGTTGAGAGCGGGTTCATTCATTTCATGAAAACCTCAGACGCAAAAAAAAAAAAAAAAAAAAAAAAAAAAAAGTTCGTTCAGGGTGTCGCAGATTTTTTCTTTAATCCATTATGTACTGCACGTTCCTCATACGACAGAATTAATAATTAAGTTACAAGGCAGTTCAATCAACCCAATCAAATATCAAACTCTACCTGTAAATCTCACGTTGTTATGTTGAATATAATGTAATATATTTTGACTTACCAGTATATTATATCTAAACGTGAAAATGAGACATGGTCAATGTCATTTTACATGTGCTAATGTTGAACCGGTGTTTGTTTTTTTTGTTACGATAACGGATGTTTGGGTGTTGTTGCATGTGTTTCTCTTTCACACTTTCTTTCTCTTTCTTTCGTTTGGGGAACTCGCTTTGCTTGTGAAGGTACCGGTTGGTTCAACTTTTTTTTAGGGAGTAATCTGGAAATAGTCCAACAAAGAGTACAGTTGATCGTACGAAGTTTTAATGAACTGATTCAGGAACAGACAGTGAGTCTATCAATTAATTACATGTTGAAGTATAAAATATCGAAACCGAAAGTAGAAAGGATAAAATGAATTGAATGTTTCCATGTGTTTTTTAAATCAGTCAAGTCAATAAAATGAAAAGCAATTATTGCCGAACATATATGATCTTGTAAACTTATCTTGCTGTGTCGATCATCCTTTAATTTTCTACATTTTACATTTTATAACAGCTAAATATGGTTTCCCGTTCGATTACTTAATCTTACGGGTGTGTCGAAATAACGCAGCAGACGAAAATCCAAAATGAACGTAATTTATCGAAATGGTATATGTGTGGATGATCAACACAGAAGATTACATATTAATCATAATGAAAGACACTTTTTCATCTCAAAACAATCAGAGTTATACAATATTATAAAAGTCTCAACTATAATGTATTATGATATAACAAAAGGTTTTTCAAATACACATTCCTATAAATGTAATTTATAATGAACATAACAAAATAGAATAATGCAATTTCTCAAATGCATATGAAATGCTAACACGAAAGCAATTCTCCTAGCTGCATGATTTAAGTATCAAGTATGACCTTGACCTTGACCCAGCGTGACCGCCTCATGCCTTCTGCAAATCAGCTCAATGAGGTTACCATTTTAGCCGAGTTTGAAGAAAATGTGTCCAAGCGTTCATGAGATATGGAGCGAACACGAAAATAACATTTGACCTTCAAGTATGACCTTGACCTTGAGCCAGCGTGACCGCCTCATGCCTTCTGCACATCAGCTCAATGAGGTTAACATTTTAGCCGAGTTTGAAGAAAATGTGTCCAAGCGTTCATGAGATATGGAGCGGACACGAAAATGTTTCGGACACACGGACGGACGGACGGACGAAGGGCATTCCTATAACCCCCCTCCCGCTTCGCGGCGGGGGATTAATTAAAGTGTGAAATTGTGACATCTCATTTGTGAATTTTGATTGTGACCCACTTGGTCTATCAATTAAATGAAGATATTGCCAGAAACGTTTAATAAATATTTTATAGATATATTACCGTATGATAATAATAATAATTATACATTTGCTCATATTATTGGCATAAAAATAATGCTTCCAAGGAATGAAAAGGTTATTTTTGGGTTGAGCACGAGTATATTATTAGTGCTTAGTAAACTTTGAGTAGAATACATTTACGTGGTCGACAATGAATGAATTCGTAATGTCGGAACTTGTTGGCCGTCTGTCTCGACTAGAATGGGTGTAGTATCTTGCTACTTGAGATATCATGCCATTTTCCCATGAACTGATTACGCAGTGAGGCAGCGTTGTATTAAGTATACTGTATCAATTATTAACTGGAATTAGAGTAAAATATGATCAAATATAAGACAGGTGAACTGATGAGTCTTTATGTCCTACATTAAAATTGATTAGATGTATTGTGTGTCAAAACGATATGGTGTACTGGTATTGCCCATTTTTGGGCTTCGTGCTTACTATAAAACTGTATTAGTTTTATAATTTTTTGGAATTTTGGTTTTTAAATATATACATGTATTAGTATGTCCAATTAAAATTGGTATTCACTTCCGTTGGCGCATATGCAAATTGGTATTATAAAGCTGTGATTGTAATGTTTTTCAGTGACCGATATTTTTCTATGTGGTTGTTTGGGGGGTATCAAATACGTGATTTATGTTTGTCTTAAATAGTTTCCAGTGTAATTGATCATATTTGATAAGTTATAAGTCAGTAGATGTTCGTATTTTAATGATGTTTTAAACACATAGGTCATGACCTCCTTATCGCTTCGCTCGTCGGTCTGGATATTGCACATTTCATGTCCTTTTTATTGACTTGTAATTATACATAGTAGTTTAATTAACATGATGGATGGATAAGTAATGCGTAATGTTTATCCTGTTGTAACCATAATGTAAAGAACGCTTGGTGTAGTTAATACAGTAAAATTGTCTATGTAGTGCTGCTGTTTTGATATAGTAATTACCTATAAATAATCTTATTTGCACCTTCAATATCACGCTTGTGGAATTAGCTTAATCAGTAAGAGCGTCGTTCGATACCTTTTCCCATCAAGAGATCATGAGTTCTATTCTATATTTATTCTTAGTTTTTGGATATTCTTGAGTTATAGTTGTATAGTTTGTTTTAAGTACTAGTTTTATACATCCATTATTTTGCTTTTGTTAATTTGCATTTGCTTTCTTTTAATTTAGACATAAACATAAATTAAAAATAAAAACTTAAAGAATATACCTCTCTATGTGTAAAAAATATATGGAGAGGTCGATTGTTTTAAAGATTTAATTCTTAATTTAAAGAAAATCGACCACTCCAGTGATTTTTTTTTACCCATGCATTCTTCATCTTAGATATAATGTTTTCTCTGTCAGGATTCAAAGTTTAAATTTCAATGCATCCACAAGATGCATAAAATATATGGAAAATGCTATGAATTTGGGGTCATATTTTTTAAGAATAGTGAGACCCGGGACTCGCGCAGAGAATATATAAATGGGCCTAATATAAAGAGAGGTCGTTTTTCTATGAAGATCCTGTGTATAGACAGGTTAGATTATAAGGCCAAAACAGTAGAAAAGAGAAAGAGAGGGGGACGACAGCATGCTTATTATAAGCCGTCCATTAAAACATTTTGTTTTAATCTTTTCTTGTTACGTTTGATATTATCCCATTTCAAAATGGATTCACAATTCAAACCCTTTGATAAAACGTTTTGATGTTTAAAGAGTTGTTTAATACGTTGAAAAAAATGAAATGTCTAATATCCAGTTTTTTTTTAAACCAGATAGTATATTTCTTTTAGAAAAGTTTAATAGGAAAACGAAATTCATTGTTCAAATATTTTTTTCCAAACTTGTGAATCAGTTTTTCATCATTTTCTTTATCAAACATGAATAAAGCTCATTTTTCAATGGGGCAGAATGATGATACCATATATGGTAAATGTTTACAACAGATTCCCGGTAAGCGGAAGTAGATTGAGTCCGTGAAAAGATCACGTTATCACAACGGTGTTGGTATTCTGGTGAGTAAGTGCAATACTTAGAAATACTTAAAGGATGGTAGCTGTATATACAGATATATGCTTCTTAGTAATAAAAAGTTTATCAAGTAACTAAATATTATTATAGACACAATTAATCGTGATACCAGAAGTATTTAACACGCGTCATTAATGGCTTGTATACTTACGAACAATAGATTATTTTGGAAACCAAATCATTAATTACGAAATAAATACGAGTCATTCGATTTTCAGGTATATAAATAAATATATTGTACACAATACATCATGATGCAACACCGGGAATTTTTTTTTCTATCGCTGTAACCAAAGTGCGTTTTCAGAAAAAAATATAATTTGTAATACATGTACTTTTAAATTGAATACATGTATTAGTCGAGTATATAGCTGGTATAACAATGAAGGAGATAGGATTTTACTGAGTTAATATATTAAGTAAAATGAAGAAAAAAAAGTCATTAAAATTTTAAGGTACGCATTCTTCTAACTATACATTATATGATAATAATTAATGATATATAATATTTGATAAGACATTGGCCATCTATAAGCATGTATAGTCCTGATGCAATTAAAAATAAATGATGGTACAATGAATGTTCTTTGGCTGTATATTGGTTGGCTGAATTGAAATCACAAAAAAAGCAACATATAATTTGATATCCGTTCGAAAGGTAATATAAGCAATATATATGTATGCAAGGTAGGGTCTAGAGGGGGGGGGGGGGCGGAAGCGGCGTACGCCCGCCCCTAAAATCGACCAAGGTGGGTTTTTTATGCGTTTATCCACAATTTTTCAAAATTTATATGTGTGAATCAGAGTCACTCAATTTGATCAAAATCGAAATGTCATTTTCAGTTTGTTTTTTACTTAAGTTTTCTCGTATCAGTTTAATTTTCGCTGTTTTTTTTTTGTTTTTGTTTTTTTTTTCGACAAGTGCGAAAGAAAAGAAAATGATTGTTTTTGCTTTTGCTTTAAAATATATTCTCAGATGTATCACTAGTAAATTACCTGATTATCATGCGTGCCCATTATAAATCGGATAAATGAGTTTTTAACAAATCAATGGTGCCGTCGTTTTTCGTTTTTAGGCAGCGAAAGTGTTTATAAGGTGCATAAATGCAAGAAAAGCAAAAATATGCATTTTTGAAAAAAGAAAAAGGAGAACAAATGTAAATGAAATGTAAATAAACAGCTTATTTAAGTTGTGGATAAGTTCTGTTACCTGGGTATTAATATGTTTTATATTGGCAATATGTCCTATGCAATTAATTCATTGTCTGAACAAGTAATGAGAGTAATGTCGGATTTGTTACATATTTTTTAACGTTTAAATTTTGATATTCATGTATCAACAAAACTACAGTATTTGACAAAATGAGTACACTTATTCTAAGATAGTGTTCAGAGGTGCGGGGAGTATATGAAATTGATGAAATTTAACGTATACATATAAAATATTGTAAATTTATTTTAGGCCTAAAATCACAAGGAAGATTTTCATTATCTACAATATGTAAAGAATGCGCATTAAATATATTTTTAAGATAAGGAAAATCAAGATTCGCTAATGTTTAAAATACTGAATAGTCAACCGAAAGAAAGAACTGGGTCTTTGAATTCAGTCGCTTTTAGAAAAATTAGGTTTTGGAAAAAATATGGAATAATTCTGACGTAGATACTGACTATGTACCAATGATAATATAAAGTTTGTACAGAAATGGCATGAATGTATAAATAATAGTCCAAAACTTGAAACTAACTGTAAATACATAACAGAATTTAGATTTGAAACGTATTTTGAAATAAAAAAAAATGATTATCAAAGATTTTGAGTAAATTTTGTTTATCTAGCCATGAACTTAATATTGAGGTAGGGAGATACGACGGAACAGATAGAAAAATGGACTTGTAACTCATCTATGATAGGATCTGGATATCGTTTCTTGCTTGTGTGTCCAAAATATAGATGTGGAAGACTCAAATACTTAAAAAGATACTTTCGATAAGTATACGTGAAAATAAAATGATATTAAAAGTATAGTGTTCTGTTTGATAGAGAGATTACAGTTGGGAAACAATTCATAAATGCATTAAAGGACTAAGAATGACATATTGAATGTGGTTTAATTTAATTGTAAAAATGTAAGTATAATGTAACTTTAAATAATATCAATATAAGTTCATAAATAAAGTATGTATAATGAATATATATATAGTATAAATGTTTTGCCCATATTACAATAACTGGTTTACCGTTACTAATATTAAATATATTGTAACTTAGGCAACCAGGCGCGGATCTAGGATCTGAGGTTAACCTCAGGTCAACCATGAGTGTAGCCTTCAAACTTAAAAAAATATCGGATTTAAAAAAAGAAGAAAATTTACACTTTTATCCCCAGATACCCTTCAGAATGCATCTCCATCACACTAAAATCATTTTTTTCCGGGAGAGCATGCCTCCGGACCCCTTAGCACTCCCATCACACTCAGACTTTGCCCCCCCCCCCCCCCAGTGCAAAATTTCTGGATCCGGCCCTGCATAGAAAAATATCGGTCACTGAAAATTATAACAATCACAGCTTTACATTCGACTGCAATACTAATTTGCATATGCGCCAACGGAAGAGAAACCCATTTTAATTGGACATACTAATATATATAGTACTTAATAAAAGTAATGTATACACAGAACTGAATACCGTCCAGAAAAAGAAATAACATAAAAACATACTAGGTATGTGACATCTGTTTCTGATTAAAAGAAGGCTGGTCGATATTGGCATTAAACGGTACATAATTTCAATAAAGATGTGTTTAATTAGTTATTAATGCGCATCATCTTGGGTGATATTTGTGTGCATATAATTTTGCATTTATTTGAATTGTTTGTCACAGTGAGTAATGCAGCCGCCTTGAACATTTATAATTGGCTTGTATTTCAGTGTGTAAATCTTAACTAGGTGAAATAAAAGTAACATAGATAGAGTAAATAACTTCAAAATGTTGATAGTGAAAATATATTTAGCAAAAAAAACAAAAAACAAAACAAAAAAAAACAGGGCATTTCTTTTAAGAACTGGTGTTGTTACTGATACACCTCTTGAAGCAATAAATGTTGCATAATTTACAACAGTTAATTCATCTGCAGCATCTAATAAAGGACTCTGACCAAACTGCGTTGTGTATTCATATACTGTCCATTTATATGGTCTTTCAGGGTGCTGAATGGGATTTTTAACACATTTGCAGCTTTGTTAAAGGAATATCCCTAATTTTTTATGAGTTTTCTGGTGTTTTTTTTTTTCAAAGGTCTCAGGTTGATGAATATTTTGTTGCCGAGGCATAGTGATCAATCTGAAGATAAAGGTTTTTTTTTTCTTCAGTTTTCCACATTTTCACCAACAAAATTTTCCTTTACAACTACCTAACTTATTCCCATATTCAACATTGTCATCAACAGCATTGTAATTTACATAAGGCCAAAAAAAATAGTTACGTTTCTCGTCTTCAGCTAATAAAAAAAAGGTCGGTAGGTCGGTAAAAAAAGGGGGGAGATTTTTTTAAACGCGAAAAGGTTAAAGAAACTTTATGGTCGGTCGTAAAAAAGAGGGTCGGTCGAGCGACCAGAAACGGAACTTTTTTGTGGACCTAATCTTTATACCCTTTATAACATTGTTACCATCATCAATATTGTCTTTCACAACATCTGCACTCTCATGTTCAAAATCACCATCACTGTCTCACAACAACTGCATCCATCTGTTCAGCACCCTCACTTTCATGAGCTTGCCCTTTTAAAACATCTATTAACCTATGTTCAACGTTACCCCATCGCCACCATTGTTAACTCTCCTTTTCAATATTGTCACCATTTCTAACAATATTTTAGCAATATCTACACTTTCCTGTTCTCATTGTCTCCCCAAAGCAGCTTCCTTTACCTGTTAAAAATCGTTACTTTTATTAGCATTGACCTTCACAACACTCCCCTGTTCAAAATTACCATGCAGCTATCATATACACTGTCCCTCATAGCACCTACATTCATCTGTTCAACATCGTCATTTTCACAACAGCGTCCTTCACAGCACTCACATGGTCACCATCGCAAACAATGTCATTGACAGCATCTATATTCGTTATGTTAAATTATAAAATCATCAACACTATCCTTGATGGCATGTGCAATCGTCTGATTAATATTGTCACCATCATCAATATCTTTCATTATAATTCTTACCCGTTCAATATTGTCATAATCATTAATATCGGCTTCATAACATTCACCCGAATTCAAATTATCATAAGCAATCACACTGACCTGCACAGAAACTCAATTCCCGTCTTCGACATTATTTATACAATCAACGTTGTCCTTCACAAAATCTTCATTCCCCCAGTTCAACATTGAAAGTATAAGCTCCATTGTCCTTCATAACCATTGTAATAACATGCTCAACTACAACACTCTCATAATTATATTTAAATGTTCAACCACGTCACTCAATTTTTTCAACAGTATTCCCATGTTCAACTACGTCACTCTCACAATTGTATTCACGTGTTCAACCACGTCACTCTCACAATTGTCATTCATAACAACAGTATTTACATGTTCAACCACAGCACTCTCACAATTATATTCAAATGTTCAATAACGACACTATCAAAATTGTCATTCATAACAACGGTATTTACATGTTCAACCACGTCATTTTGACAATGTCCTTCATAACAACAGTATTCACATGTTCAACCACGCCACTTTAATCATGAGCGTCTTCTTTCTTAACGGCTTTACTCCCCTGTTCAACATTGCCACCACCATTAACACTGCAATTCATAACAGCTGAACTCCCTTATTTACATTATAACCATCGCTAATACTATCCCTCGAAGCATGTGTTTCTCCCTTTTTAACATTCTCGCCAATGTCACTCAGAGCGTCTGTATTTATCTGTTTAGGATAATCACTTTAATAAACATTGTTCTTCACAGCACTTCTTTTTTCAACATGGTCACCGTCACTTATACTCTTATTCACAGCACCTGCTTCCATCTGTTTCACATGATAGCTTTCATTAGCATTGCTTTCCACTTAATTTAAACTCATTTATCTGTTCAATATTGTCACTTTCAATAGCATTGTCTTCCTCAGCATTGGTCACCGTCAACAACAGTGTTATTCATAACATCTGCATCCATTTGTTCAGTGACGTTACCATCATCAACACGAACAAAGACAGCATATGCTTTCTTCTGCTCATCATTGTCACTTCCTTCATAAGGTTAACCTGTACAACATTATTACCTCTTCAACATTGTCACCACCAATCATCCTGTCTTTCAAAGCATCTTCATTTCTCGTTGTCATTCACTGCATCTACTTTTCATCCCCGTTCATTTTCACCATCACTCAATTCGTACTATAAAGACTTTCATTGTCATTCCTAACATTTTCTTTCTCACAATCATACATTGTATACACCACTGTTACTTTCATGACTGTGTGAAAACTGACTTTCATCATATGCTCTTGATAGGGACAGGGTTTTTTTCAGTGTGTATTCATTTCCAATCGATATAATGGGTGATTTATCAATCTCATCATAGATATGAATTGTAATATTTACATTATTGATTCCATTGTCATTTCTTTGGTCTTTTTCTTTGGCTAGGACACTGTTTAGAATTTATTCATCATTTGTTTGATATAAGCAATGCAACACAGTTTTCATTTTCAATTCATATTCCATTATATGAATCACGATTTTATTACATTCCTTCATCATGTAACAAAAATCTTTCCTTGGTGTAACACTTTTTGCACAGAGCTTGAAAAAGACTGAAACATATCTTTATCATAATGTTATATAGATGTAAAGCTATGGGTGTACATAGACTAATTGATTTTAGCACATATTTGTTAACAAAATAAACAGATTTTGACAAGGAAGTCCGATATGTTCCTTCGCATAACAAAACTTGTTACTTAATGTAACACCTATCTGAAATTATTAATATATCCTGCACGTAAGTAAGTACAAGTAGCTGTTCTTGTCCACAGGCATTTTAGTTATATAACTTTCTATTCATGACTATCATCACTAACAAAGACACTTTACTAAACTATTTTCTAGAATTATTTCCATGACGTAGCAAAATCTGTCCTTGATGTAACGATTTTCACAGTTACATCACGGACTGTTACAGTAAGGGTGATTTAACTTTTTTTTATCATACTTTAAATGCTCAATCTTTGCATGTTATTTTTAGTCTGAAATCATTTACAAATTACTCAACACATCATATGTAAAAAGCATGCACGTTTTCATGCAAATATAACCGGTTTTCAGACCGATACATCATTATAGGAGAAAAATGTACGCTCTTACCCATCAACTAAAAAAGTGACATACGAGAAAACCTTCAGAAACCGCATATAGCGGCTACCGCCCGGACCGTTTAAATAATTTTCTTCAAAATGCGGCAAGTAGGATAATAACTTTGATGGCAAGTAACCATGTACTTTTTTGAAATTGCAGCATGTTACAGCACTGAACTACATTTTGGTGACAACAATCATCACGTAAAATAATTATATACATAAGATCAGTGGAAATACACCAATTATAGACTGTATTTCAGGAAATATGATTAAAGTCATCAAGAAACTTTACATAAATAGTATATCACAAATATTAGTACGTGAAATCATAGTAATTTACGCTACAACTCTTTATTTTTCTTTCATCTCTCTCTCTCTCTCTCTCTCTCTCTCTTTTCTTTTTTTCTTCGTTTAAAATGTTTTTATTATACATTATTCAAATTTAGTTTATTTTCATTTTTTCTTTGTGGTTACAGTATTAGGGTTGTAGAAAATGCACATGTCTGTGTGTTATTAAATAAATATATTTCAACACAGATATAATTATATCCAATCAGTTATTACAGAGATGTAAAAGATAAAGAAAATATCTCCTTTATTTTTTCCATGCTATATATTATATTATATATAAATGTACTTGTTGTTGTGCTTTGGATTAATTTTTGTATACATTTTTATGCTGGCACACCGGAGAATTCATGCTTGTTTTGTATATTCCATGCATGCTTGACAATATTTTCGACCATAACTTATAGAATACCGTATAGCGGGTTATTTCTGCTATTCTGTGGATGAACACAAATTCGTGGAAATAAAATCCATGGAAATTAACTTACAGTAGAAAAATATTCGCAGGATAAAACTCTTTAGATCCGTTCAGTATCAACAAGTATATATAATTTATAGCATGAAAAAAATAAAGGATATATTTTCTGTATCTTTTCAGATAAATCCACTGATATAAGAAAATTCTGAAAATGTAAAAATAAAATGCATAACATAACATGTTTGCTTTTTTAATTTAAAATGCATTTTTATTGAGAATTTGCATTAAAATACTACAGGGTATGAACTTTTGCAACTTCAAAAGTTGGCAATTATATTTTTATATTGTCTAACACAAAGAAATCTTAAAATTTGTGTTGTCCTTTAACATCCAACGTAAAATAAATGAAAATAAGAAAACAATGATATAAGGAAATAACCAACCCGGTTTCGTCAATGCCCAACATTTCGGGCTTCATCCGAACCGTACATGTGACGAATTAACCACATAGGAGAGAACAACATCAACAACAACGGACAACTGCACCACACAGCAAGTCAAGTGGACATAACAGAAGGACAACTCCATCGTAAGTAAGTAGACATCACAAAAAAAAGCACCATACAGCAAGTTAAGTGAACATCACAGAAGGACAACAGTCAAGTGGACATAACAGAAGCACAACTGCACTACACAGTAAGTCAAGTGAACATCACAGAATAACAACCCCACCACACAGTAAGTCAAGTGAACATCACAGAATGACAACCCCACCATACAGTAAGTCAAGTGAACATCACAGAATGACAGCCCCACCATACAGCAAGTCAAGTAAACATCACAGAATGACAGCCCCACCATACAGTAAGTCAAGTGAACATCACAGAATCTCTCTCTCTCTTCGTTAAATGATGTTTACACAAATCAGTTAGTTATTTCTTTTCCGTGGTTACAGTATTAGGGTTGTAGAAAATGCACATGTCTGTACACATGAATAGTATATCACAAATATTAGTACGTGAAATTATATCAATTTACGTTACAATTATATTTTCTCTCTCTCTCTCTCTCTTCGTTAAATGATTTTTACACAAATCAGTTAGTTATTTCTTTTCCGTGGTTACAGTATTAGGGTTGTAGAAAATGCACATGTCTGTGCGTTATTAAATGAATATATTTCAACACAGATATAATTATAGCCAATCAGTTATTACAGAGATGTAAAAGATAAAGAAAATATCTCCTTTATTTTTTCCATGCTATATATTATATTATATATACTTGTTGTGCTTTGGATTAATTTTTGTATACATTTTTATGCTGGCACACCGGAGAATTCATGCTTGTTTTGTATATTCCATGCATGCTTGACAATATTTTCGACCATAACTTATA
Source organism: Solen grandis (assembly GCA_021229015.1). Classification (NCBI taxonomy): domain Eukaryota; kingdom Metazoa; phylum Mollusca; class Bivalvia; order Adapedonta; family Solenidae; genus Solen; species Solen grandis. Next base: position 14,522,311 of record CM037784.1, read on the forward strand.
GAATACCGTATAGCGGGTTATTTCTGCTATTCTGTGGATGAACACAAATTCGTAGAAATAAAATCCGTGGAAATTAACTTACAGTAGAAAAAAATATTCGCAGGATAAAACTCTTTAGATCCGTTCAGTATCAACAAGTATATATAATTTATAGCATGAAAAAAATAAAGGATATATTTTCTGTATCTTTTCAGATAAATCCACTGATATGAGAAAATTCTGAAAATGTAAAAATAAAATGCATAACATAACATGTTGTTTTTTTTTAAAATGTTTTTTTTGCATTAAAATACTACAGGGTATGAACTTTTGCAACTTCAAAAGTTGGCAATTATATTTTTATATTGTCTAACACAAAGGAATCTTAAAATTTGGGTTGTCCTTTAACATCCAACGTAAAATAAATGAAAATAAGAAAGCAATGAAATAAGGAAATGACCAACCCGGTTTCGTCAATGCCCAACATTTCGGGCTTCATCCGAACCGTACATGTGACAAATTAACCACATAGGAGAGAACAACATCACATCATACTACCTGTACACGTCAGCATATAATGAACAGGATGTAATTCTAATCAACCGATCACTAGATCAACAGAAGGACAACTGCACCACACAGTAAGTCAAGTGGACATAACAGAAGGACAACTGCACCACATAGTAAGTCAAGTAGACATCACAGAAGGAAAACAGCACCATACAGCAAGTTAAGTGAACATCACAGAAGGACAACAGTCAAGTGGACATAACAGAAGGACAACTGCACCACACAGCAAGTCAAGTGGACATAACAGAAGGACAACTGCACCACACAGTAAGTCAAGTGGACATCACAGAAGGACAACTGCACCACACAGCAAGTCAAGTGAACATCACAGAAGGACAACAGTCAAGTGGACACCACAGAAGACAACTGCACCACACAGCAAGTCAAGTGAACATCACAGAAGGACAACAGTCAAGGGACACCACAGAAGGACAACTGCACCATCCAAAATGGCATATCAACCCCACATGATGATATTACAGCCCCATATAATGACTTAACAACCACGCATAATAACATAACAACCCCACATGATGATATTACAACGCCAAATAATGACATTAACATCCCGCGTGATGACGTTATAACCTCACACAATGACATTACAACCCCATATAATAACATTACAACTTTTACATGATGATATTACAAACCCACATGATGATATAACAACCCAATAAGATGACATTATAACCTCGCATGATGATATTAAACCCTCACATTATGACATAACAACCCCACATGATGATAACACGACCCCTCAAAATGCTATAGGGACCCATCTAAATATTAATGCCGAACATATTAAGCAAATTGCAAACGATATATCTGTCTTATTAAGTATTGCATTTTAAAAGACATACCCTTACAATGTCAACACTATGGAGCGCCACAGCTGTCTTATGTTCGGCATTAATTTAAATTCATATTATTCAGGAAACTATAAATCATTATTGTTGTTGTCATTACGGTAATGATGATGTTCGCGACATTTGCGCAGCTAATCCATATACATGACAAATAGCAGAACATGGTGCTGCCTATGATCCATGTTGGGCGCGTACCAGCTAAGTAATCGGATCCCTTATTAAAAAAATTACTCCACTCAATACTCAAAATTATAAAGATTATGACGGAGATTTTGTAAAACTTAAACTACGTAGTAAGCATCACGTGACTGTGGTAACGATGTAAGCACATTCCTAAGCAAAACATATTTTGTATACGTTCTATCGACAGGTTTTTCGTTGTTATTTCCGTGTTTGCAACATTGTTTTTACTAAAACATACCGGTTTTGTAATTTGTTTTGATAAAAAAAGAAATTTTATTTGTATGTTTGGGTTTATGCCCCGATAATATTTCCGCCACTTAGGGACATTTGTCTTAATGATACAGATTTGATGCTGTCCTGTGACATCGCTTCCTAGACAAACAGCATAAAACCACAGTCAGAGTATTTGATATTGGACCAAGCAATCTTGGTACTGCACGGTACTGTAATTGGTATTTCGCGACCGGGGATCGAACCCACGACCTTTCGGTTACAAATATAATGATCTAACTATTTGGTCACAGTCATTCGAAATATATAAATAAAGATTATGTCTACAATGTATTCATGGCAAATATTCCATACCTATTTCTTGTCAAGTCCGGGTTGATAACGGATTTGTATTTAAACCAGCATTAAAAATCACAACAACAATTACCATTGTCTGATTACGGAGGTATACCTTTTATTTACGATTATTTTCGTCTAGTCCATAATCAGCATAGATATCAAAGTCAGTGTTGTGAACGTCAATGTTGTGGGCATTTGTGACTGCCTTTGCACTGTTTGCAATTTAGACAAGCATCCCCATAAACACTATTCATGGTACAGTCCAAGATGAGGGAAGGACAATTAATTCCTATTAAGAAAACATCAACATGGCATGCATGCCCGGATTCAACGAAGGGTGGGGGAAGTTTACATATATAATATTTCTTGACTATATTATTGAATGAAATTATTTGATTACATAATGTTTAAATGTTTGTGCTTTGCAAAGGAACTCCCCATCGTGAGCTCTTAGCACCTAGGCGGTCGTTATTACAGTTAGTCCGACGTAATCCGTGGAGTGTGTAAGATACCTACGTGACCAACGCAGATTATGGGCGGAGCTAATTGCGGCGGCGACTGCTTTACGTCATGGTTTGCTAGCTCAAAATTAATCTCCAAGTTCAAAATATAAATGTACCAAGCATCACGTGAAGCTCTCAATCAAACGGGAGGCGGGTCCATAATGCTAAATCAAAGCTGTATGGCGTAAACATGTGGCGATAAATTCCATAAAATTTAAAATATAAACGATAACATGTTTACGCCATACAGCTTTGCTTTGCGACCGGGATTGGAACCCAGGCCCTCGTGAATATCGTTCCCGCACTCTACCAACTGTCAGAGTAGTCCACATTTGTGTACCCGTAATTTGTGATATCGTTCTACTTTCGGTTTGGCGATAGGAATGACAACCAGTACCAAAATTAGCAAGTCGCGCTGAGCGGCTTATTGATTGGACTACCATCTGAGCTACCAAACCACACGTATTCTTGCCTACTGATTTATCACCAAATACCTGCCATACAGCTCTACCTTTGATTTGAACCCAATTGATCTTTAGTAGTTCTTCTATGTTCAAAAATGTAAATACATTGCATTCTTTTTATAAAAAGGGGGGGGGTCGTTTGAGGA
>CM037784.1:14525694-14575694 GCA_021229015.1 Solen grandis
CCATTCCCTATATTGGCAGACAATGCTGAGAGAGAGAGACCGATAGCGAGCTTACAGAAGTAATAAACTGATTTTTTAAGATAAATAAATAAATAACATTCATCATTTGATATGTAGCTATAAAGATTTTATATGATGGAATGTATCTTTTGCGTACACTATAGTTGTCTCGCTAAGTTGATTACCTTTAATAATTTCATAATAATCCGTCAAAAATAATCACCTGCTTATTAAGTAAGTCTTTGGAAATTTAAGAGTATATAAATAAGACGGATATTTCGTTGTAGGCAAAGTCTCTCTCAAAAATACTTAGATGACGAAAACGCGAAAGTACGATGACGAAAACGCGAAGAATCGATGACGGAAACGCGAAAACACGCAAAAGCGAAAGAACGATGACGAAAACGAAAAAAACATGATGACGAAAACGCGTTTTCATCATCGTTGTTTCGCGTTTTCGTCATCGTACACTCACACTTTCTTGTTTTCGCGTTTAAGATTCCTCCATCCATAGGCGAATATGTAAATGACTCTAATGGAATTCTGTAAAAATATTATTTTAAATAGATTCATTTTCATATAATAGTGATAACATAATATTGTATCGATATTGTGACGATGCGTCCTCACAGGTGTATATACAATCTCTGACAATTGCGTCAGGTAATCGACTCTCTGGCTCAGTGGTTAGAGCATTGGACTTGCGGACCGAGTTCGATCCTGGGCCGGGTAGAGTTTGTTACAATATTTTATTGGAGGTTACTAACTGACCATTAAAATGGTTACTAATTGACAAGATGTTGAATTTTGACCAGAAAACGTTTTACGAATTGACCAAAAGTAAAATAGTTACGACTTGATTAGGTTATGAATTGACTGGCTTGCAGTATGTCGGTGATTCTACCCCTCGAGGTCATTAACTGGACGTTTGTATATGACTGAAATACTGTCGCAGCAACGTTCAACTCCAACAGAGCAATAACAACAATCATGCCACATCTGCGATGTGATTATGCAGCGTGACAGTAAGCAATCTCATTGAAATCAGATTCAGTATGCTAAATGGATCTGACCACATCGTATAGAGGGTCGTCTCAGATGGATCTTTGTACAGAATCGTTCGGTATAACCAGAGGAAATAACCGCATTCATCTCACAATAGGGTAGAAAGATGTTTAAGCGGCCGGGTAGCTCATTCGGTAGAGCATTCGCTCTGTAAGCAAACGGCCCCTGGTTCGAGTTCTGGTCTAGCTGCACACTTTTCTTATGACAAATGTTTTACTGAAGTCAGTTAGGAACGCGTTATTCAATTGGTTTAAAATCGAGCACTTGTTTATACATATAAATTACTTTAAAGGTCAATCTGATGTGAACCCTAATGCGATGTTGTCAGATCCTAATCGCGGATAGTAGAGGAGCGCAAATTAGGATATGATTTTAATGAGATAGGACAGTAAGTCACTTGGTGCTGACGAGGTATCACGGCGGGCGTTGCGCACAGACTGTACGTTGATTTCAGACAAGCAACACGTACAGAAAAGAAAGGTTATTGTAAATGTTAATTTTCATAAGCAATTTACAGCTTATCTGCCACTGTTATAAAAAAATAACATTGCACTGACCCAAATGCTATCTTTTGGCGACATAGAACGATATGTTTATAAACGCATTGTGTCTCAAATACAGTTCGCTGCTTATAAGTAAGTAAAAAGGTAAGTAAGTAAGTAAGTAAGTAAGTGTTTTATCAAAGTGACATGTTTGATACAATATACATATTAATGACAAAAAAGTAAATTAAGCAATTTAAACATCCGGACCCATGGGCCTATAAGTCACATAAACATAATAAAGTCAACAGTAAATATCTAATGCAAATATGAAATATAAGATGTAAAATAATTTTTGTTGTTTATGTCAAACAAACCTGGTTCAGAAAAGTGGGTTATGCATAAAGCAGCTTACGTCTAAAATCAAATGCATAGACAAGAAACTTTGAAGTTTTTTTTTCTTGTGTGTTTATCTACAAGGAAGGCTCAGCAACAGATTTCCGAATAAATGATAGAGTATATATAAAATCTTTGAAAATAGTCTGAACCTATCACATTCAAGTAGAAAATGAGTTTCTGTTTCTTTATGACAGTTTTTTCCAAACGTACACAAACGATCCTTTACCCGTTCGTTTACATAACGACGAGTCTCAATTCTAAGCGGTAAAATGCCGCAGCGAAATTGTGCAATAGTAGATCTTTTACGCTTTGAAATGTTTAGCAAAACATATTTTTCTGTGACAAATTCAGTTTTGAATTGTTTATATGTACGCAATTTGGCACAATTATTGACAGAGTTCATCCAAAGACCAATGAATATCTACATACAGTATATTGTCATAATGTCATATTGACATATTAAAAAAATATGACTCCCAATTAAGAAGCATTTTCCATATATTTTATGGCATTTTTGTGGATGCATTGAAATTTAAACTTTGAATCCTGACAGCGAAAACATTTCATCTAAGATGAAAAGTACATGGGTAAAAAAATAATTGGTGTGGTCATTTTTTTAACCTTTTTTTAAACTAGGAATTAAAATTAAAAAATTTAAAAAAAAGTCGACATCTCAATAATTATATTATTTTTACAAACAGAGGCTTATATATATATATATATATATATATATATATATATATATATATATATATATATATATATATAAGCCTCTGTTTGTAAAAATAATAATATTATTTTGGTTATTTTTTATGTTTAAATCAAAAGGAAGCAATACAAATTAACAAAAGTAAAATAAAGGATGTATAAAATCACTTTTTAAAACAAACTATACAAATATAACTCAAGAATTTCCAAAAAATAAGAATTTGGAAAAGAAAAGGTCCAGCTGGAATAGAACTCATGCCCTGTTGAAGGAGAAAAAATTACCGATCGACGCTCTTACCAATTGAGCTATTTCCACAAGTGTAAAAGACAGATGCAATTAAGGCTATAGATAATCAACCTGATCAAAACAGCAGGACTAGCACTACACAGACAATTGTACTGTATTGATATCTACACCATGTTTTCTTTATATTACGGTTACATATTAACAAGGTAAACATTACGCATTACAAGAAGATTTTTATTTTAATTAACTCAAGACTGAGGATATGAGATGTGCAATGTCCAGACCGACTGGCGAAGCGATAAGTAGGTCATGACCGATATGTATGTAAACATCATTAAATACATACATCTACTGATTAACAATCTATCAAATATGATAAATACACTGGAAACTATTTAAAGTAAACACAAATCACGTATTTGAAACTCCTAAACAATCACATAGAAAAATATCGGTCACTGAAAACTATTACTATCACAAATTTACATTCGACTGCAATACCAATTTTGCACATGCGCAAACGAAAGTGTAAACCTATTTTAATTGGACATACTAATATATATACATTACTTAATAACAGTAATGTATATACAGTACTGAATACCGTCCAGAAAAAAACAAGAGGGCCAAGATGGCCCTGTGTCGCTCACCTGAGTAAGATTGCTGTGTTAGGCATGGTTATAAAAAATGTGGCATCTAAAGTGTTTGCAATGTTTTCTAACATTTGACTAAGTGACCTAGATTTTGATCGTACCTAAATTTGTACTCATCTGGGATTTCATGCGTCAATATTCTTTTTAATTTTTAAGGGACAAAAATGTAGCCTCTGGAGTGTTCACAATGTTTTTCTAAAATTTGCCCTGGTGACCTTCTTTTTGACCCCGTGTGGCCCAGTTCTGAACTCATCCGAGATTTGATGTAGACAAACATCCTGATCAAATTTTATGAAGATTGGGCTAAAACGATGGCCTCTACGTACGGTGTTAACAAGTTTTTTTTCCTAAGATTTGGCCTGTGACCTAGTTTTTGACCCCACATGACCCAATTTCGAACTTGTCCAAGATTTTATAGAGACAAACATTCTGACCAAGTTTCATGAAGATAGGGCCAAAACTGTGGCCTCTAGAGTGTTCACAACACCTTGTATTTGACACTCATTAAAAATATCTGTAAGGCTATATATATATATATATATATATATATACAGAGGGCTGTATTGACATTCTGTGTCAAGTACCTGTGGTTTACAAGCAATTTTGACGTCGGACGACGCATGACGGACAAGAGTCATCCTGAGCACAAGTAACACTAATAGCAAAATTATTCATTTGAGATAACTCAAATAAAATGATTTCAGACAAGCATATTTCATATGTCAGTAAACAAATATTGATCCGTTTTTTGCAATATTTGACATATCATTAAAATTTCATAATAAGAATATCCTTTACATAAACTTAATAACGTACAAAAACATTCGGCCCATGGGAATGGGTCGTACTGACATAGCATGGGACGATTTGACAAGGGCCGAATAGACCAAGTATTGGGCAGAGGGCGATAATCTTGCGCGCTTACACCGCATTTTCACGACCACCCTGGGTGACACTGCGAAAAAAAAAATGCAAAAGGACAACAAACGCCCACAGATTAACCAAGCCCGAGTGCGTCATGTAATGGGAGTAAATTCTAAGAACGATAACTAATATTATTGTCAGGCATACTGTACTTCCGGGATCGCATTGACGTCAATAGGAGTACATTACCAAAGATTGTCAAGTTAGCATTATCGTCAACCAATCACATCGCGAAAAGTTGCCAACTTACCTATCTTCAACGAAGTGTAGCAATTTGAACACGCAACTAAGACCCTCTCCGGAAGCGGCTGATAAGCATAAGGATTACCCCGTTGTAATCGTGCAGAACGTGGCATAGCACAGAGACGCATAAGACAAAGTCGTAGAAGAATTCGCAATATTTCATCATGTGTGGTGAGTGTTTTTGTTGCTGTTTTTCGGTCCAAATTTGAAATTGATAGATGCACAAATTATTGTGAGAAGCTAATGGGGACTTGTGTTTTTCACGCGTACTGAATCAAGTAGGCCTATTCAGTTTTCGCCATATTTGTACTCTCGAGGTACAATATGTTCATTAACGCAATATTTCTTCCCATGTGTGACATAATATCATTAATTCGCAAAATTGGTTGATGTTTGTTTCCATTTTTTGTTATATTAATTTAAAATGAAAGGGAAAAGCATAAAATCCGGTAGGTATGGGTAGTGAAATTACTCCATTTCACTAAATGGACCGAGAATAGCAAAATGAAGTTTTTATTTTCTACGGCATATTATTGAAGAATATTTATTGATATAGCTAATAAATGGTTAAAATATATCAATTTCTTGAAGTTAAGGGGGAAAACTCCATAATTATGTATTAGATATTATAATACTGATTTGCCCTTTCCCAGAGAATGGGAGTCCATTTTGCAGTATAAACATACTTGATTAAGTTACAAAATGGAGTGAATAATCTCTTAATTGGGTATATTTTACTACTTTTATTCATTTATTTAATGATAATGCTACTCTAGTTCCATCAATTAATTTATTTATTGTTGATATTATGTAATGTTTAAATGGTAAATGGTAGGCTATTGATGAGTCTAGGCCTCACTGACAAAATGGACTGAGAATAGCGAAATGTAGTTTTATTTTCTACATTTATTGCAGAATATTTATTGATTTAGTTAATAAATGGTTAAGATATATATATCTTGAAAATAAGCAAAACTATATTTTTCAGATATAATACAGATTTGCACAAATTGAAGGGGTGTAAAGGTTAACCGGTATTTACCGCGGTACGGTAAGAGATCGTATTGTACCGCGGTGCAGGTCTTAACCCTTTCCCTCATAGAGGACACCATGAAAAGACCTATGCGAACAGCATAAAACCAGATCAGCCTGCGAGTAACTCGCAGGCTGATCAGGTTTTATGCTGTTCGCTGCTCCTCAGTGGTCTGGAAATGAGGATTTTGTAATTAAATTTGGTAAGGTTTAACTGTGGTTTTCTGCAGATCAGGCTTTATGTGATACCTATTGAGGGCGTCAAAAGGAGTATATATGTGGGAAAGGGTTAACCCTTTCCCTCATAGAGGAAACCATGAAAAGACCTATGTGAACAACATAAAACCAAATCAGCCTGCGAGTAACTTGCAGGCTGATCATGTTTTATGCTGTTTGCTGCTCCTCAGTGGTCTGGAAATGAGGACTTTATAATTAAATTTGTTAAGGTTTAACTGTGGTTTTCTGCAGATCAGGCTTTATGTGGTACCTATTGAGTGCAAATGAGTCTGTATAAGGGAAAGAGTTAACATATCCAGGAGTATCCAGTTCTTGCCAGAATAAGAAGTTATTGCAAGAAAAATTAACAAAACAATCTCTCACTTTTATTAAATATACTATCAAATGCACCAATATCTTCCCTTCAAATGTAATAAACTGTCAATGGTAATTGAAAACAAATTTAAAAAAATAACTGTCAAAATCGAGTAACAGTCAAAAATATTATTTTCAAAATGGCATCTTGAGTTCTTGACAGTAAGCTCAAAATGAGTCTGTTAAGAGTATGGTGAACATATACAGACAAAATCTGTAAACAGTTGCAATGAAGTTCTGTGTTCTTCCTTACGGCACAGATTAGCGTGCTAAATTTAATATGAACCAACTGAGAACAAAAAACACTATCACACTCACATTGTCCATTTCATTATAGGGTGCCCTCCCGAGTTATGTAACTGGGGGTACAATTGTTATTTGTTCATAACGGTATCCTTTCATGCAGAGAGTCCATATAATTTTGGGGTACATGGCCAATTTTGGGGGTAAAAAACCCTCTACAGGTAATAAATGAGCATGCTGTATTATAATTATCAAGTGTGAAATCCTCTATCAGATTAATAACAACTATGGCTCTAAATGACTTGGTACATAGCATTCTTGAGAAGTGTATTCTTAATCAAACATACACTTGTGCTCATGATGAGCTTTTGTGACCGCCTTTTGTCTGTTGTCAACAATTACTTGAGAACACTCTAGAGGCCACAGTTTTGGCCCAGTCTTCATGAAAATTGGTCAGGATGTTTGTCTACATTATATCTCGAATGAGTTCCAGGGGTTTCATTAAGACCCAAAATCAGGAATTTTTGAAAATTCCATGTCTATATTTCAGGATTTTTTCAGGAATTCCACATGTTGATTTTTTTTGTACATCAATACTTTAAACATAAACTTTAATTGACATGTTTAGGACCATTAAGTGCTTAATTAGTTACATAAAAAACAACAATATTCAGTAACAATAAATATTATTTCAAATAAAATCCTCTAATTTAATATAAAATCCTTGATATCCAGTTAATTTTGCAGTAAAACATTTTTTTTTTTTTCATTAATCTTTCATACTCACAAAGTTAAATGACTAATTATCTGACTATGATTAAGGGGCCTCCGTGGCCGAGAGGGTAAAGTCTCTGACTTAAACACTCACTCAGCCCCTCACCACGTGGGTTCGAATCCTGGCAGGGTCATTCGGATTTTCATGTGAGGAAGCCTTCCAGCTGGCTTGCGGTAGGTCTGTGGTTCTACCCAGATGCCTCTATGCATTCGGGGTCTTCCTCCACCTGTAATTAGCTGAACGTTGCTATATGACTGAAATACTATCGAAGCGACGGTAAACTAAAATAGTCAAGTCAAATTTTTTAAATTATTTTTCATTTCTTACACAGAGTACACTTAGATCTATTTAAGAAAAAAAATATATAGATCTATAGACCTACAATTTGTAAATTTCATTTAAAAAAAAAACCTTTCTGGAGAACATATCTAGAGGAGTGTGTTGAAGTGATTAATATAATTGTTTCTTAAAAACAAATTCTAAGAGTTGTCATGTACACTGATTGGAATTCCTTTGTGTTGATTGGTTTTTAAAAAGGAAAGTAAAATCTGCAAAAAACTGATTGCAAAAGCAATCTATTTCTGATTATATTTTATGTTCAAAGCTAAAGATTTGTGTGTATCTAGTCTGCAGAAAACTAAAACATGTTCTCTTAGTTTTTAACCAAAATTTAAAGTATTACCTTTTACTTTTTCCAGAATTAAAATCGGCGACTTTACAAACCTGAAAGTTCGCCAATCTGGCAGTTTTATTAGCTGGCATTTAATGCAGGACAGACAAAAATATATCGATAAAAGGGGGAAAAACTTTCGTTAAAGAGATCTAGTCAAGGTTGTGACTTTTTTTTTTTATTCCTTTGTAGATCTACTCATGTTACGATGCCATCTGACATTGTTGTTGCGGTTATGTGAATTTTCCAATTTTTTCATTACTATTCCCTTGGATGATGTCACTGCACCTGACTTTGCAGTCTGAAATCTCGAAGTCCAAGCAATTTCAACCTTTAGGTATCACTTGACAACTGTCTGTCAATCAGTGAAAGTGTGCGGAGTAATTGGTATACACTATTACACAGTACCCCCACACACAGTGACACTTATTACACAGTCATGTACTACTAACTAGCACCACAGGAGTCCCATGGAAAATCTGGTTTTGGCCAGTTTTGAAATGTCCAGTCTCACATACAGATGTGTACAGAGCTATTTTTAGGAATTTTCAGCCTGGGGTCAAATTCTGGGACACATTTTGGGATTTTCAGGATGTATAATACGTCAACGTCAGCTTAGCGAAACCCCTGAATTCAAAATTGGGTCATGTGGGGTCAAAAACTAGGTCACTAGGTCAAATCTTAGAATATTAAAAAAACCTTGTGAACACAATCGGATATAGATTTAGCCTATTCTTCATAATATTTGGTCAGGATGTCTACATGATATCTTGCATGAGTTTGAAACTGGGTCACGTGGGGTCAACAACTAGGTCACCAGGTCAAATCTTAGAAAAAACCTTGTTAACACTCTAGAGGTCACAGTTTTAGTCCAATCTTCATAAAATTTGGTCAGGGTGTTTGTCTACATTACAACTTGGATAGGTCCAAAATTGGGTCACGTGAGGTAAAAAACTAGGTCACCAGGTCAAACTTCAGGGTTGCCACGCTACCGGAAAAGCAGGAAAAGTCCGGGAATTTAAACTCTCTTGCTCCCGGCCGTGAAAACACTGGGAAATCAAGAAAATCCAGAGTTGGTCTTGGAATTATTTTTGATACAACCATTATTGGCCAAGATAGTAACATTGTTCAATATGGCACAGATTGATGCAGCTAACTTCCTTGTTCATTGTATTAGCGTTCTACATCTTTGAGCAGGTATGCTTGTAATTTTGAGTACAATTTTGAGTACAGTATCCAGTTCTAAAACACATGTATGGAATGCCATGACTGTCTTATGATGTGCACCTGTCTTTATGTTTGGTACATATGCCTTTATGTGCAGTGGTTAACACATCATATGCAGTGGTAAAATCGTTATGTTCAGTAGATATGCAATTATGTGCTGTTCACTTGCCATCATCTGCGGTACATCTGACTTTATATGCAGTGCAAATATCATTATATGCAGTCCTTTTGTATTATGTTCAGTTCATTGTGCTGTATATTCGGTCCAAGTGACTTTATATGCAGTTGGTTTGTCATTATGTTCACTTCAGTGGTCATTATGTTCGATGGTTTACGAACATATATGCAGTTCGTCCTTTAATATATGCAGTTGAAAAGTATTAATGTGCAGTGATTTCAGCATTATGCTCAGTGGTAAAGAGCGCTTCATGTTCTGTTGATTTTGTATTATTTTCAGTTTACATGACTTTATATGCAGTGCTTATTGCATTATAGGTATCTTTGGGATGTGAAAATGGGACAAAATTTCCCAAATTTATCAACCACATAACTCCCTTGAGGGACCCCACAGAGATTTTAGAGTGGGGGGTCTTCATTATATGAATATGCAAAACCAACAGGTACTATAAGTGACAAGCTTGTGCAATGATACAAACTCAACTAAATTTTGTATTTTTGCCCATATTGTCATAAAATTGATTATCTGTTTTTAGACAGCGATAAGCCGTCTTATGCTGAAAATCGAAATCAGGCCTTGCTAATTTGCATATTTTCCACAACATTTTTAACTGTACCTCTCCGCGCTTAGTGCGGATCCATGCAATGCGATTCTGCACTAACGAATACGAATGGAATATGTTACACAGGCGTTAAAATCATAACTGTAACCGCTTTTAGTGTGTTACTGTTTGTTAACATGTTTTCTTTTGCCATTATTTTTCACTGGAAGCATCAATTTTAAGCGTGAAAAAAAATATCCGTGACATTTCTTAACCAGAACAGCAACTCATCTTACGTACATGAAGATCTACTCCTGTAAAAAGAAAAAGTAGTGCTCCGTATGTATGTAATTGACCTAAAGTAGTCCACAGAATATTTTGCATGATGGCGAGTAAGGTTCCTCCCATGGCATTTCTTAACTTTGAAATAGATAGGCAAACATTCTAGTATCTTAAATAATCAAATACCTGGTCAATTTCTACATATACAAAACAACAGATAGAATTCGCTAGCACTAGAGAAAGAGAATGACCTACTTAGGTATGCAGCTCTTTATGAATGAAAGGTTCATGACCTTTACTCCGGATTATTATGTTACAAACAGAACTTCTGTAGCAACAGCGGATGGAGTTTTTGTCGTCATGTGACTGCTTCAATAATTTCAGAAACTCTGGGTTTAGAATGTTAATCCCGTCGCCGTCTCTCAGCGCATTGTGCGCTTTGATTAGCTCACTAGGGCACAACGTGCACAAGGTGAGCTATTGGGATCAACCTTCGTCTGTCATCCGTCGTCAACAATTTTGACCATCTCTGAAACTGCTAGGTAGAAATTGATGAAATTTGGCATGAATGAAATTGGGTGAACCTTCACAAAAATTGCTAAAATATGCAGAACTCGGGTTGCCATGGCAACCAACGCCATTTTATTTTAAAAACTTTAAAAATCATCTTCTCTGAAACCGATGGTCAAAATTTAATTTCCTTTGGCACAAATGGTCACCTCATAGTCATCTACCATAATTGCTAAAATGAAGACGATCCTTGAAGAAATGAGGCCTTCTCAGGGTATGCAAATTTCCTGTTTTATATTGAAACTAATAGATACAGAATATCAATTCACTCCCCTTATGTTTTCTTTTTAGCTCACCTGAGCACAACATGCTCAAGGTGAGCTTTTGTGATCCCCGATCGTCTGGCTTCTATCGACCGGCTTGCGTCTTAAACAATTTGGCTTGTTAACACTCTAGAGGCCATATTTTTAGGCCAATATTCATGAAACTTAGTCAGAATGTTTATCTCCATAAAATCTTGGACAAGTTCGAATTTGGGTCATGTGGGGTCAAAAAGTAGGTAATGAGGTCAAATCTTAGTAAAACTTGTTAACCCTCGATAGGCCACAGTTTTGGCCATATCTTCATGAAACTTGGTCAGAATGTCTGTTTCCATAAAATCTTGGACAAGTTCAAAAGTGGGTCATGTGGGGTCAAAAAGTAGGTCAATATGAAAAATCCAACATATGTTGCTCATTTATAATCAGGTGAGCGATTCAGGGCCATCATGGCCCTCTTGTTTTATCTCACCTGAGCACATATGCTCAGGATGAGCTATTAGGATCGATGAATGTCCGTCGTCCATAATTTGTTTGCGCTCTAGTATCTTCATTTCTTGGGCAATCATCTTCAAACTTAATGACAATGTTTACCATAATCTCTTGGCCAAGTTTAATTATGGCTGATATTGGCCAATTAGATCAGGAGTTATGTCCCTTTTAATATTAAAAAATGCCAGATTTCAGTTTGTTTGCACTCTAGCATCTTCATTTCTTAATTCAATCATCTTCAAACTTTATGACAATATTTATAGCCATAATCTTTCAGCCATTTTAGATTATGGCTGATATTGGCCAATTTGGACAGGAGTTATGGCCTATTTATTATATGGTAGTTCAAATTTGAAAATTCTTCTTGTTTAAAAGTGATTTGCTGGATTTCAATGTTTTTTTGCACAGATGTTCCATTGGTTATTCTTTACCAAGATTGTTCCATTTAATTGGATTGGTCAAAGAACATGGCCACATTTGATTAAACTTTGCAGGGATGATCCTTGGGTGAACCTTCAGAAAAGTTTATAAAATAAACTTGATCCATTTAGAACTCTGGTTGCCATGGCAATGGAAAGAACAAAAAATAAGAAAACTTAAAAAACAACATCTCCTTCAAAACTACTGGCCAGATTTCAAAATGTTTTGGTACAGATGTTCCTTGGGTAACTCTCTACCAAGATTGCTAAAATTATTCCGATCTGTAAAAAAACATAACCACCAGGGGCAGGGCTAATTTTCTTTAAATGCATATAGTGAAAACTTAAAAAGATTTCTGCTCCAAAACTACTGGCCAGATTTTAAAATGTTATCTCACAGATGTTCTATGGATAACCCTCTACCAAGATTGCTCCTTTAGTACAGTGGTTCTCAGGTGAGCAATATAGGGCCATCATGGCCCTTTTGTCATAAAATTGGTCTTATTTTGCATGGAAGGGATGAATAAAGACAATCAGGTACAAAAACACCCCCTTGTTTAGGAATTGCTCTGAAAATGTATGCGAATTCAAAGACATGTTTGGTCTTATGAGATCTGATGACAGAATCTCGCCAATCTCTCCCATGTAAAACAAAAGAAAAACTAAAGCTACAATATCAGCATTGAATTGTATGAACAGATACTGATGAAAGAAACAAATAAACCAAAAATGAAAACTTGTTATTTTTTTTTCATCTTATTCAACCTTTTTTCTGTCTTTAAATCCGACTCGACCTTGACCGATGATCAGCTACGTTTAAACTGTGGATTCTCTACAGTTTCTATCGAGCGTCTCATTGACATTGCTGATGTAGTTTTGTTTTCGATTTAGTAACAAAATTTCAAAACAATGGATTTCAAGTCAGCACAAGTGTTTATTTCAGGTATAATTGTTTCTTTCATCAGTACCTTTCCATACCATTCAACACTGATATTGTGGCTTTAGTTTTTCTATAGTTTTACACTGGAGAAATTGGCGAGATTCTTTCAGTCAGGAACATTTTTGGAATGATTCCTCAGACAAGGGGGTGTTTTTTGTCCCTGTATGTCTTTATTCATCCCTTCCACACAAAATAAGATCAATTTTATGAAAATCTATCAATAATCAAAGGAATTACGGCAATTGAAATGTCATAATGTATGATTTCAATAGAAAAAGTTACCTATCTTCTTAGTAGGGTGACAATCAGTGGGTTTTGGGAGTTGGGGTGGCCATAAAAGTAGAACAAGCAATAATATATACCAAAATGTTTGCCAATGTCTGTACTATATGAAACTGCTGGCATAAATTGCCAACGCCTGGTGTGGACTCGGAAATCCAAGATGGCGTCCAAGATGGCCGCCATAAATCGCAAGTTCAGTGAAATTATTTTATTTGTTTGTTACAGATTTATTTAGAGAGGTAGTTCAAAATATTTGCATGATTATTACTCCTTCCATAATGTACATCAAATTCATATACAACAGTAGCAAATTCAAGGTCAAGGTCATTTCAGGGTCAAAGTACAAAAAATACTCCAAAATTTGATATCTCCTACCTACTTTTTCTCAATTTATGCATGTTTTATACTCAAATGGATTACTTTTAGTGATAGAAATATTGTTATGTGTGTATTCTTTCATTTAAAACTGTTTTGTATGATAAATGTATCTCTGTTTAGATTATGTATTACTTTGTAGTTTACACACATACACATTATCCAAGATGGCTGCCATTCAGTTGCTGTATCAATGATAATTGGATGTTTCATTGATAAATACCATATATAAAGGTCAATCTTAAGTGTTTGAAAGAAATTACTTTATTTTAGCATGTATGCAAGACTTACAAATTTGATTGACCTTTCTAAATCAAGTTCAAGGTCATTCCAAGGTCAAAACATATGAAATACTCAAATATTTATTTTCTCTCAATATCTCTTTTTAAGCATTTATATGCTGAAATTGATCACATTTGTTACAGAAATATTGCTTTATGCATACCTTTTCAACTAAAAAAGTCTTTTATACAATGTTATTAAGATTATGCATCTATATGTATGGTTTCACAAATAGATCTTGTCCATGATGGCGGCAATATATCAATATATGTTTCAACTGATCACTGAAATTTTTAGCTCACCTGAGCACAAAGTGCTCAAGGTGAGCTTTTGTGATCGCCCGTTGTCCGTTACCCATCGTCCCTGCGTGCGTGCATCCGTCGTCAACTTTTCGTTCAAACAACTTCTCCTCCTAAACCACTGGATGGATTTTGACCAAACTTCACAGGAATCATCCTTATCATGACCTCTATCAAAGTTGTTCAAATTATTTTGATTGGGTGAATAAGTAGGTCACAGGAGCTAAAAATAGATTTTTAAAATGCAATCTTAGAAAATCTTCTCCTGCAAAACTGTAAGGCCTAGAGCTTTAATAATTTGTATGTAGAATTGTCTTATGAACATCTACAAAAGTTGTTCAGCTCATGACCCTGGGGTCAAAATTGGCCCCGCCCCAGGGGTCATTTTATTTTTCATAGGTTTATATAGTGAAAAACTTTAAAAATCTTCTTCTATGAAACAATAAGGCCTAGAGCTAAGATATTTGGCATGTAGCATTGTCTAATGAATCTCTACAAAAGTTGTTCAAATTATGACCCTGGGGTTAGAATTGGCCCTGCCCCGGGGGTCACTTGTTTTACATAGACTTATATAGGAAAAACTTTAAAAATCTTCTCCTATGAAACCATAAGGCCTAGAGCTAAGATATTTAGTATGTAGCATCATCTACTGGTTCATTACCAAGATTGTTCAAATCATAGCCCTATGGTGATAAATGACCCCGCACCAGGGGTTACTTGTTTTACATAGAGTTATATAGGAAAATCTTAAAAATCTTCTTTTATGAATCCATAAGGCCTAGAGCTTAGATAATTAGCTCACCTGAGCACAACGTGCTCATGGTGAGCTTTTATGATTGCCTTTTGTCCGGCATCTGTCGTCCGTCCATCTGTCCGTGCGTCTTGCGTCAACTTTTTCCATTAAACAACATCTCCTCCTAATCCGCTGAAGGGATTTTGACAAAATTTCACAGGAATCATCCTTATGATGTCCTCTAACAAAATTGTACAAATTATTATGATTGGTTGAAAAAGTAGGTCACAGGAGCTAAAAATAGATTTAAAAATGCAATCTTAGAAAATCTTCTCCTGCAAAACTGTAAGGCCTCTACAGCATGTAGAATTGTCTTATAAACCTTTACAAAAATTGTTCAAATCATGGCCCTAGGGTCAAAATTTGCCCTGCCCCAGGGGTCACTTTATTTTACTTAGGCTTATATAGGGAAAACCTAGAAAAATCTTCTCATCAGAAACCACATGGCCTGGTGTTTTGGGTATGTAGTATTGTCTGGTGGATCTCTACTTAAGTTGTTCAAATCATGGCCCTTGGGTGAAAATTGGCCCTGCCCTAGGGGTCACTTGATTTTACATAGGAAAAATAGAAAAATCATCTCCTGAAATACTGCAAGGCTTAGAGCTTGGATATTTGGTATGTAGAATTGTCTTGTGAACTACTACAAAAGTTGTTAAAATAATGACCTCTGGGTCAAAATTGCCCTTGCTCCAGGGCTCATTTTATTTTACAAAGGCTTATATAGGGAAAAACTAGAAAAAATCTTCTTATCAGACACCACATGGCCTAGAGCTTAGATATAAGGCTTGTACCATTGTCTAGTGGATCTCTACCAAAGTTGTTCAAATCATGGCCCTTGGGTCCAAATTGGGTCTGCCCCAGGTGTCACTTGATTTTACATAGGCTTATATAGAGGAAGAAAGGAAAATCTTCTTCTCAGAAACCACAAGGTCAAGAGTTAAGATATTTAGTGTGTAGCATTGTTTAGTACATCTCTATCAAGTTTTTTTTCAAATCATGGCCTTGTGTCAAAATTGGTCCCACTTTAAGTATGTTCATATTATAAACCATTGAAAGCAATATTTCTCAGGTGAGCAATTAAGGGCCATCATGGCTCACCTGAGCTCAGTGTGCTCAAGTTGAGGTATAAGGATCACCCTGCGTCCATCATCGTGTGTCATCTGTTGCTTTAAACAACATCTCTGAAACCGCTGAACAGAATTTGATTAAACTTGGCAGGGATGACCCTTGGGTGAACCTCCACAAAAATTGTTACATAAACTTGATCCATATTGAATTTTGGTTGCCATGGCAACAGAAAGAAAAAAAAATGAAAACTTGAAAAATCATCTACTTCAAAACAAATGGCCAGATTTCAAAATGTTTTAGTACAGGTTGGACAGAATTTGATTAATCTTGGCAGGGATGATCCTACACAAAAGTTGCTAAAATAAACTTGATCCATGTTGAACTCTGGTTGCAATGGCAATGGAAAGAAATGAATTATGCAAACTTTTAAAATCATCTTCAAAACTACTGGCCAGATTTCAAAATGTTTTAGTACAGATGTTTCTTGGGTAAATCTATACTCAGGTGAGAGATTCAGGGCCTCATTGGCCCTCTTTTTTACATTTGATTATATCTTTTACTATCTCTCATACAATGAAAAAGAAATTTAAGATGTCTGTAGGGGAATTGCATTTTTTTCCTCCATACTTACTTTTCTATTCCTTGTTTAAAACAAAAGAAAAATAAGATAAATTGACTTGAATTTTCCTTCTTCTACAACCATGATTGAATTTTGTGGTATGTAAACCTTGTAATCAAGAATTGTAATTCTTAAAAAGTTAAGAATGTAGAGGTACATTTTTTGTACACTGTACCTCTCAATTAGATCTATCCACCTATGCAATTTCATGACAATACCCTGTCAGTATATGTATGTAAATTGCAGGCACTATCTTTTCCTGGATTCAGTCATTTCTCAGATAATAGCATCAGCACTATCCCACCATCTCAGAATGTAACACACATTCATATACATTACACTTATCCTTTGCCTAGTATCGGGGACCATTATCCATTTCCAATGGTTTCTTGCTTTATTATGCACCCAGTCATATATATGGTTGAATGAAACTTATATAATATGAGTCAAAACATTTTCCCTCTGTTTTTATACCCCCACTACCCTAGGGTAGGGGGGCTATTTAAGAATGAATCACTTTGTACATCCGTCCATCTGTGATGCCAGATTAGGGTATGGGGCCATCGTACGTTAAACAACAAAAGAGAACAATAGACTTCATTCTGTAACAATAGAATAAGAGGTCTTGGCTCCTTGAAAACAAAAGAAAAGAACAAGGAATGGCCCCCTAACTCCCATCTAGCGGCATGTCCATCGGTCTGTGCGTCCGTCCCAAAATGTTTTGTCCAAGCTCTAACTTAACAATACCTGGCTGGATTTCCAAATGGTTTTGCACAAATGTTCACCATATTAAGATGGAGTGTCACGCAAAAGAACCAGATTGCTAGCTCAAAGGTCAAGGTTATACTTAGAGGTCAACAACAGAAAATCAATGCCAATATGCTTGTCTGGTCTGTAACATAATGCCTCGCTGGATTTCTAAATGGTGTGGCACAAATGTTAACCATGTTATGATGGAGTGTCGTGTGAAAGAACCAGATTGCTAGCAAGAGGTCAACAATAGAAAATCAATGCCAATATGCTTGTCCGGGCGGTAACTTGACATAGGATCGCTAGATTTCCAAATAGATTGGTACAAATGTTTATCGTATTAAGACTGATTGTAGTGTGAAAGAAGCAGATTGCTAGCACAAAGGTCAAGGTCATGCTTAGAGATCAACCATAGAAAATCCAATATGTTTGTTGGGGCTGTAACATGACATAGGATTGCTGGATTTCCAAATAGTTTGGCACAAATGTTTAACATATTAAGATGTCATATGAAAGAACCAGATAGCTCAAAGGTCAAGGTCATACTTAGAGGTCAACCATAGAAAATCAATGCCAATATGCTTGTTTATGGATGATTACTCATAATGTATTGATAGTTGCTCATTTTCTTCCTATCATCTTAAAATAAAATGTTTATTTCATAAAAGAATTATAAACTTTTGTTAACTTACTGACTTTGTGTTTTGCTGTGGTTAAAATCCAGACTTCCTCTAAAATGAACAAACTTACTTGAGAAAGGTTACAGGCTACACTCTTCCTGCATGCCAGGACCATATTTTTTTGCTACAGACTTTGATGGGTATGCCAGCTAGAAAATATCATTAAAATGTTGTTGACTGACATATAGCAGGGTAGTGGGGGTATTAATCACCTTAAGTGATAGGTCTAGTTTGTAACGTAAATTACCCATAAAATAAGTTTTATATAGATCAATAAGTTGTATAAAGAACATATTTTATAAAACAAATTATTTTTTATTTATTAATACATGTACATGAAAAGGGCAATTACCTTATAATAGCGGTCGGGTCATGATAAAATATGCAGGTGCATAGGTTGCCATGGTATAAGGATAACTAAAGTTTCATCAAATTTAAAACAGAACTAGAAGCTTGGATAAAAGTAGGGAGAACAGGAAGGGACACTTTGTGTGATTCCAATTCAAGAATAGGATGTGTAATGAACAGTGATGCGTGCTTTCTCTGCTTTTTAGCTCAGTGAGCTTTTGTGATCGCCTTTTGTCCGTCGACCGTCTTCCGTGTGTGCGTCTGTCGTCAACAATTTCTTTAAACAACATCTCCTTCTAAACTACTCTCTGGATTTTGATAAAACTTCACAGGAATGTTCATTATGGGGCCCTTTACCAAAGTTGTTAAAATTATTTTGATTGGTCAAAAATCTAGGTCACAGGAGCTAAAAATAGATTTTAAAAATGAAAATTTTAAAAATCTTCTTCTCCGAAACCACAAAGCCTAGCCTTTTGATTTTTGGTATGTAGCATGATCTAATGACTCTCTACCAAGATTGTTCAAATTATGACCCTGGGTCACATTATTTAACATAGGCTAATATAGGAAAAACTTGAAAAATCTTCTTCTCCGAAACCACAAGGCCTAGCCTTTTGATTTTTGGTATGTAGCATGATCTTATGACTCTCCACCAAGATTGTTCAAATTATGACCCTGGGGTCAAAATTGGCCCTGCCCCAGGGGTCACTTGATTTAACTAGCATCCCCAGCTGAGCTGCAGAGCCAGTTAAGAATTCTGCAAAATCGGTATACCCAGTGTACAAAAAGTCTGTTTTCAAAGGGAAAAAATATCAAAACAATATCAAACTTACATATCTTAAATGTAAATAAAATTATCTTTCCAATGATGTATATGTTTTTGTTGTTTTGTTCTTATTTTTGTCGTTGTTGTGTGTAAAATCCGCCAGGTAAGTAAATTTTGTGTAATTTCGGGATACCGTGTAACTGACGCAGAATTGATTACACGTATGTTTAATGATCGCGGTTGCGGATTATTAAACACAGTTTTTTAGATTTAAAAATTATATCACCATTTACAGAAAAGAATGAACTTTCTCGAGGTTTTTGAACTTAACGTATATGTCAATTAATTTCCGAGTAATAAGGTAGTGAAGTCTGGCGCGTTTTTTAGGAAGATTAAAAAGTAAGTAAAATAGATCTTTATACTTCTAAAAGTATAAAGTCTGCTCTTTAATTTGATATATTTTTCAAGACAATTCATGCATATTAAAGCATCCGCATCGTCCGATGAAAATCAAACTTTTACAAAAAACCGTCCGCTCGGCGAATCGAGTGCGGCCGCCATTTTGAATTTTACCGATAATGAAAACAAAACTTCAGAACGAGAATGTAAAGGTGTATATAGATGTTTTTCTTGTTGATACAACATCTTTCGCGTATAAATCCTTTAATTAACATATTTTTTTAACTTTAGTATCATTGTAATACACATTTTACTTAGTTAAATTACTTTGTTTACCGAGTGAAATTTCGTACCATACGACGATCGTAATTGTCATAACTAACTTCTAACTGCACTTTGGTTGACATACATACGCATTTATTTTCACAATGAATGAATGGTGCTGCATATACATATTAGTAAAATTTTCTTTATTTCTGAAAAAAAAGGGGATGAAATGCAATCTCATTAATATTGCATTCCCCACCCACCTTCTTTGGTGATGGAAAAAAAAATCACTATATATGATTTCTTCATTAGATTAAAATCATGCATGCAACCTATCATTTTTCGTGATAAAAATCTCAAACTTACATCTGACTTTGAAATGAAGGGGAAATCAATCAATCGGATTAAAACCTTAAGTAAATGTTGTGGAGGAACATAGGACAATACTCACTCATTAAAAGTATAAATAAACTAGATGAACTGCATAAAACAACTGCTGTCTTAGATGGAAAAGCCTGTATTTTTTGTATTTTTTTTTTAATACAATTAACCTAAATGAATAAACATATAATTAGTGATTCTGTACTCTTCCTACAAGATGCAAAATTTTATTTAAAGTTGGTAGCATATAACCAACAATTTTTACACTCTTAACTGACATAAACCTCTTGTTTTAATTGGTGTGTGTGTGTGGGAGGGTCTTCCATATTGCATCATAAATTACAAAGCTAGCCCCATGTTGTGTAATCAACTGATTGAGAGACACTTTCCAGCTGATAGTTTATGACCTTATTTAACTTATAACAAACTTAGTAACCCTTTGAGATTGCATCCCCTTTTATGGGGTTACAGTTGATGGCTGGCCCCATGCGGTGCAATCACTAGGGAAGTAGTCTATGGTCCAGGTGTGATTTATGACATTATTGAGCAATATTATGTAACCTTATAATCAGCCAGTCAAGATTTGGATACTTGATTATACAATGTTGTTTTGGAAAAGTGTTAGGCTTAATTTTAGATTTTCAATTTTGAGAAAGATAAAAGCATATAGTTTATTGCTATATTTAAATTCTAAGTATTACTTCTTTCTCTTTTTCTCTTTCGTTTAAAAAATATCACAACTTATTTTTTATATAATGAATAAGTATCAAGATATCATTTTTTTTTCTTTTATCTCCCAAAATTACTGTTTCTGCAGTGAATGATTAATATTGATGTGATTGATATCACATCTTTTTGAAAACCTTAATTCCCCCATAACCATTATAGTATTTTTTTTCTTATTAAATATCAATATCAGTATATTTGAAATAATAATTTTTAAAAACCCATTCTCATATATATGTAAATCTATTCAGAATACTTTACATACCCATTGTCATATATAGATGTAAATCTATTCAGAATATTTTACATACCAAAAGTTTTATTCACTTTCATGAATGTCTTTTTTGTAAAGTAAATGGAAATATGTCATTAGATATTTTGAAATAAGTATTATTGTGCAAAACTTTGGGAAAAGTGTCATAACATTTAAAATAAGCTGTGATTTGGTTTATTTAGGAATCAGGAACTGTGGAGTCTTAACTTAAATTTTCGATTATATCTTAAAACATGACATACTTTCAGTTTTCACATACAAAACCTTAGTGAATAATAGAGAATTTTAAAAAAACATAATCTGATCAGTTAATGGTAAAGTGTCTGTGTTTCAAGTTTCATCAAAATATCTTAAAAAATAAAAAAGTTACAGCAACTTTTGTTGTGAATATACGAAATTCCACGATGCATCAGAAAATCTTAAATATATCATGCTTTTATTTTTCTTTTACAATAACCAAAATGAACAATAGAGTATATTTAACAATAGAATCTGGCCCAGTCAACAATAAAGTATTTGTGTTCCAAGTTTCATCAAAATAACTTAAAAAATAAAAAAGTTAGAGCAATTTTAGTTGTGAATGTAGTGAATTCCACGACGCGATGGTTCCGTCGAGGTTTCGAAACCTACTATGTATTGTATATGTCCATTTTTCTGAACTTCAGCTGTTTTTTCGACACTTTAAAATGCAATAACTTTTTTAATTTTCAAGATATTTTAAAAATAAAAACAGTTTTGGAAAGCTTATCAATGGCACTTTCCATCTATACCACTCTTTAAAAGTTTTAAAAACAATAAAAAAATGACCTGGGGATGCTAATTTAACATAGGCTAATATAGGAAAAAATTGAAAAATCTTCTTCTCAGAAACCACAAGGCCTGGGGTTTAGATATTTGTTGTGCAGCATTGTCTAGTAGATCACTACCAAGTTTGTTCAAATCATGGCCCTGGGGTCAAAATTGGCCCAGCACCAGGGGTCACTTGATTAAATATAGGCTAATATAGAAAAAAAATCTTCTTCTCAGAAACCACAAGGCCTGGAGTTTAGATATTTGGTATGTAGCATTGTCTACTGGGTCTCTACCACGATTTTACAAATCATGACCATTGGGTCAAATTTGGCCCCACCAAAGGGGTCCCTGATTTTACATAGGCTAATATAGGGAAAAATTTGAAAAATCTTCTCAGAAACCACAAGGCCTGGTGTATAGCATTGTCTAGTGGATCTCTACCAAGATTGTTCAAATCATGACCCTTGGGTCAAAATTAGCCCCGCCCCAGGGGTCACTTGATTTAACATAGACTAATATAGGAGAAACCTGAAAAAAATCCTCTTCTCAGAAATCACAAAGCCTGGAGTTTAGATATTTGGTATGTAACATGGGCTAATAGACCTCTACCAAGTTTGTTCAAATCATGAATCATGCACTGTCTAGTGGATCTGTACTTAGTTTGTTCAAATCATGGCCCTGGGGTCAAATTTGGCCCCGCCATTGGTGTCACCTGATTTTACATAGGCTAATATAGAAATAACTTGAAAATTCTTCTTTTTAGAAAACTAGAAAACACATGGCCTGGGGTTTAGATATTTGGTGAAAATTGGCCCCGCCCCAGGGATCACTTTATTTTACATAGACTTATTTTGGAAAAAAAACTAGAAAAATCTTCTTCTCAAAAACCACAAGGTCTGGAGTTTAGATATTTGGTATGTAACATGGGCTAATAGACCTCTACCAAGTTTGTTCATATCATGACCCTGGGGTCAAAATTGGCTCTTCCCCAGGGGTCACTTGATTTTACATAGCCTTATGATACCAGGTGAGCGATCCAGGGCCATCATGGCCCTCTTGTTGTTGATAAATGTTACAGGTAAGGCTAAAATGATAAATAACAAAATGGATTGTATTAATTTTAGCCTGCATGTGTAATTAAAGATTTCAATGGCCAATTAACAGTCATGTTTAAGGTCATCTCATGCATGGTCAAAATACATAATGCCCCAAAATCTAATACTTCTGTTATTAATTCTTTTACTTTATACAATTAGTTCATAATCCGAGTATAATTATCTGAAAGAAGAAAAATAGCTAAATATAGATCATTTTATTTTTAGTTATTGTCATATTTTTACAATGCTTGAAGACAACCTATTTTATAAATTCAGCTGTTGTCCAGAATCGTCACCATTCACAGGCTGTTTCAATGATCATTGGACATTCATTATTATTCAATTTGATATTTGCTTGTCTTATTTTTTTTTCAGAGGAGTGGGGGGATGGAATTGTTGTGTTTTATGACTCACAATGAAGCAAATTGAGAATTTCAACCATTTTCATTATCTATTAAAGTAACTAAACTTTGCCTTGAGATACCCATTCTTTTTTATTCAGTCCAAAAAGACTTTAAAGTTTAAATAGCAGCTAAAATTAGAAGATGATTATGCAAACTTTAATTATCACAGAAATGAACCCGAACTTTACCCGATTGTATACATTTGTAAAGCTGTGTGGTATAGATTACAAAACTGTAGAACAATTCAAATTTCCCTTGCTTACCAGTGTTAGGTCAAAGGTACCGTTTTTCTGAAAATCACTTCCACCATTGTATTACCAATAATTCTATTTATCAGTACCAGTTGTTAACTTTTACAGACATTTTTTTTTTTTAAATATGTAAATGAAACAATGATTTCTTGTGAATATTTGTAGGACAATATAAATACATGTGTATGTTTTCTGGGATATTTTAATAACTCCTCTGTAGACCATTTTAATGTTCAAGTTAAATCAAAGCATTCTTTGAAAATTCTTTAATCAGAATTCAAAAGAAGGTGAAATCAGATAAATATAAAAAAGATTGGCCTGACTGGGTAATTCTATATCTTTTTGTGATTTTTATCTTCGGATTTAACCTTTTATCTCTCATATCAACTCATTTTGACACATAGGCTCATAGAGGAGACCCAGATACATGTAAGACAGTTCCTGGAAGGAGCTGTCTGATCAGGGTCCAATCTGTTTGCTCAGACAATATTATATTTCACTGAATCCATCTCAGCACAATTATAGGAGAGTGGACCTGAGATGATTTGAAGTATCTAATGAAGATTATAAAAGATGGGGAAATTCATTTTCTGTCATCATCGGTAAATGTTTAAGAATGTATATCTTTCTTCACACAAGATGATATTATTTCATCAGAACTAAAGGGAAAGAATGGTCTGGTGATATGATATCAGATACTGGAAGTTCTAGTTCTTAATTCATATTAACCTCTCATGAAGGAAAGCCCTTACTTCTTATCACCTGTTGACAAATAAAATATACATTTATATGCAAGATGCAATGCAATCTAATAGATGTCCAAAATGATACAAAGCCATACAGCAGATGAAAATGGTAACATTCATAACATGTTTTGTTGAGTTAAAGTGTCCTGAGTAGCTTTTACCAATACGAAGCTAGAATTGTTTATTATATACCAAAACGACTATCTTAACCAATGATATTTGATATTGCAGAATCAGAATTCAGTCTTTTACTTCAATTTCATATAGCTGATTAAAAAGATTAAAAATTAAAATAACATTTCTTCTAAAATTTGAAAATATAAACTAATAATTTAAAGAAACTTTCCCTTTCAATGTGTTACATGTATCAGTATGTGTCCAGAAATTGAAAAAGTCATATGATAACTTCTGTAATACTCTTCCATACAGCTTGATATTTCACAACACATCTTTACATGATACCCAAACCTTTTGATTTAATGCAAAAATCTCAATTTTGAGGTTTCAAAAAACAAAAACATCTTTTTCCCAGAAATAACATTATTCATATAATTTTCAAAGCAATAAACATTCACTAATTTAAATTTCAATATTATCTAGTAAAATACTGTATGTGTAGATATACAGTGTAAACTGCTCCTCAACCAACATCATCATCATGGAGTCCGCCGTCATTGAGTGTTTTGTCCCTTTAATCCATGAACACTCTCATGACAGGTGGGCCCACATTGAAAATCACTGTGTGTTGGTTTATAACATCAAGTTCTTCTCCTCACGTCTAAGCCACAACCAGCTAGACACATGTTCAGTCGCTTGGCTCAGTCTCTGGATAGCCATCCTTTTTTCGCTGCCAATAGTTCCAACAACTGTCATCAGTCAGCAGACAGACTGTGAACAGAACCCTCTAACTCCTACTTCAACAGGAAACAGCCAAGTACGCAAACCTCATTGCCTGCAAAGGTCTAGAAGCTCAGTGTACTTAAATTGCCTTCTTCCTCTCATAGGCCTCCTCACATCTTGTCTCTCACGGTACTGTAAGCTCAATGACGATGAGCTTCTTTCCCGCCTTGGACCAAAGGACAATATCTTGTCTAAAAATGGTCCAGACTATGCCTGGGAAAACAAGCCTCTTCCCGAGGTCAACTTCCATGTTCCATTTGGTGGTGCCATCCAGGATCAGTGCTTACTGTGGGTTTGCTCTCTTCGTTGGTTCACCTGGCTTGACAAAGGCAATTTGGGGGTTACTTCTTCCATGTTCTTTCTTTCTTTCTTTATTTCTCTCTCTCTTTCTCTTTCTTTCCAGCCAATCAGTCAACTCTCTGAGGACTCAGTCATGTCTCTATCTCCCCTGTGTCAGTGATGATGAACAGGATGAAAGAACATGCTCAAGTGTGCCTGATCTCTCACAAAGGCTGCATTTAGGGTCGGCTTAAGTCTCAATTGACAGAGATTCGCTGGTGATGGTAGGAGATCATAGACAGACCTGATGATCTGATGATTAATGACAGTCTTAGTGGTTTATACTTCCAGATTTCTTCCCAGGTGAACTTCCTGTCTTTGGTGTTTCACGTAGTCCATACTTCCTGTGATCCCATCTCCACTGCTCTTGCCTGTCTATATGTTCTTCTACTTTCCTGACCTCTGACTGGATCATGGCTAACCTCTCCTTCTAAATAATATTATCAAACAAAACATTTTAAAATGAAAGTGTAATGTATACATTTAGCCATATTCAATTTTATAAATAAACATATCTCTATATAAAAAGCATGAATGAAGAGAAAATAGAGTGGTGGGATATCTTTGGGGGGGGGGGGGGGGGGGGGGGGGGTAATTAAACTACGCATTTCAACAGTGAAATGACCATGAATTTGTAAAGAAAATAATAAAAAATTCTTAGAAAAAAAAAAATACATTGAAATATCATATGATGACTGACTTCGATAATAAGAATATAAAATTACACATATTTCTACATTACATGAAAAAAACAATATTAAATTAGATAATTTCATATAAATTGGCCTGTTATCATAAGCTACACAATATTCTTTCACTAAATAAATAAATTCAACATAAAAATACTTGAAATGAGAACAATTAGGGTAGACAAATAAAATTTTGGGGATAATTTATGTGTTTTGACTTTGGAATGACCTTGAACTTGACTTTGAAAGGTCAATCAAATTTGTAAGGTTTGCATACATGCTAAAATAAAGTAATTTCTTTTAAACACTTAAGATTGACCTTTATATATGGTATTTATCAATGAAACATCCAATGATCATTGATACAGCAATTGAATGGCGGCCATCTTGGATAATGTGTATGTGTGTAAACTACCAAAGTTTATACATAATCTAAACAGAGATATCATACAAAACAGTTTTAAATGAAAGAATACACACATAACAATATTTCTATCACTAAAAGTAATCCATTTGAGTATAAAACATGCATAAATTGAGAAAAAGTAGGTAGGAGATGTCAAATTTTGGAGTATTTTTTGTACTTAAATTGACCCTGAAATGACCTTGACCTTGAATTTGCTATTGTTGCATATGAATTTGATGTACATTATGGAAGGAGTAATAATCATGCAAATATTTTGAACTACCTCTGTAAATAAATCTGTAACAAACAAATAAAATAATTTCACTGAACTTGCGATTTATGGCGGCCATCTTGGACGCCATCTTGGATTTCCAAGTCCGCGACAGGTGTTGGCAATTTATGCTGGCAGTTTCATATAGTACAGACATTGGCAAACATTTTGGTATATAATATTGCTTGTTCTACTTTTATGGCCACCCACTCCTTAAATAAGCTACTTCTTGGCCAATTGTCACCCCACTATCTTATTAATTATAAGATTTTTTTTAACTTTTTTTTTTAATGCGGCAGTTTTTAGGTCAAATCAACGCACCAGATACCTTTGTTGTTTACATGATGTCGCAAGTGAAAGTGGAGTTTCCTGGAAGGTGTTGTTTAGAATGAATTGACACAAGACTGTGGTAAACCCATGCCCATTTTTAGCTCACCTGAGCACGTTGTGCTCAAGGTGAGCTATGAGGATCACCCTGCATCAGAAGTCGTCCGTCGTCAACGTCTCTGAAACTCCAGGACAGAATTTGATTAAACTTGGCAGGGAGGATCCTTGGGTGAACCTTCACAAAAGTTGCTAAAATAAACTTGATCCATGTAGAACTCTGGTTGCCATGGCAACGGAAAGAAAAAACAGTATAAAACTTTAAAAATCATCCACCAGGGGCGGGGCTAGATTTGCCTTAAATGTATATAGTGAAAACTTCTGTTCAAAAAATTCTGGTCATATTTCAAAATGTTTTGGCACAGATGTTCTATGGGTAAACCGCTACCAAGATTGCTCCTTTAGAACAGTGGTACACAGGTGAGCGATATAGGGCCATCATGGCCCTCTTGTTCGAAGTTACTTTAACAGTAAATACACTTATTTTAAACCAGATTAATAAGAAACTTTTGTTAACATTACTCAAGTCACTTTACTATATGTCAATATTAAGTTATCAATATGAAAACTTAAGATTGGTTAGGAAGGTGAACTTACCAACATGTAAAGTGGATTGCAGATGAAGCAGCCTATTGATATAATGTATATCATTTTCAGGTATATTTGCCTATTTGAACTACCTTGTCCCTGCCAAGCGGAAGGAGATCCTTGAAATCCTCATCAATGGCCTCAAGCGTATGGAATACAGGGGCTATGATTCTGCAGGTAAGCACAGTTATAAGTTTTAGTTTTAATGTAGAAAACCTGCTCCTTTTAGAAAGGACCATTTTTAAGAATTTCATACTAAGTTTAATCCAAAATAGAAATAAATATTATTTGGCACATATCTTCTTTTTTTTTTACCTTCAACCAAAATTACTAAGTTGATCTCTTGAAAAATGAGACTCCCAGGGTGTTGATTATTCTCCTTATATAATCATAATCTATATAGAAAAATCTTTTCCTTGGAAACCTTTGGTTAATACTTATTTTATTTAGCATATATGATCACTAGGGGCTGGACGAAATCTCCCCATCCCCTGAACATTATCCAACCCATGAATTTTAGTGGGTATAGGATTATGTCTGGGGGTGCATCAAAAACAAGCATTCATTAATATCAGGCTCCCAGGAAGCAAGCATATATCGGTGTATACTTTATCAAGTTGTAAATGTCAACATTACTCTTTTCTGAAACCATTTGTTAAAATTTTATTTTTGTTTTGCACAAATCATCATGGTTCTCTACTATGATTGCATAAACAAAGTTGATCCATTATAAAATGAGGATTCCAAGGTGATATGATAAAAGGATACATTTTATGAAAAAAAAAGGTTTTATAACAAATAGTTAAAGGACACAATTGTTTTAAGCATCTATGATAAGACTTACACATACTTTTTTATACGCCGCCGGAGGCAGTCGTATATTGGCGTCATCTTCTCCGTCTGTCCGTACGTACGTACGTCTGTACGTCCATATCTTGTGAACGCAACTCCTCCTACGTTTCTGAATGAATCTTTTCAAAACTTGGTCAATGTCATTACTATAATGGGTAGATGTGCATGAAGTGGCGATTTTCCGGTTCATTGATTTTTACAAGATTTGTGTCCCTTTGAAACTTAGTCTCTGTAGCTGAATGATATTGCAGCCTTGTGAACGCAACTCCTCCTACATTTCTGAATGAATCTTTTCAAAACTTGGTCAGGGTCATTACTATAATGGGTAGATGTGCATGAAGTGGCGATTTTCCGGTTCATTGATTTTTACATGATTTGTGTCCCTTGAAACTTAGTCTCTGTAGTGTGATATTGCAGCCTTGTGAAGCAACTCCTCCTACATTTCTGAATGAATCTTTTCAAAACTTGGTCAATATCATTCATATAATGGGTAGATGTGCATGAAGTGGTGATTTTATGGTTCATTGATTTTTACATGATTTGTGTCCCTTGAAACTTAGTCTCTGTAGCTGTTTGATATTGCAGCCTTGTGAACGCAATTTCTTGTATGTTTCTGACCTAATCTTTTCAAAACTTGGGCAATGTCATTACTATACTGGGTAGATATGCACAAAGCAGGGGCTTTGATGTTCATCAATATTTGCAATAGTTATGCCTTTCTAAACATGGTCTCTTTAAAACACAACTCAAGTTTCTAAACAGGTAAAAGTGCATAAGGCAAGGATTTTCTGGTACAGTGATTTTTGCAAGAGTTTTGGGGAGAAAGAAAAAAGGATTCAAATTGATACTGCTATTTGACCTACTGTCATATTGGAAGCATTTTTAGGGTTCTATCTCTGTTCAGCTAAATTAATTGGTCTTACAGACTTCATTATGAGGTTATGCTTACAAAAATGTTAAAAGCAATAATTAAAAGACCCCTCTTGGTCTTTATATTTTGTGGCGGCGTATATTGTGGCATCACTGGCACTCTTGTTACTCTTATGTTGTAGGCCTTGGCTTTGACTGCAATGACTGTACTGATAAGAAATGTGCCTTAAAAATGATAAAAAAGAGAGGCAAGGTGGCAAGTTTAGAGGCTGAAGTACAAAGTAAGTTTATTATTTTTATCTCACCTGAGCACAACCTGCTCAAGGTGAGCTTTTGTGATCGCCCTTCGTCAGGCGTATGTCGTGTGACGTGCGTTGTAAACAACTTGGCTTGTTAACACTCTAGAGTTCATATTTTTGGCCAAATCTTCATGAAGCTTGGTCAGAATGTTTGTCTCCATAAAACCTTGGACAAGTTTGAAATTGGGTCATTTGGGGTCAAAAAATAGGTCACGAGGTCAAATCTTATAAAAACCTTAACACTCTAAAGGCCACTTTTTTGGCCCAATCTTCATGAAACTTGGGCAGAATGTTTGTTTCCATAAAATCTTGGACAAGTTCGAATTTGTATCATGTGGGGTCAAAAAGTAGGTCACAAGGTCAAATCTTAGAAAAATCTTGTTATCACTCTAGAGGCCATATTTTTGGCCCAGTCTTCATGAAATTTGGTCAGAATGTTTTTCTCTATGAAATCCTGGATA
Source organism: Solen grandis (assembly GCA_021229015.1). Taxonomy (NCBI): domain Eukaryota; kingdom Metazoa; phylum Mollusca; class Bivalvia; order Adapedonta; family Solenidae; genus Solen; species Solen grandis. Next base: position 14,556,291 of record CM037784.1, read on the forward strand.
AGTTTGAATTTGATTTAGTTTAAACTTATTTCTTTAATGTTGATTGGGAAACAAGGTTTTACAACTTTAACTAATCCCTCTCAACGGTTCCTGGGTTGGACCAATACTTTGCGCCCGGGAAGGTCATAAAGAGATCTTGCCTGCAACAAGGTTGGAACACACAACCTTCCGTAATCGGCCTTGGTTTGGGTTAAAAACCGTGTTATCACTCTAGAGGCCTTTGGCCAAGTCTTCATGAAACTTTGTCAGTTTATTTTTCTCCATAAAATCTTGGACAAGTTCGAATTTGGGTCATGTGGGGTCAAAAAGTAGGTCAGTATGAAAAATGCAACATTTGTTGCTCATTTATAATCAGGTAAGCGATTCAAGGCCATCATGGCCCTCTTGCTTAAATTTTTTTCTCACCTGAGCTTGCTACTAAATACTCAGTGAGCTATCAGGATCATTGGATTTCCAGCATCTATTCCTCTTGTCCGCATTCCACACTTGACATTTTTTTTTCTCTTTGAAAGTGTCAATGGAATAACACAATCTTCTTGTGTGTGTCACCGAGGTCTGCCTAATCTATCTTTATTATCATAATCACTCTCAGTTTTGGGACTGAAAAGAAAATTATAGCTCACCTGAGAACCTGCTCAGAATGTGCTTTTGTGACCGCCTTTTGTCGGTCGTTTTGTCAGTTGCCAACAATTGCTTGTGAACACTCTAGAGGCCACAGTTTGGGCTCAATCTTCATGAAAACTGGTCAGGATGTTTGTCTACATGATATCTCGGAGGAGTTCGAAATTGGGTCATGTGGGATCAAAAACTAGGTCACTAGGTCAAATCTTAGAAAATTAAAAAACAACAACTTGTGAACACTCTAGAGGTAAAAGTCTTAGCCCTATCTTCATAAAATTTGGTCAGGATGTTTGTCTATATGATATCTTGGATGAGTTTGATATTGGGTCATGTGGGGTCAAAAACTTGGTCACCAGGTCAAATCTTAGAAAAACCTTGTGAACATTCTAGAGGCCAAAGATTTAGCCCTATTTTCATAAAATTTGGTCAGTATGTTTGTCTTTATGATATATGATGAATTTGAAATTGGGTCATGTTGGGTTTAAAACTTGGTCATTAGGTCAAATCTTAAAAAATCTTAGACACTAGAGGCCCCAGTTTTGGCCCAATCTTCATCAAAATTGGTCAGGATGTTTGTCTACATGAAACCTTGGATGAGTTTGAAAATTGGTCACATGGGGTCAAAAAGTAGGTCACCTGGGTAAATCTTAGTAAAACCTTATGACCACTCTAGATGCCACATTTTTGGCCTACCTTCATTTTACTTGGTCAGAATTTTTGTTTACATCAAATCTCGGATGAGTTCATAACTGGGTCACATCAGGTCAAAAAGAAGGTCTCTAGGGCAAATTTTAGAAAATCCTTGTGAACGCTCTAGAGGCTACATTTCTGTCCCAGTCTTCATTACTTTTTCTAAGAATGATGACTGCATGAAATCCCAGATGAGTGCAAAATTGGCCCTGCCCCAGGGGTCACTTGATGTTACATAAGAAAGATTTTTAAAAGATATCCTTGTCAGAAATCACAAGATCATAGGTTTAGATATTTGGTATGTAATATGCCTGTGTGGACCTGAACCAAGTTTTCAAATCGTGGCCCTGGGGTCAAAAATGATCCCACGCTAGGGTTAACCTGTTTTTTTTTACCACATGTAAACCTTTTGTGTGGAATTAAGATTATATTGCTATTCTTCTGCAAGGATTGTGTATTCAGTATGATTATGTTGTAAAAGGCAATGAAAGCAATATTTTCCAGGTGAGCGATGAGGGCCATCTTGGCCCTCTTGTTGAATCTTCAATTTGAGTTTTTGGTCTCAAAATCGACCACACCCCCGGATTAACTTTGGTTAATCTCAGGGATTCACAGTTCTCTGACCTAGCAATGTCTTTAACAATTGCCTGGTAGTTCTCTTCTGCCATGCCTTCCATAAAGCCTCATTTACCATACCAGCAATACTGTCATTGACACATTTATCACAATTGTCAGCCTTCTTAAACTTCGAGAACTGACCAAAAACATCATCAACAGTATCCTTTGAACAGGGAGCCGAACACTGATCGTCAACTTGAGAATGGGCCTGCTCATCATTATAATCGTAACCATCACCACCCTCAGTTTCATTAGTCCCCTACCCCTATACATTTGCACTCTGTCCGTTCGTCCAACAGTCAGTCTGTCAGTCACACACGTTTTCCAGAATTGCTTGCAGATATTGATCTAATATTTGGTATGTGAGTCTACCACCATGAGTTTACAGATCAAGTTTGAAGAGGGGCGTGAAACAAAACAAAACAGCGTGAAGAGGGGCGGGGGTTCTTAGTTTTCTAATTCCCAGTACGGGACTTAGTATTGCCTAAGCAATACTTTCAGAATGCTTCTTATCATCATAATAGACATAACCCCCCTCATTATACAAATCGTCTACTCTAGTGGCCAGGGCTTCAACCCTCTCATTTGTTTTTGTAATGTTTGTAAGCATTCATTTCTCGAAGAATCAATAATGCTTCTTTATTGAAACAATCAACAGTCTGTTTCTGAGAGGCAGCTGGGGTAGGACCCTTACTCAACTCAATCTGAGGTGTTCTAGAACTACTAGCCCTACCTTTACCACAGGTACTAGTTACAATCGCGGTCTTTTTACCAAGACAATTCTTTGGTTGCAACTCCTTTTCCTTGCCTTCCTTGTCATAGCCGGTAACCAGGTTTTCTTTGCCTTGCTGGAAAGCATTGCTGATGCCATTTTGCTATAGACATGTGCATAGAAATACACCACTTGCACAAGGAAAACAAAAAATAGTTCAGACTGGTCTACAGACCGTTACCATATAAAACAATATGCTGTACAACAGCTTTGTAACTGTACACCGACAAAAGTGTACACCTCCCTAAACAAGGTTTAAACTTTACAGCAAGTGTTAATCTATTTAATGGCTAAAAACCACGTTGAATCTACCTTAAATAATACTGAACTCTTGCAATAGCATTGGAGTTCAGATTGAAATAAAGTCTAGTAGACTATATATAAACCTTTCAAACGTAAAGATTTATTTTTATGAAATTTTAACTTTCAATAATGCACCTATGATTGTATATTGACTACCACTGAGCAAGAAAACACGTTCGCTCAGGGTGAGAATAAACAGCACTCTGACAATTGTTTGGTCACTGGCACACATCTCATATGTGAACTGAAGTGTAATGATATGATAGAATTGATGAGAGGAAGTGTCACACAAAAGCCATAACTCTGTGTGGAGCTTGATCAATATAGTGAGTCCTTTAAGTTTTAGCTTACCTTAACTCAAGGGATCATATTGGGTTGTATCAGTTGTCAAAAACTCGTTCATATCGCATAGTATACGCAATCACATCGTAACGTATCGAATCGTATCCTATCGCATTCAGTCGTATTAGATATAATTAACAGGTTCATCGTATCGTAAAGCAATGATATATTGTAAATTGTATATCGTACATCGCATAATATATATCGTATCGTATTACTCTAAGATGTTTGGCTAAGTTTCGGGCGCTCTTTATTTTTTTATTAGCTCACCTGAACAAAGCTCAGGGTGAGCTATTGTGATCCCGTGAGCGTCCGTCGTGTGGCGTCAACAATTTTTAGTGTTTACACTCCATCACCTTATTTTTAAGCAATCATTTAAACTTTAAAAATTTTCCATAATGTCTCGATTGAGTTCGATTATGGCTGAGAACCATCAATTAGGTCAGGAGTTATGCCCCTTTTAATATTAAAAAAATGCAAGATTTCACTTTGTTTACACTCTAGCATCTGCATCTTTTGAGCAATCATCTTCAAACTTTATGACAATGTTTATGACCATAGTTTCTCAATTGAGTTCGATTATGGCTGAAATCTGTCAATTAGGTCAGGAGCTATGCCCCTTTTAATATTAAAAATTTGCCATATTTCACATTGTTTACACTCTTAGCATCTGCATCTTTTAAGCAATCATCTTAAAACTTTATGGCAGTGCTTATGACCATAATGTCTCGATTGAGTTTGAATATGGCTGAGATCAGTCAATTAGGTCAGGAGTTAAGCCCCTTTTAATATAAAAAAATGCCAGATTTCACTTTGTTTACACTCTAGCATCTTCATCTTTTGAGCAATCATCTTCAAACTTTATGACAATGTTTATGACCATAATGTCTCGATTGAGTTGGATTATGGCTAAGATCCGTCAATTAGGTCAGGAGTTATGCCCCTTTTAATATTAAAAATATGCCATATTTCACTTTGTTTACACTCTAGCATCTGCATCTTTTAAGCATTCATCTTCAAACTTTGCAGCAGTGCTAATGACCATAATGTCTCGATTGAGTTTGAATATGGCTGAGATCGGTCAATAAGTTCAGGAGTTATGCCAGATTTCACTTTTACACTCTAGCATCTTCATCTTCTGAGCAATCATCTTCAAACTTTATGGCAATGTTTATGACCATAATGTCTCGATTGAGTTCGATTGCGGCTGAGATCCGTCAATAAGTTCAGGAGTTATGCCCCTTTTGATATGAAAAAAATGCAAGATTTCACTTTGTTTACACTCTAGCATCTGCATCTTTTGAGCAATCATCTTCAAACTTTATGGCAATGCTTATGACCATAATGTCTCGATTGAGTTTGATTAAAACTGAGATCTTTTGATTAGGTCAGGAGTTATGCCCCTTTAAATATAAAAAAATGCAACTTTGATTTACACTTTAGCATCTTCATTTTTTTTAGCAATCGTTTTTAAACTTTAAGACAATGTTTATGCCCATAATTTCTCAATCGGGTTCAATTTTAACTGATATTGACAAGTTAATTTAGGAGTTATACCCTTTTCACCATAAAAAAAGCCAGATTTCACTTTTACACTCTAGCATCTTTATTTCTTAAGCAATCATCTTTCTCAGGTGAGCGATCAAGGGCCATCTTGGCCCTCTTGTTTTTTTATTTTCGTTTAGAAAATAATTATTCCTTGTATCTCTAAATTCAATATTTTGCATATGTGTATTAATTATGCATCATAAATTATATTATGTAGTATAATCTTATTATTTGTTTAGTTACAATAACATTCTTTTACTTTTTTTTGTACCGGTATAAACATGTGTAGTGGCCTACGTGGCTCTCTGCAGCAGACGCCTTGTGTCGTCAAGCAATTTAATGCACATGTGAAAAATATGTATTCGAAAGCATTATATCGGTATTTAAATATATGCTGGTCTATACAGTGGTGCTAACGTATCAGTTGTCAAAAAATACGATTGGAATACGATAGAAATACGGACGATATGCGATATACGATCTGCGATGTGCGATAGCAGGTCTGATTAACCTTTACGATTTGCGTTTATAATCTGATACCATACGATATACGATTTACGATCTGCGATATACGTTATGCGATATACGATACAAGATAAGCACGGTATAAATGGCATTTTTTACAACTGTATACAACTAGATTTTACAATAAGTTCAAAAATATGAAATATCAACTAAGCTTTTAACAATATTTATCACAAGCTGTGTTTTCATCTGAAATAAACAGCGGAAATAAACAAAACGGGAAACAGGAAATGGGGACAAACTAAATTGCGGTTCCTCTAGAATGTTACGGACTCTGTTGTCTCCGTCAATAACAACATAAGCCGTGTAATGAAAAACTGATTTTTTTTCCAAATGAAGACTCATAAAAAAATGTATTAATTATGCTTTGTTATTATGTGTTTTGATATTAATCACATTAAAAAAAATAAATGATACCAGTAATCATCTAATATCTAGTACGCTGTCATTTGTGCTAATTAAAACAATATCTTCGGGCATTTTTCAAACTTTGCATTTAACCCATGAAACATAAATGTATATATAATTTATTGGATGTATCAAATATCAAAAGAACGCGAGTGAGTGTGGGAGAATAGCACCGTATCTATTTTCTTATTAGAATATTCGTATATATTACAAGTAGGTAACTGTCATAGGTATAGATTTAATATAAATATGTTTTCATATACTTTAACCAGAAGCTCGGAAAATCCGCTATTGTTTTAAAAAGCCTAAGCCTGAAGAATTGTTGTTGGAAGTTGACCTTGGTAATTAAACAATTAAATACATGTACATTAACATGGGTCGAAAAGCTATCTTTGTCGAAAAGATGCCATGAGTGAAGAGGCCGCCGTTTAACCGGGTATTCGTGAGAAATGTCATACGCCATGATTTGTTTCGTTAATCGAGTACAAGAATAAAAGTTGCCAAATCAGTTATATCTCATTTTGACTACACCCAGTTCATCTACTGTATAAAGTTATTTCACACCTTTCCAGACATGTTTCCAGATTGTCTAACACATGCATTGCTACATGTAAAGGATATATAACTAATTGTCTCTTATTAAGTAGGGAAATATCATCATGTGTTGGGCTTTCAATATTTTGTAATGGTATCCATGTTTTTGACCAAGTATTATTGTAAAATTATTTAAATGTAAAGTATTTAATATTTTATTAAATATTTATGATATAACATTTATATTGTGTGCATATGTATCATCCCCGCACTAATTCACTGTGTCTTCCGCATAAATATGCATTCATCTCTCCTCCCCTCTCTCTCTCTCTCTCTCTCTCTAATGGTCATTAATGTTATCATGTATGTGGTTTCGAGACACATTTTAATTTGCAGAGATTTTGATTTGTAGACACAATGGGTTTCTATCGGAAGAACAAATTAAAAAAAAAGTCTATTTAAAATCTGTGTATTTTACTCGCCGTTTTAACAATCAAAATATTTTAAAGAATACCCTTTGATTCGCTCATTTGTGATATAAAAATAAGTCCATAAGTCACACACATGTGTGCCCGCACACTCCCTAACAAATGTATTTTTGATACATGTATCATCATTATCATCATCATCATCGTATACATTTAAGATTTTTTTCTCTCTTCGAAATATATTCTGTGCCTCATACCTAGATTGGAAACAGTTTTATTATTATTATTATTATTCTATGAATATTGGTGTGTTTAGAATAGAATTTCAAATTATTGCTAAAAATTGTAATCTTTTAGTACTGAAAATAACATTCACTCTGTGTACATGTCAAAAGTCTTCTCCTCTGGGGGTGTTATACCGGCAGCGGCGAGACATAAAGGTGACATATCCGGTCAAAATAAACAAATGCTGTGCCTGCTGATAAGAACTTATGGCACGCCTCCGGTATTGCGAAACACACTTTTTTCACTTAATTATAGATTAGGGATATGCAAGAAAATGTTCTCACCTATTATATCTCTAGTAAACTGTAATAATATGGAAATGAGATCTTTAGCGAACTGTAGTAATATGGAAACAAGATCATTTTCTTTTAACTATTATTATGTCAGTGAACTCTGTGTTATCACGGAATAAAATACATCAGTTATTTTATAACAAATCTTCCATTCCCATGTAGGTTTTATGTTTATTTTTCTATTGTTATGGCTTGCAATAATTCCTGGTTTATCATATTAAATATTAAGACATAGCAGTGAAGCATATCACGAAAATGTGGTCCCGTTTTGTCATTGTTTTTTTTTTCCATATGAAAGAGACAGTTGTTGGATACAATTAAGTTCGGGTGTGATACCCATGCTAATTTCGCAAAAAAAAAAATGCTCTTCGAAATATACGTGTCCGAGGTATAGCACCGATATACTGTAAACATGTTCCTGTGTTGAACTAGTACTTAGAGCTCCGTGTTCTCAAAGCAATACCGATGCATCTTGTACACATCATATACGTATTAGGATTTACGCGATCATCGGAAAAAATGCTCCGGTTTGGATTTTCAATCTCCACCTACCTGAATTTTGATTATCTCCGTACTGATGAAAAAGGGGGAAAAAAGAAACATAATTTGCACTCATTCATCCAATTATTTTGGAAGTGTGTGTGCGCGCGTGCGTGTTCATAATGAAAGAGAGATAGAAAAACCTAAATAAAATAGGAAATAATTAAATAAATAAACTACATGTATATTCGTAAATTACAATTATCTTTTGTTCACGAATTCATTAAATAATAAAGAAAAATGGGAATTCGAGTAAATACAGCAGTAAAAAATGTCCCGGGAAATAAATAATTACACAAAAGCAACATTTCGGACGATCTTGCATAGGTAGGTAAGTTTTAATTTGTTAGTGTTTAGACAGGTTAATAAAGCAAACATTGATCAAACATAGCGATTACACATATTTTAAAATTATTCCACTTTAATACTGATATAGTCATGAAGCTATATGAAAGGTATTTACGTCTCTGATATAGTACTTTTCACACGTGCATCAAATTATATAACATCGCATGGCGTCTGCTCCTGAAAGTCACGTAGGCCATAACACATGTATAAAATAATAAAGTAAAAGAAATATAACTATTGCAATTGGTAAAATATGAAAAGAATGTACTGCATAATGTGATTTAATGATCCACCATTAATAAACTTAAGCAAATATTAAATTTAAAGACACGAACATTAATTATTTCTGAAATATCGATGGTGTCCCGTAACTTAAACTGTCCTAAACCACTGGGTGGTTCAATATGATATACGTTATGCGATTTACGATATACGATTACCAATATACGGTTGCCTTACGATGCGATGCGATACAATCCCGTTTATTATGCCTAATACGATTGAATGCGATAGAATACGATTCCATACGTTACGATGCGATTGAGTAATATATACGTTACGATACGATGCGATACGAACGATATACGCTATTTTTGACAACTGATACCTTAGCACCACTGTATTCATTTCCATAAGTTTACTTGACACTTTCGATCAAAATTTATATGATTAGCATGTCTGAAAACTAACGAGTCAAATCTGACCTAATTATGCATAATAAAACTCCAATTTCGTCCAAGATGTTGCTTCAGTGGAATAACTTATTTTCCGGGACCCGTTTTTTCTGCAGTGTTCGCTCGTGTGCTCATATTAAACACATTGAAAAAGATAATCATAACTTATGCATATACCTACATGATTTCATGTCCTACTTTATTACCCCCCCCCCCCCCCCTCTCTTTCCACACACATGCAAACATTAAAATGAACAAGTCATAATTCGCACAGAACATATTTTCTTTTTTCTCTCTCTCTCTCTATTTCTCATCAGTTCGAATAAGCAATATAATATCAGGGGGTCTAGGATTTGAATCCCAACCGGGGCACATTCCTTCAGTGATCTTGTCAAACCAAAGACGTTTAAAATTTGTACCAGATTTGCTCTTGTCTTGCACTCGGCAACTTAGGGTTGCTATGGGAACTCGGAGAACTCAGTACCTGTTCTATCCAGGAACTTGTTTCCCATGTATCGGTTGGTGCTATTCCCCAGACACGTAAAGAACCAAAGAACCTATGCATTCAAAGGAGTACCCTGAAGACAATGGAGGAATCTACCAGACAACAACATGACTACCAATTTCTGCCATTAATTTATTTGATTCATATCTATATACTCTATTTTATGCACATTATATCATTATTACATTATTATTTTGAAATTAAGTATTCATCATAGAAATATTATTTTCCGGAGAGGAAGACATTCTATATATCAGGAAATTTCCATACCAAATCTTGATGATGATGATATTAATAGTAAAAGGTCCTTTTTTGTTCTTTACCTCTAAAAGACTTAAGGACTTTTAAGGTAGCGACATTGGGTAATAACGGTAAAATGCATCAAAATGGGTTTTTAACGGAATAAAATACTTCACACCTTCTTCTAATGATCTGTGAAAACAAAAATCCAATATCTCACTTTAAAATATGCGATTTATGGCCCTGAATAACCAGACCCCATATAGCCGAAAAAGCAGTCCGCTATTTCGATCACGTGACGTCGAGTAGGCGGGGCTTTCAGAGGCGCCGTGTAGGGAAATCAGTTTATACGCTAGAAAGATATTAGTTTGTCGTTTGTCAAATAACTATCAGTTACTATAGCAGCAGGTTAATGTTTATTATCACCTGAAGTAAATATGGGAAATAAAAGAAATCTTTTCAATAGTACTTAATATACTCAACATCTTAAAGTATTTGTTCTTTTATTTGAATATCAAAATGAACTTCATTTTTTTTTCCATTACACTTTATCAGTACAATTGTTTCCACGCGGTCTCTTAGAGACCCAAATAGTAACAAATTAGAGGCCCGTTAGTTGTCAACATGTAGCCAGTTACACTGGGGACAGGAAGTCTATTACGTAATATACTAGGTGACAGCTCGGGCCCCGAGTCCAGTAAACTGTGTGATATATGACCAAACGGCACACGGTAATAAAAGCACACGTGCAGTACACACAGGAAACCAGTTTTCAGGGGACACTGATTAATCGACCCAGACAAATCAAGTCATAATCTATATAGACAATATTTTTAAACACAAAGTTTTTGGCTTTATTTTTATAAGCTTTTATTTGCAATTATATTTACACATACAATTAAAAAAAACAACCATTATAATTACTAATTTTAAGAAATCCATCTATTGTTATAGATATTTACAGTTTTGGTATATTGGGGTTCGTATATTGCATGTTAGCAGGATAAGAAACCGTTTATATGTAAGAATGATAAATAAGCAAACCAATCAAAAGTCCGATAAAATCCATACTTTTTTGTCGTGAAGATTTCAGTTAAGAATCAATAAAACGACAAAAGAGAAAATTTGCTTATTATTCAAAGACAGGCGTGACGTCGATTTTATGATGTGCGCTATATACGACGTCTGTGCATGGAGCATAAATAATGGTTATTTTATTATAATCGATTATTTCTATTAATTTTGGAGATCTGAATGAAGATACAGACTGATGAAACAAAATGTGTCCTTTAATTTTATTTTCATAGACATTCTGATGCATTTTACCGTTATTACCCAATGTCGCTACCTTAACCAAAACCCTTATTATGTATCATATTGAAACAGGCATAATATCAAATAATAAAATACGGTATATGTAATTAATAAATGCAAGAAACACATTTCAATCATACCCTGCCCCTACGACTGCTCGGCTTCGGTATTCATTATTTCCCTGTGTGGGGCCCCTTATCTCGACGCTTGAAGATAGTCACGTGACTTTTTATGTGTTATATGCCGTGTGCACTATGACACTAGATGACTTTATGGGATGTAAACCAAAAGTTTAGGTACTTATATGTTCGGAAAGTGTGAATAATGGACGATGTATCAAACAGCTAAACTACTGAGCAAAAAGAATTTAATTAAGGCTGAACAGTTATGCGATTATCCCATTTAATTAGCACATTTTGATCGTTTTATCTTTCAAGCTAATTTTTCCACACACTGGAATTAGCTTGTAGTGGGGGTGTTTGGACAGTGATTACAAAGTTGATTATTGTCCGATTTCAAAGCGGTTTTCGTCTGTCGGAAGGTCTTTGATCCGTCTAGTGATCCGTGTCTCAGTTTTTTGATAATTGTTTTAGTTTTGTTACAATGGCTAATTAATTGACGAGCGGCGTGTTTCAAAGCGAAAATAAAAAGTTATGTTAAATAACTTTTGAACAGAAAATTTTAAAAGAAATTTGAGACACAGATCACTAGTTCATTTGTATAGATACAGTTTAATACAAAAACGAAGTTATTTAGTGAAAAAATGACTTAGATATCGCTGTCCGAAATTTTCGAAAAATGTGTGCAATATGGGGAATAACAAAGGTACTAATTATATTTTGTCGACTCTGAGAACAGATATCTTGACATAAGATAGGGGTATAACTTTTGTACTAACTATGTTTATACTCGGGTTATTCAAAACCAGTAAATTTGATAGTTGTCCATTACCCAGTGTCGCTACCTTAAAGAAATATAGTAATCACATGCAAGTAAGTCTTAGAATATTCTTATGATTGATAAAACAAATAAAAATATTTTGATTGTTAAAACAGCGAGTAAAATATTGTAACAGTTCTTTTATAGGACCAAATAATTTGTACTTATGTTTGAAAGCATGGCACCACTTTAGAAGTTGTTTGCAGATTAATTAGATTTTCTGCTATCTTCGGAGAAAAATTAAATTAATTGTTTAAAGAAGCGGAAATACGGGTATCTCTTTCTCTATATAAGGTGCATGTTGCATGCAATTGTGCATTCATCATTACATTCTTTTCAGCTGTTTGAAGTTCTAGCACGTGCTATACTTAAGTATGTTGGTTCATGAGCGCAAATTGAGGAATCAGGATCTTATATGAAAGGGTATGAACCAATTAGCACATAGATTAGCGCGAGTGCTAGACGATATCTGTAAGATTGCATTACTGATTTAATGATTTCCTGCACGGAATTGAAATTCAAAATTTTTTAAGGACCTGTCCAATAAAGGGGACAGGACAAAATCACACTCATAAAGTTTAAACCATAAACATTGAATATTGTCCAATATGGATAAGATTTAGTCTGTCTAAATAATTATAATTTATCACAGTTGTTTGGATTGTTTGACATGCATGCAAATCAGAAAAAAAAATCGTTTACAGGCAAAGAAAATACTAAACAAAGAAACAATGTTAACTTTGTTCTTTTTAAAATGGCAGTTGATTATCCGAGTTCCTGATTGAAGTTCATAAATGAATTAAAACATACATTCAATTAGTAACTTTGACATTCACTTAATATACATTGAGAATACAATAAAAAATCAAAGCTGACGAAGTTTTGTTAATGAGAAAAATAGATACAATCTCTCTCTCTCTCTCACTCTCTCATTAGATACTTTCTTAATACCTTAAATATCATCTGTAGTATATTTTATTTAAATCGGTGGGTTAATGTAAAACTAAAAAAGAATGCTCCAAAATATATTGTGTTAATGTGGCAGAGTACTAGATATCAGTAAATTACTGTTGCCATTTGTTTTTATTGTGATTGTTATCATAACACGTAATCATAAAAAAATATATATTTATAAATAATCTTCATTTAAAAAAAATCTTTCTCTCATTAAATGTGCTTAACGTTGGTCTCGATGGAGATAGCAGAGTCTGTTGCTTTTTCGGGGGAACCGCAATTTAAATTGTCCCTATTTCTTGTAGCTTGCTATGTTTATTTCAGATGAAACGCACGGTTTACTAGTTATAGGTGACAATAAATATTGTTAACAACATGAAGTTTTTGCATATTTTTGATTTGTAGTCAAATCATGCTTGCAGCTATAAAAATGTCATTTAAACCGTGCTTACTGGGTATTGTATATCGCATAACGTAAATTGCAGATTGTGGATTGTATATTGTATGGTATCAGATTAAAAATGCATTGTATCGTATCAAATTGGACAGGTAAATCAAACTTGCTATCGCATATCGCGGATCGTATATCGCATATTGTGCGTATTTCAATCATATATCAATCATATTTTTTGACAACAGATATGATAGCACCACTGTATTAGGATCACCCTGCGTCAGTTGTCCAGCATTGTCCGTCGTGTCATCAACAATTTGCTTTAAATGACATCTCCTCTGAAACCCCTGGACAAAATTTGATTAAACTTGGCAGAGATGATCCTTGGGTAAAAAACTAGATCCATGTAGAACTTTGGTTGCCATGGTAACAGAAAGAAAAAAATATATGAAAACTTTAAAAATCCTCTCCTTCAAAAGTACTGGCCAGATTTCAAAATGTTAATTTTATTTAACAAAAATGATAACATCATTACCTTCTACCAAAACTGCTTAAACAAAGCTGATCTCTTGAAAATTCAGCTTCCTAGGGATTATTTAAAAGTAAATTTACACAAACCTGAAGGTAATGTTAATGACTATTACCTTTGCAATCAAGGCTGACTTTGTATTGGACTTTTATCTCCAATTATGGCCTTTAAAGTATAAAAAATGTCATATTTTACTTTGTTCACATTCTAGCATCCACATTTATAAAGCAATCTTGATCAGATGTATACAAAATGTTAATAAACCAAGGATTATTATGCCTTGTATTAGAGTTATTGTCCATAATACTTAAGGTTGCCTTTAGAGCAGTGGTACTCAGGTGAGATATATAGGGCCATCATGGCCCTCTTGTTTAGTTCACCTGAGCACAATGTGTTCAAGGTGAGTCATTAGGATCACCCTGCATCCGTCGTTGTGTGTCGTCCTTCATCAACAATTTGCTTTAAACGACATCTCCTCTGAAACTGCTGGACAGAATTTGATTAAACTTGGCAGGGATGATGTTGCTAAAATAAAATTGATCCATGTAGAACTGGAAAAAAAACAAACTTTAAAAATCATCTCCTTCAAAAAATAATGATCAGATTTCAAAATGTTTTAGTACAGATGTTCCGTAGGTAACTCTCTACCAAGATTGCGAAAATTATTCCGATCCGTAAGAAAACCTAGCTGCCAGGGGAGGGACTAATTTGCCTGATATGTATATAGTGAAAACTTTAAATGATATCCCTTCAGAAACTGCTGGACAGAATTTGAATAAATTCGGCTGGGATGTTCCTTGGGTGTACCCTCAAAAAAATTGCTAAAATGAACTTGGTCCATGTATAACTCTGGATGCCATGGCATTGGAAAGAAAAATATTATGAAAACTTCAAAAATCATCTCCTTCAAAACTACTGGCCAGATTTCAAAATGTTTTAATACAGATGTTCCTTGGGTAACTCTCTACCAAGATTGCTAAAATTATTCTGATACATAAAAAACATGACTGCCATGGGCGGCGCTCATTTGCCTTTTATGTGTATAGTGAAATCTTTAAACGATACCTCCTCTAAAACCAAGGGATAGAATTTAATTAAATTTGTCAGGGATGATTATTGGGTGAACCTTCACAAAAGTTGTTTAAATTGTTCTGTTCCATAAAAAAACATGGGCGCCAGGGATGGGGCTTATTTGCCTTATATGTATACAGTGAAACCTCATTAGTCCGGACACTTTGGTCCTTGTTTAAATTTCCGGATTAATGAATTTTCCGTATTAATGAATCAATCCATATCTCTCTTCTTCTTTTTTCTTTCTTTCTTTCATACTTTCTCATTGTACACTGTGTGTGTGTGTGTTTATGTTTGTTTTCCATTAATAATATTTAAAATTATATGCTTAGGACTATATATGATTATGTATTTAAATTGATGTTTACAAATGATGGTTTAATTTTATTTAAATCCATCCTTGACATCAGCATTCTTTAAGAGAAGAAAAAGACACCTTAAGTAGGTGACAGCATAATTGTGACCCATTTCTTGTTCTGCATTTGTGAGCAAAATGAATTGGATTTAATTATTTTAGCCAAAACAGTCACAAACAAATGAATATTAAATGTACGCACTGAAAACAAAACATATGAACAAAAGACGATCTAAAGGATGGTTGGCTTTTCTGTCTCTTTTTACAGCATACATCTGCAGCTGTGAATAAATTTTACCTTCTTCACTCGCTAGTTATATATGTAGCTTGCGGCTATACCAGCCCTTAATTGCCCCCTGTTCTCTGGACTGATTAGTGTGAAGCGCTCGCGGCTATGTGTAAACAATCTGCAGGTGACACTTCTATGACAGTCACGCGCAAAGAGTAGTCCGAATGATGTCTAAAAATAGTAGGTGGGAAATCCAGTCTGAACTGGTACCCGGATTATCGAGTCATTTTAAATAGCAAATGGAAGATTGGTTCCCAAAATGGATGTCCGGATCCGGAACGCGAATTTCCGTATTATCGAATCATTTTTACGTTGTGGAAATCCGTTCCAAGAGAAAAGTGTCCGGATGGCGAGGTTTCCGGAACAATGGAGCCCGGACTAACGAGGTTTCACTGTATAGTGAAAGCTTTACATGACATTTCCTCTGAAACCGCTGGACAGAATTTGATTAAATTTGACAGGGATGATCCTTGGTGAAGCTTCACAAAAGTTGCTAAAATTTTTATGATCCATAAAAAAATAAGACTGCAAGGGACAGGATTTATTTGCCTTATAATTTATGTGTATAGTGAAATCTCAAAATGACATCTCCTCTGAAACTGCTAGGCAGAATTTGATAAAACTTTGCAGGGATTATCTTCTTCAAAACTACTGGCCAGATTTCAAAAGGTTTTAATACAGACTGATGTTCCTTGGATAACCCTATACTCAGGTAAGCGATCCAGGGCCATCATGGCCCTCTTGTTTTTTTTTTCCTCCTCCTACCCTCAACTTTTTGAAAAAAAATCTGTAAATCTATTAATAAAAAAAAAAACTTTCTTAAACCATTATTTGAATATACACTGTAATTTTAAAATGTTCAATTTTTTATGATCACAAACATCCCAATATCTAGATACCACTATATTCTTTTTTCATTTATAGGCAAACAGAGAAGACCCTTATTAAACAGTTTAGGAAGCTCACTGATCAGGGTCTTATCTTTTAGCTGATATGATCTCAGATGCTTCTGTGAGGAAATGTTTAACTACATGTAATTATTAAGGTCATTAGCTATTTTAAATTTCAAGACATGTTTTTGAGTTAGATGAACTCAAGCGTTGTAATAGATTTTTAGTTGCTCCTGATTTAGGGTAATAAATGTCAGTAAAACACATTTTACACATGGCCTTTTCAAAATGTTAATTTATTTCTCGAAACTCGAAATTAATTCTTACTTTAGAATTAATCTTCCTTGGAGGACTAAATAATGTCAAAGTTGAAGAACTGTCTCCTGGGTCAGCAATCTTTAAACAACTAATGTGTTTAGCAAAACAGGTGGTTTTAATCAGATAATCCATGATAGACCTAACCAATCAAAATGCGTGTTTTATCGGAGATTGTATATCCAGATCTCTTCTGATATTTTTGTTCAAACTTGTTTGGATCATCGGGCTGGCATGATTGCAGGGGCCAAAACCGGTATCGAATCGTATCCGACACTATAGGAATTGAATAACGAATCGAGACCAATGTGACTGAATACCGATGCATCAGATCGAATCGTTGCAGGCCTAGTGTTTTTAGCTCACATGAGCACAACGTGCTCAAGGTGAGCTTTTCTGATCGCCTTTTGTCCGGCGTCCGTCGTCCGTGCGTGCGTCCGTGCGTGCGTCCGTGCGTCCGGCGTCAACAATTGCTTCAAACAACATCTCCTCCTAAACGGCTTGGCCAATTTGAAAAATATTTTGCAGGAATGTTCCTTGGATGAAGCTCTACTAAAGTTGTATAAATGGTTCTGGTCCATCGCATAATTAGGTCACAGGAGCTAAAAATAGATTTTAAAAATGAAAATTTAGAAAATCTTCTTCTCTGAAATCACAAGGCCTAGCCTTTTGATTTTTGGTATGTAGCATGATCTTATGACTCTCTACCAGGATTGTACAAATTATGACCCTGGGGTCAAAATTGGCCCCGCCCCAAGGGGTCACTTGATTTCACATAGGCTAATATAGGAAAAACTTGAAAAAATCTTCTTCTCCAAAACCACAAGGCCTAGCCTTTTGATTTTTGGTATGTAGCATCATCTTATGGGCCACTACCAAGATTGTACAAATCATAGCCCTATGGTGATAAATGACCCCGCACCAGGGGTCACTTGTTTTACATAGAGTTATATAGGAAAATCTTAAAAAATCTTCTTCCATGAATGCATAAGGCCTAGAGCTTAGATATTTGGTATGAAGCATCATCTTATGGGCCACTACCAAGATTGTACAAATCATAGCCCTATGGTGATAAATGACCCCGCACCAGGGGTCACTTGTTTTACATAGAGTTATATTGGAAAATCTTAAAAAATCTTCTTCTATGAATCCATAAGGCCTAGAGCTTAGATATTTGGTATGTAGCATCATCTTATGGGCCACTACCAAGATTGTACAAATCATAGCCCAATGGTGATAAATGACCCCACACCAGGGGTCACTTGTTTTACATAGAGTTAAATAGGAAAATCTTAAAAAATCTTCTTCTATGAATCAATAAGGCCTAGAGCTAAGATTTTTGGTATGTAGTAGCATCTAATGGTTCATTACAAAGATTTTCAAAGTCTTGGCCCTACGGTGATAAATGACCCTGCGCCCAAGTCTTCTCTGAAACCATATGGCCCATTGCTTAGATATTTGGTGTGTAGTATTGTCAGGGGTAAAATGTTTTAGATTAAGTTATATCAGAATCCTTGTCTGTTTAAAAACCTTGACATCAGTTGAAGCAATGGTACTCAGGTGAGCGATTCAGGGCCATCATGGCCCTCTTGTTATTTTTATTCTTCAACTTTATCATGGCTGTCAGAAATGGTAACAGTAACTGTGACAAAGCGGATCTGGGGAATTCATCATCTTCAGTGATACTTTTTGTTCATTCTGGATTCAGCAGAATACAGATAGTAAATTAGTCTTGTCACACATTATTAATATGTTTCTGTTGAATGTACTTGGATCCTGATGAGAAGTGACCATTACACAGATGAGTGATACAAGACTACTACTTTTGACATTCTTTTAATACAAAGTTCAAGATACATCCTTGTTTAATCTTTCACAAGTAATCCATGTCATGTTTTTGTAACTTCTTTACTTCCTTTTTGGATGTGATAGGGGAAGAACCGTTCTTCAGATTGCATTGTAATTTGTTTAACAGCATGACAAGCTCTCTTGAGCTGCTTGAGTGACTTTTGTATACCTATATGTATAGCATTTCTTCAGAATGTGATTTTGCATTTTTAGTGTAACTAGATTCCATTGATAGGGACCAATCATTTTGAATAAACTAGGAAGTTTGGATCACAAAATCTGTTGTATTGATTTTATATTTTTAGAATTGAGGTCTTTCTAAAGAGTAAATATGCAGTCAGTCTATACTGCTGATATCTGACATTCATATCAGTTTTTAGTTGTGTGTGACGTTAGTCACTCACAACTATACTATCCACTTTTCAAGCATCCAATTCTCTACAACCTCGCAATGTTATAAAACATATATAAGGATTGACTATAACACAGATAAACTAAAATTAAACAAAAGTGTTGAAAAATCAGTTTTGTGTCAAAAATAGATAATTACAGTATACATAAATTGTCTCTGACATTAAAAACACTATAGAAGTATATTGCCTATTCTTATGCTCAGGATATCTCTCATGCAGAGTAGTAGTCTATTTTGATCACATTATTTGTGCAAAGGGACTCGTAACATCTTTTTGATAGTGTATAATTATACAGATTCCAGTCATTTTATGGTGTTACAATAACCCATGAAGGTATGAAGTAGAAAGCTTGAAGTCTGATACAAATATGTTTAATATACTAATAATCATATCAAACTATCAACCTCAGATACTTCCAT
>CM037784.1:14584348-14634348 GCA_021229015.1 Solen grandis
GGGTTATTGTAACACCATATAATTATCTATGAGCCTCTTTGTCCATAACACTGGCCTTTCAGGTAAGGCATTGTTGATTGCATAATTACCACATCTCAGTGCATTGTCAAGCAGTGGATATTTGATACAAATGCTCGGCAAATGATGGGTTAGATAAAACATGTGACTGTGTTGTAAAGTCTTGAAGGGTTAAGCTGCAACCAGTCTTTTACCTGAGACACATACAACTCCAGTGTTTTGTTCAGAGTTTCTGATTTACAGCACTTGGAGTAGGAAGTAAATCACCAAGGAGAAGGTTGTTAAACACTTCATTTGACACATTTATTTTCATTAATTCAGTAAGGATGTTAGTTTTCAGGTGATTTTACTGACTCTCAGCTCTTGTTTAAACCCAAGTAAAATATAGATATTTGCTTTTATATCAAGACAAAGTCTTTTAAAAATGTGATAAAAATGTGTAGGGATGCCTTTGGTGGTCCCCTTTCAAGGCTGTTTAAGAATGTGAAAGAAAAAGGATAAGTTAGCCTAATTTTCAAAACTAATTGCTAGATTTCAATATATTTAGCACATATGGTCTTTGAGTAACCCTCTTCCAAGACTTTCAACTATTAAGAACAAAAATTTTAGCTGCAAAGGCTTTCCTTATAATCATGATTTTATCTCACCAGGGCCTGTGGTCTCAAAAATAAAAATGATTCTGAAGTATGGGTTTCATACTCAGACTCAAATTATGCCCGTAAGGTTCAAAAGTGATTTGAGTATGGTACCATGGTCAGAATGTTGTTTTATTTCTGTTGAGTTGTTCTCTCCTAAACCCCTGAAAAGATTTTGATCAAACCCAATAGGAATGAATTTTGGATGGTACTGTACAAAAAAAAAGCTAATATCAGTCTGGTCATCTGAAGAAGATGGTTGGCAGAGCATAAAATATAACTCTTTATATAACATTTGATTAAACTCATTAGAACATGATTAATCATTATCAAGTCCAGTTTTCCATATCAACACATTCATTGCAGAGTTTTGACCCTTTGCTTCTTAACTACTATATATTATGTGCAATTTTATCCATAATCATTTTCTCTCTAGCTGTTGAATTCAGCTGAGGGATTTAGGGCCATCATGGCCCTCTTGTTTTTAGCTTGACTATTCGAAGAATATGAGAGCTATTGTAGTCACCCTTGCGTCTGCGTTGGCATTGCAGCTCTGTGTTAAAGTTTTGCATGCAAGTTACTGTCAACCTTATATCTCAATAACCATTTATGGTATTGACTTGAAAGTTTATGAATATGTTCAGGGGCATCAGACAACCAAGGTGGATAACTCTTGACTGAATTTGATATGAATTATGGCCCCTTTTTAGCTCACCTGAGCACAAAGTGCTCAAGGTGAGCTTTTGTGATCGCCCTTCGTCCGGCGTCGTCCGGCGTCAACAATTTGCTTTAAACGACATCTCCTCTGAAACCGCTGGACAGAATTTAATGAAACTTGGCAGGAATGTTCCTTGGGTGAGGCTCTACAAAAGTTGCTAAAATAAAGTTGATCCATGAAGAACTCTGGTTGCCATGGCTACAAAAAGAAAAATAATTTGAAAACTTTAAAAATCATCTCCTTCAAAACTACTGGCCAGATTTCAAAATAATTTGGTACAGATGTTCCTTGGGTCAACCTCTACCAAAGTTGCTAAAATTATTCCGATCCATAAAAAAACATGGCCGCCAGGGGCGGGGCTTATTTGCCTTATATGTATATAAGGCAACCTTTAAACAACATCTCCTCTGAAACCACTGGACAGAATTTGATTAAACTTGGCAGGGATGATCCTTGGTTCAACCTTCACAAAAGTTGCTAAAATAAACTTGATCCATGTAGAACTCTCCAAAAAACTTTAAAAATCATCTTCTTCAAAACTACTGGTCAGATTTTAAAATAAATTGGTACAGATGTTCCTTGGGTCAACCTCTACCAAAGTTGCTAAAAAAAATTTGATCCGTAAAAAAACATGGCCGCCAGGGGCGGGGCTTATTTGCCTTATATGTATATAGGGAAAACTTTAAACAACATCTCCTCTGAAACCACTGGACAGAATTTGATTAAACTTGGCAGGGATGATCCTTGGGTCAACCTTCACAAAAGTTGCTAAAATAAAGTTGATCCATGTAGAACTCTGGTTGCCATGGCAACAAAAAGAAAAAAAAAATGAAAACTTTAAAAATCATCTTCTTCAAAACTACTGGTCAGATTTTAAAATAAATTGGTACAGATGTTCCTTGGGTCAACCTCTACCAAAGTTGCTAAAAAAATTTGATCCGTAAAAAAACATGGCCGCCAGGGGCGGGGCTTATTTGCCTTATATGTATATAGAGAAAACTTTAAACAACATCTCCTCTGAAACCACTGGACAGAATTTGATTAAACTTGGCAGGGATGATCCTTGGGTCAACCTTCACAAAAGTTGCTAAAATAAAGTTGATCCATGTAGAACTCTGGTTGCCATGGCAACAAAAAGAAAAAAAAATATGAAAAATTTAAAAATCATCTTCTTCAAAACTACTTGCCAGATTTTAAAATAAATTGGTACAGATGTTCCTTGGGTCAACCTCTACCAAAGTTGCTAAAATTATTCCGATCCATAAAAAAACATGGCCGCCAGGGGCGGGGCTTATTTGCCTTATATGTATATAGAGAAACCTTTAAACAACATCTCCTCTGAAACCACTGGACAGAATTTGATTAAACTTGGCAGGGATGATCCTTGGGTCAACCTTCACAAAAGTTGCTAAAATAAACTTGATCCATGTAGAACTCTGGTTGCCATGGCAACAAAAAGAAAAAAAAAATGAAAACTTTAAAAATCATCTTCTTCAAAACTACTGGTCAGATTTTAAAATAAATTGGTACAGATGTTCCTTGGGTCAACCTCTACCAAAGTTGCTAAAAAATTTTGATCCGTAAAAAAACATGGCCGCCAGGGCGGGGCTTATTTGCCTTATATGTATATAGAGAAAACTTTAAACAACATCTCCTCTGAAACCACTGGACAGAATTTGATTAAACTTGGCAGGGATGATCCTTGGGTCAACCTTCACAAAAGTTGCTAAAATAAAGTTGATCCATGTAGAACTCTGGTTGCCATGGCAACAAAAAGAAAAAAAAAAAAATAAATTGGTACAGATGTTCCTTGGGTCAACCTCTACCAAAGTTGCTAAAATTATTCCGATCCATAAAAAAAACATGGCCGCCAGGGGGGGGCTTATTTGCCTTATATGTATATAGAGAAACCTTTAAACAACATCTCCTCTGAAACCACTGGACAGAATTTGATTAAACTTGGCAGGGATGATCCTTGGGTCAACCTTCACAAAAGTTGCTAAAATAAACTTGATCCATGTAGAACTCTGGTTGCCATGGCAACAAAAAGAAAAAAAAAATGAAAACTTTAAAAATCATCTTCTTCAAAACTACTGGTCAGATTTTAAAATAAATTGGTACAGATGTTCCTTGGGTCAACCTCTACCAAAGTTGCTAAAAAATTTTGATCCGTAAAAAAACATGGCCGCCAGGGGCGGGGCTTATTTGCCTTATATGTATATAGAGAAAACTTTAAACAACATCTCCTCTGAAACCACTGGACAGAATTTGATTAAACTTGGCAGGGATGATCCTTGGGTCAACCTTAAAAAAAAAAAAATCATCTTCTTCAAAACTACTTGCCAGATTTTAAAATAAATTGGTACAGATGTTCCTTGGGTCAACCTCTACCAAAGTTGCTAAAATTATTCCGATCCATAAAAAAACATGGCCGCCAGGGGCGGGGCTTATTTGCCTTATATGTATATAGAGAAACCTTTAAACAACATCTCCTCTGAAACCACTGGACAGAATTTGATTAAACTTGGCAGGGATGATCCTTGGGTCAACCTTCACAAAAGTTGCTAAAATAAACTTGATCCATGTAGAACTCTGGTTGCCATGGCAACAAAAAGAAAAAAAAAATGAAAACTTTAAAAATCATCTTCTTCAAAACTACTGGTCAGATTTTAAAATAAATTGGTACAGATGTTCCTTGGGTCAACCTCTACCAAAGTTGCTAAAAAAAATTTGATCCGTAAAAAAACATGGCCGCCAGGGGCGGGGCTTATTTGCCTTATATGTATATAGAGAAAACTTTAAACAACATCTCCTCTGAAACCACTGGACAGAATTTGATTAAACTTGGCAGGGATGATCCTTGGGTCAACCTTCACAAAAGTTGCTAAAATAAACTTGATCCATGTAGAACTCTGGTTGCCATGGCAACAAAAAAAAAAAAAAATGAAAACTTTAAAAATCATCTTCTTCAAAACTACTGGTCAGATTTTAAAATAAATTGGTACAGATGTTCCTTGGGTCAACCTCTACCAAAGTTGCTAAAAAAAATTCGATCCGTAAAAAAACATGGCCGCCAGGGGCGGGGCTTTTTGCCTTATATGTATATAGAGAAACCTTTAAACAATATCTCTGAAACCACTGGACAGAATTTGATTAAACTTGGCAGGAATGATCCTTGGGTCAATCTTCACAAAAGTTGCTAAAATAAACTTGATCCATATAGAACTCTGGTTGCCATGGCAACAAAAGGAAAAAAAATATGAAAACTTTAAAAATCATCTTCTTTAAAACTACTGGCCAGATTTTAAAATAAATTGGTACAGATGTTCCTTGGGTCAACCTATTTATCTCAGGTGAGCGATTTAGGGCCATCATGGGCCTCTTGTTCACCTGAGCAGAGCATTTTTGATTGCCTTTTGTGCGTCGTCCGTCGTCCACAATTGCTTGTGGCCACAGTTTTGGCCCAATCTTTATGAAACTTAGTCAGGATGTTTGTCTACATGATATCTCGGATGAGCTCCAAATTGGGTCATGTGGGGTCAAAAACTAGGACACCAGGTCAAATCTTAAAAAAACCTTGTGAACACTGCAGAGGCCACAGTTTTAGCCCAATCTTCAATAGATTTGGTCAGGATGTTTGTCTATATGATATCTTGGATGGGTTTGAAAATGGGTCATGTGGGGTCAAAAACTAGGTCACAAGGTCAAATCTTAGAAAATCCTCGTGAACTCTGTAGAGGCCACATTTTTTGACTAACCTTAATGTAACTTGGTCAGAATGTTTGTTTACATCAAAACTTCAGATGAATTCAGAACTGGGCAACATAGGGTCAAAAAGTAGGTCATCAGGGCAAATTTTAAAAAAAATCTTGTGAAAACTCTAGAGGCCTACATTTTTGTCCCAGTGTTCATTAAACTTGATATGAATGATGACTGCATGAATTCCCAGTTGAGTGCAAATTCAGGTATGATCAAAATGTAGGTCACTTAGTCAAATGTTAGAAAAACACTTTAGATGCCAGATTTTTTGTCATTATGCCTAATAAAGCCATCTTACTCAGGTGAGAGACACAGGGCCATCTTGGCCCTCTTGTTAAGTATTGCATGCAATTGAAAATTTGGTTGAAGTTTTGCATGCAAGCTACTATCAGCCTTATATCTCAGTAACCATTCATGGTATAGACTTAAAAGTTTATGAATATGTTAAGGGGCATCAGGCAACCAAGGCAGATAACTTTTGATGGAATATATTACAAATTATTGTCCCTTTTTTAACTTAGAAATTTTGGTTAAAGTTTTACATGCAAGGTACTTTCATGCTTATATCTCAATATCAAGGTATGCAATTGACTTGAAACATCTTTAAACTGTTAAGGAGTATCATACTATCAAGGTAGAAAACTCTTGGTGGAATATATTATAAGTTATGTCCCCTTTTTAACTTAGCAGCTCATTGATGGGACTAACACGACTGCAGATTTTTAAACAAAACTTCATCTCCTCCCAACCTTCCATGTATTCCGACTCAGAAAATTTGTGAATTTCAACATCGCCCTCAACTTGGCTATTTCTATGCCCCTTCATAATTAATTTACTTCCTTAATGCTTTTAAAACATACTCTCTTTTTGAAGCGACTGCGGTTTTCATGAACGACAGCCGCCATTTTTACAAGTTGTAAATAATCTTGATGAAAAATTTTGAGGATATGCATTGGACAACTCTTCTTTAGTCAGTAGGTATAAGTAATTTATTTTAAAAAAAAAAACCTCAAATCATCAAAAGTCTGTATTTTTCAAAGGTCAACCACAAATATTTCATTTTCATTATTATTTGTTAGAATATATTAGTGTAAGACCTTCTGTACTAAAAATATGTTAAAATTATTTGTAGTTTGTATGAAATTGGTAGTGGTGAGCTGATTAATCATAAAGTCAACGAATCAGTGATGAGCTACTGGTTGACGTGACGATGACGACGAAAATAATTCGTTGACGAAATATTGACAAAAAAGGGGGGTGTTGTTAATATTTCAGCGCGCATCTGATTGGGTAATTTCATTAATTTGATAAATTGATACTTGCAAAGTTGCACTTTGCACATCGTTGGCCTCTGGTTGTAACATGTATTTGAATATTTGAGAAATTAACATCTATACCTAATACATATCTATATAATCTATATAGTACAGAATACTTTATTTTCATGTTGTACAGTAAGAGAGTTTTAATAGGCATTTACTCCAAACATGGTATATTTGGTATTTAATCATGATTAATCAATTAATCAGTGACTTTTGTCTCTGATTAATCGACGAATATTTTTTCGACTGATTCCAATCACTAGAAATTGGCTATTGAAAGTTGCAAAACCCAAGTGAGAAAAGATTGACTGATTTCTCTATGACGTCATCAATAGACAAAACTCTGTCAGTACTATATGTCGTTTTGAAAAATTCACAGTTATTGTAACTTAATTCCAAGCTAAATTTAAAACGACAATGAACGATTAAGGGTGTTTATGTGTATATCAATTAATTTAAATTCGTATCAAAAAAGGTCAACCACAAATATTTCATTTTCATTATTATTTGTTAGAATATATTAGTGTAAGACCTTCTGTACTAAAAATATGTTAAAATTATTTGTAGTTTGTATGAAATTGGCTATTGAAAGTTGCAAAACCCAAGTGAGAAAAGATTGACTGATTTCTCTCCCTTTGCTATGACGTCATCAATAGACAAAACTCTGTCAGTACTATATGTCGTTTTGAAAAATTCACAATTATTGTAACTTAATTCCAAGCTAAATTTAAAATGACAATGAACGATTAAGGGTGTTTATGTGTATATCAATTAATTTAAATTCGTATCAAAAATATTAAGATATATTCTTCAGAATAAACTGGTCGCTTAATGTACCGAATACTGATGGGGGGCATTTAATGGGGGAATAAATGTCATATCAGGATGTATTCTAAAAACAATATTTGATAATATTGACATAAATGTCCTTGTCATATAAAAATATGAGTAATGTTAATAAACGTTTTACATACCTTCATATCAAAATCCATCTTATTTTCATTTAAAATCCTTTCTCTGCGTTGGGTTTCCACAGAAACCATGTTTCTGAATAAGTAAAATCCCTTATATATCTACCGATAAGAATCAAGTTTTTTGTTTGGTATGATTATGTTATTTCCTGTTTGGGGTTAATCAGGGGGTAATAAAAGGCTTACCCGGGTTAATTGATCCGGGTGTCACCGTGCACGTGTTAGAGAGGTGCCTTATTGATGGGCATGATTTATGGCCCTGGATGTGACATATTGTCAACTTTTTAGACAATAGCCAGTTACCTCAAGATGTGAACAGATGCTTACAGACGATCGGGTTCTTTTGTGAAACATTGTCAATTAGTTAAAAATGATACAAATCAAGTCAGTATAAACGCATTTAAGGTCGGCAAATTTCATTCAAGATAATGTAATGGGAATTATTAGTGCGAAAAATATAATATATTGTTCCACTGTTATTCAAATTAAATTGATTTTATGAGTGATTTCTTTGTAGGGTAGAGAAAAATGTGATTCTTATTATATGTCATGAGAAAATATTTTACTTTAAAAGCTGATTTTTTTTTGCTCCCCTGAGTTCCCCCTGCATCTGTCGTCTGTCATACATCGTCAACAATTTACTTTAAACAACATCTCCTCTGAACCGCTAGACGGAATTTGATTAAATTTGGCAGGGATGTTCCTTCACAAAAGTTGCTAAAATAAACTTGATCCATGTGGAACTCTGGTTGCCATGGCAATGGAAAGAAAAGAAATTATGAAAACTTTAAAAATCTCCCACAAAACTATTGTCAAGATTTCAAAATATTTTAGTACAGATGTTCCTTGGGTAACTCTCTACCAAGATTGCTAAAATTATTCTGATCAGGAAATAAACATGGCCACCTCGGGCGGGGTTAATATGCTTTATATCTTTAAACCACTCTCCTCTGAAACTGCTGTACAGAATTTGATTAAATTTGGCAGGGATGATCCTTGGATGAAGCTTCACAAAAATTGCTAAAAGTATCCCAATTCGTAAAAAACCATGGCCGCCAGGGGCGGGGCTAATTTGCTTTATATGTGTATAGTGAAATCTTTAAACCACATCTCCTCTGAAACCGCTGGACAGAATTTAATTAAATTAAGCAGGGATGATCATTGGGAGAAGCTTCACAAAAGTTGTTAAAATTATTCCAATCCATAAAAAACATGGCCACCTGGGGCGGGGGTCAGTTTGCTCTATATGTATATTGTGAAATCTTTAAACGACATCTCCTCTAAAACCACTGGACAGAATCTGATTGGACTTGGTAGGGATGATCCTTGGATGAAGCTACACTAAAGTTGCTTCAATTTTTCCGATCTGCCAAAAAACATGGCTGCCAGGGGTGGGGCTAATTTGCCTTATATGTATATAGCGAAATATTTTAACGACATCTCCTCTGAAATCACTCGACAGACTTTGATTAAATTTAACAGGGATAATCCTTGGGGGAAGCTTAACAAAAGTTGCTGAAATCACTAGAGCTTTAACAAATACACCAGGTAGCGAATATGAATACACATCATGATACAGGGTCACGAGTACGAATAATTATTCGTGAATATGTATACACTCTGATAGAATGCAAAAAAATATAAGACAAACTAAGTTCAGGTTGCACCATTGCACATATTTTGAAGTGATTAAGTGGCTTCTCATCAATCATAAATTGTATTCCCAATGATCATTGAACGAAAGGAAACAAATTGTTTGAGAAATTGTATGATAAAAATAATTGTTTGACCAAACATTAGTAGTCTTAAAATAAGAATCAAACTTATTTGTATTTGTCTTCCATATTTTAATTCAATGTCAGGAACATGCAAGAAATGTTAACTTTTACAAAATTTACACCTACAAATCAGACTTATTATTAGGCTACCGTACTTGATATTCAAATTTAAAATATTTTGTTTTCTTACTGGTTTCTCTTTAACAATCTTAATCTTCAAAACAGATAACAAATTTATTTTGAAAAGACATATTTTGCGGTTACCTTTAAGATCTAAATCTTCACGTAAAGGGCCATTTAATGACAGTTAATTTGACCATTACGCACTGCCAACGGTTCCTTACTGGTTACTAGCAAGCTCTATGAAAATATCCAAGGATGTCCGTATGGAAGAATCAGAAGAACTGTGCTGATTGGCTAGAGATAAGAGACTGGACTGTACTGTATGCAGCATGTGTAAGAATAAACTGAAGCTGATATATTTACGACACCTGGCTAAAAGAAACTAACAATTGTCAAGCATTGGATTTCTCGGACACTGATTTATAGGTTGTTATTTGCATCATCGGTTTATCATTTGTTAATGAGCTTGTTGTAAATATTTGGTTATTTGCCTCCCAAATATCAAATACGTATTCAAATACTGGCAATATTCGGTGCACCGAATACACAAGTGTATCGTTACACCTCTAGAAATCACTGGACAGAATTTGATTAAATTTAGCAGGGATGATCCTTTGGTGAAGCTTCACAAAAGTTTATAAAAGATTTTGTATTCAGTAGGACTGTTTTATAAAAAGCAATGAAGGCAATATTTTTCAGGTGAGCGATTCAGGGCCATGATGGTCCTCATTTTTTTTTATGGAACTGTGATATATAGGAAGACAGTGGTAAATTTTGGTAAACTTTATTGTTTATTGCCTGTAGTGCTTCCTTTGTGAAATGGCATTACAAACAAAGGTTTAGATAGGAGAGAATTAAATGGCTGTACTACTAACACGAAAGTATAGGAATACCTCAAGT
This sequence comes from Solen grandis, assembly GCA_021229015.1. Classification (NCBI taxonomy): domain Eukaryota; kingdom Metazoa; phylum Mollusca; class Bivalvia; order Adapedonta; family Solenidae; genus Solen; species Solen grandis. The sequence continues at coordinate 14,594,573 of CM037784.1, forward strand.
CATAGTGGTGAAATCATATTCATATTATGAAAATTTTCATTTCCATTCACTTGAAAACTTCTGTTTATCTCTCTAAATTTAACTTTTTATTTTGCAGTCAATCTGTATTGCGTAATCACAAATATATCATTTATTTTTTATCAAATTCGCCTATTAATTTCACAAAAACAAATCTATTAAACCTTTAACCCTTTCCCTCATAGAGGAAACCATGAAAAGACCTATGCAGACAACATAAAACCAGATCAGCCTGCGAGTTACTCGCAGGCTGATCAGGTTTTATGCTGTTCGTTGCTCCTCAGTGGTCTGGAAATGAGAACTTTACAATTAAATTTGGTAAGGTTTAACTGTGGTTTTCTGCAGATCAGGCTTTATGTGGTACCTATTGAGTGCATCAAAATGTGTCTATATGAGGGAAAGGGTTAACTTTATACTAGACCAAAAAACAAATATGACGCGTTTGATTAAAATGTTTTAAATATGATTTATGATGACATACATTTATATGAAGTAAAGAAGGCAAATGACACTTGGTCTATTGATGATGTCATATGGGTCACGTGACCCTAAAATGTAAATACTTCTCAGCAGCTAACAAATTGGCATTTAACATGCCATAAGAGATATTTTTCGCAAATATATATATATGTTTATGGTTTCCCTTATGAAAATGGACAAAAAAAAATTCTTTGGGGTTCACCTGTAAGTTTTGTAGCGATTATGATATTTACTTTTTGTCACAGAAATGCTTCTGACATTGAATACGATCATTACCGATTATCGCCGAATGTCACATAATGTGTCGAATTTAGTCAAGCGTCATTAGGCTTCTAAAACTTTAACCTGAAACTTCACAGGAAGATAGATCTCATGGAGGAGAAGTGCAGTGCACAAGAACCATAACTCTGCACATTATATTTTTGGAGTTATTGCCCTTTCTTAAATTTCATACTTTATTTTTGTCCGGAGCATAACTCACAAAGTATCAAAGCTATTAACTTGAAACTGAAAGAAGAAGTGTCATGCCCAAGAACCGTAACTTTGTGCATCATATTTTTTGAGTTATTGCCCTTTGTTAAATTTCATACTTTATTTTTGTCCGGAACATAACTCACAAAGTATCCAAGCTATTAACTTGAGATTTAACAGGTAGATAGATATCAAGGAGGGGAAGTTTCATGCACATCAAATCAAATTTTTGGAGTTTTTGCCCTTTGTTAAATTTCATACTTATTTTTTTGTCCAGAGCATGTTAAATTTCATACTTATTTTTTTGTCCAGAGCATAATTTAAAAAAAATTTCAAAGCTATTATCTTGAAACTTCATAGGTGGATAGATGTTTCATTCACAAGAACTGTATCTCTGCACATCAGACTTTTTGAGATATTGCCCATTGTCAAATTTCATACTTATTTTTTGTGAAGAGTATTTCTTGCGCTCTATAAGACATTTAACCTTGAAACTTTATAGATGGATAGATCACATGGTAGAGAAGTGCAGTGCACAAAAACCGTAACTCTGCACATATTTTTAGCTCACCTGAGCACAATGTGCTCATGGTGAGCTTTTGTGATCACCTTTTGTCCGTCGTCCGTGCGTGCGTGCGTGCGTCCATGCGTCCGTTGTCAACAATTTCTTTAAACAACATCTCCTTCTAAACTACTCACTGGATTTTAATAAAACTTCACATGAATGTTCATAATGGGGCCCTTTAACAAAGTTGTAAAAATTATTTTGATTGGTCAAAAATCTAGGTCACAGGAGCTAAAAAAGATTTTAAAAATGAAAATTTTGAAAATCTTCTTCTCCGAAACCACAAGGCCTAGCCTTTTGAATTTTGGTATATAGCATGATCTTATGAAACGCTACCAAGATTGTTCAAATTATGACCCTGGGGTCAAAATTGGCCCAGCCCCAGGGGTCACTTGTTTTAACATAGGCTAATATAGGAAAAACTTGAAAAATCTTCTTCTCAGAAACCACAAGGCCTGGGGTTTAGATATTTGGTGTGCAGCATTGTCTAGTAGATGACAACTAAGTTGTTTAAATCATGGCTCTGGGGTCAAATTTGGCCCCGCCCAAGGGGTCACTTGATTTAACATAGGCTAATATAGGAAAAACTTGAAAAATCTTCTCAGAAACCACAAGGCCTGGGGTTTAGATATTTGGTGTGCAGCATTGTCTAGTAGATCACAACCAAGTTTGTTCAAATCATGGGCTTGGGGTCAAATTTGGCCCCGCCAAGGGGTCCCTGATTTTACATAGGCTAATATAGAAAAAAACTTGAAAAATCTTCTTCTCAGAAACCACAAGACCTGGAGTTTAGATATTTGGTATGTAGCATGATCTTTTGACTCTCTACCAAGATTTTTCAAATTATGACCCTGGGGTCAAAATTGCCCCCTCCCCAGGGGTCACTTGATTTAACATAGGCTAATATAGGAAAAAAACTTGAAAAATCTTCTTCTCAGAAACCGCAAGACCTGGAGTTTAGATATTTGGTATGTAGCATGATCTTATGACTCTCTAAAAAGATTGTTCAAATTATGACCCTGGGGTCAAAATTGGTCCCGCCCCAGGGGTCACTTGATTTAACATAGGCTAATGTAGGAAAAAAACTTGAAAAATCTTCTTCTCAGAAACCCAAGACCTGGAGTTTAGATATTTGGTTTGTAGCATGATCTTATGACTCTCTACCAAGATTGTTCAAATTATGACCCTGGGGTCAAAATTGGTCCCGCCCCAGGGGTCACTTGATTTAACATAGGCTAATGTAGGAAAAAAACTTGAAAAATCTTCTTCTTAGAAACCACAAGACCTGGAGTTTAGATATTTGGTATGTAGCATGATCTTATGACTCTCTAAAAAGTTTGTTCAAATTACCCGGGGTAAAACCAGGGGTATTATTTAACATAGGTTAATATTGGAAAAACTTGAAAAATCTTCTTCTCAGAAACTACAAGGCCTGGGGTTTAGATATTTAGTGTGAAGCATTGTCTAGTAGATCACAACCAAGTTTGTTCAAATCATGGCCCTGGGGTCAAATTTGCCCCCCCCCCCCTCCCCCCCCCCCCCAAGGGGTCCCAGATTTTACATAGGCTAATATAGAAAAAAACTTAAAACATCTTCTTCTCAGAAACCACAAGACCTGGAGTTTAGATATTTGGTATGTAGCATGATCTTATGACTCTCTACCAAGATTATTCAAATAATGACCCTGGGGTCAAAATTGGACCCGCCCCAGGGGTCACTTGATTTAACATAGGCTAATGTAGGAAAAAAACTTGAAAAATCTTCTTCTCAGAAACCGCAAGACCTGGAGTTTAGATATTTGGTTTGTAGCATGATCTTATGACTCTCTACCAAGATTGTTCAAATTATGACCCTGGGGTCAAAATTGGTTCCGCCCCAGGGGTCACTTGATTTAACATAGGCTAATGTAGGAAAAAAACTTGAAAAATCTTCTTCTTAGAAACCACAAGACCTGGAGTTTAGATATTTTGGTATGTAGCATGATCTTATGACTCTCTACCAAGATTGTTCAAATTATGACCCTGGGGTCAAAATTGGCCCCGCCCCAGCGGTCACTTGATTTAACATAGGCTAATATAGGAAAAACTTGAAAAATCTTCTTCTCAGAAACTACAAGGCCTGGGGTTAAGATATTTGGTGTGCAGCATTGTCTAGTAGATCACAACCAAGTTTGTTCAAATCATGGCCCTGGGGTCAAATTTGGCCCCGCCAAGGGGTCCCTGATTTTACATAGGCTAATATAGAAAAAAACTTGAAAAATCTTCTTCTCAGAAACCACAAGACCTGGAGTTTAGATATTTGGTATGTAGCATGATCTTATGACTCTCTACCAAGATCATGAATCATGCATTGTTTAGTGGATCTATACTTAGTTTGTTCAAATCATGGCCCTGGGGTCAAATTTGCCCCTGCTATAGGGGTCACCTGATTTTACATAGGCTAATATAGAAATAACTTTAAAAATTCTTTTTAGAAAACTAGAAAACCATTGCCTGGGGTTTAGATATTTGGTGAAAATTGGCCCCGCCCCAGGGATCCCTTGATTTTACATAGACTTATTTTGGAAAAAAACTAGAAAATCTTCTTCTCAAAAACCACAAGGTCTGGAGTTTAGATATTTGGTATGTAACATGGGCTAATAGACCTCTACCATGTTTGTTTAAATCATGACCCTGGGGTCAAAATTGGCTCTGCCCCAGGGGTCACTTGATTTTACATAGACTTATGATACCAGGTGAGCGATCCAGGGCCATCATGGCCCTCTTGTCTTTGGAGTTACTGCCATTTGTTCAATTTCATACTTGTAATTTATACAAAACTGGAGGCGGTCGTATATTGTCGTCATCTTCTCCGTCTGTACTTACGTACATCCGTCCTTACGTCCACATTTCTTGTGAGCACAACTCCTCTGTTTCTGGCTGTATTTTTTCAATACTTTGTCAATGTCATTACTTTAATGGGTATATGTGCTTGAAGCAACAATTTTCCGGTTCATTGATTTTTGCAAGAGTTATGTCTCATTAAACTTAGTCTCTGTAGCTGATAGATATTGCAGCCTTGTAAACGCAACTCCTCCTACGTTTCTGACCATATCCTTTCAATACTTGATCAATGTCATAACTTTAATGGCTAGATTTGCATGAAGCAGCCATATTCAGTTTCATCAATTTTTGTAAGAGTTATGTCCCTTGAAACTTAGTTTCTGTAGCTGATTGATATTGCAGCCTTGCAAACGCAACTCATTTTTTTGATTTTTTCAAGAGTTAGTTCTGTAGCTGATTGATATTGCCTTGTGAATGCAACTCCTCCTCAGTTCAATTCATGCTATTGACGTTAAATTTCATTTATGGAAAGAAATTAATGAGAGAAAGTGTCATGCACAAGGTTCATAACTCTGGCCTCAGTATTTTTGGAGTTATTCCTCCTTTTCACAATTTCTTGACTATATGGTCCTATCCTGTCATTACATGGTTTTGATCCCCTAAAATGTTCTGCTGATGGTTGGCTAGTTTTTAGGTTTTTGCTGCTCAAAGAGCAAACACCTATAATTCTTCCTCTTTTGATTGTTTTTAGCTCACCTGAGCACAATGTGCTGAAGGTGTGCTTTTGTGATCACCCTGCATCCGTCGTCGTCTGTCACCAGTCGTGTGTCATCAACAATTTGCTTTAAATGACATCTCCTCTGAAACCGCTGGACAGAATTTTATTAAACTTGGCAGGGATGATCCTTGGGTGAACCTTCACAAAAGTTGCTAAAATGAACTTGATCCATATGTGGAACTCTGGTTGCCATGGCAACGGAAAGCAAAAAAAAAAAAAGAAAGAAAAGAAAACTTTAAAAATCATCTCTTTCAAAACTTTTGGCCAGATTTCAAAATATTTTAGTACAGATGTTCCTTGGGTAACCCTCTACCAAGATTGCTGAAATTATTCTGATCCGTAAAAAAACATGGGCGCCAGAAGTGGGGCTGATTTGCCTAATACATATATGGTGAAAACTTTAAACGACATCTCCTCTCCTCAGTTTGACAGAATTTTATTATATTGGACAGGGATGATCATTGGGTGAACCTCCACAAAAGTTGCTAACATAAACTTGATCCATGAAGAACTCAGGTTGCAATGGCAATGGAAAGAACTGAATTACTACAACTTTAAAAATCATCTCCTTCAAAACTACTGGCCAGATTTCAAAATGTTTTAGTACAGATGTTTCTTTGGTAACCCTATACTCAGATGAGTGATTCAGGGCCTCTATGGCCTTCTTGTTTCTTAATTAAGCACTTATTCCTGGATGAAAAGTGATGCTCACAGTCACAACATTGTATTTTTTTTTTCAGAGCAAAGTGATATGTCTTTTGAGAAGGAGTATGAAATTCATGCTGGTATTGCGCACACTCGATGGGCAACACATGGAGAGCCAAATGAGGTCAACTGCCACCCTCAGCGATCTGACAACAATAATGGTATGCTATTATCTCATTTGTCTGCAGAAAAATGTTTTTGGTAGTTAACTTATTTTGGATGTAGGATAAGAAATTGACTTTGTTTTCCCCTCCACCATACAAGATGTTTTGGGAAGGGGTATTATTTTGGCATTCCTCAACTATCACTCCTTCCTTCCATCTTTCTGTCTTTCCATCCTTTATTTATTCATTTGTAACATTTTTATGCCTCCAAAGGGAGGCATAAAGTAATCACACTGTCTGTCTGCCTCTCTGTCTTTCCCACTTCATGTCTGCTTTGTATCTCCTACATGCATGAGTGGATTTTTGAATGAGAAACAGAGCTCCAGATAATTTTTATACCCCCACAAATGAAATTTGGAGGGGGGTATATAGGAGTCACCCTGTCGGTCGGTCGATCCGTCGGTCGGTCGGTCGGTCCGGTGGTTGGTCTACAAATATTTGTCCAGAGCATTTCTCCAAAACTACTGTACCTATGTTGATGAAACTTCATAGGTAGCTAGACCTTGATGAGAGGAAGTGCAGTGCATAAGAACCATAACTCTGCATGTATTTTGAAAGGAGTTATTGCCCTTTGTCATTTTTAATCTTTTGATTTTGTCCGGACCATAACTCCAATACTAAAGTAGCTAGGTTGATGAAACTTCATATGTAGATTGATCTTGATGAGAGGAAGTGCAGTGCATAAGAACCATAACTCTACATGTTTTTTAAAGGAGTTATTGCCCATTTGTTCATTTTTAATCTTTTGATTTTGTCCGGAGCATAACTCCAATACTAAAGTAGCTAGGTTGATGAAACTTCATATGTAGATTGATCTTGATGAGAGGAAGTGCAGTGCATAAGAACCATAACTCTACATGTTTTTTAAAGGAGTTATTCCCATTTGTTAATTTTTGTCTTTTGATTTTGTCCGGAGCATTTCTCCAAAACTACTGTACTTATGTGGATCAAACTTCATATGTAGATAGACCTCATATGTAGATAGACCTTCATGAGAGGAAGTGCAGTGCCTAAGAACCATAACTCTGCATGTATTTTGAAAGGAGTTATTGCCCTTTGTCATTTTTAATCTTTTGATTTTGTCCGGACCATAACTCCAATACTAAAGTAGCTAGGTTGATGAAACTTCATATGTAGATTGAATTTGATGAGAGGAAGTGCAGTGCACAAGAACCATAACTCTGCATGTATTTTGAAAGGTTTTTTTTTTAAAAAGCTAGGTTGATGAAACTTCATATGTAGATTGATCTTGATGAGAGGAAGTGCAGTGCATAAGAAAACCACAATGTAAATTCTTAAAGACAGGTTTTTGCAAACAATAAATATGAATGTGAACCATAATTAGACTGCATTTTTATTCTCCTCAGCTACAGATCTTGGGGGCAAATTGTTTTCTTCTGTGTGTCTGTATGTGTGTCTCTCTGTCTATCTGTCTGTCTGTCAAAACTTTTTAGCATTGTCCAAAACTTTTGAACCATTGCTCACACTAACTTTAAACCTTACATACATGTAGTCTTTCACTCACGCAAACTTTTGAAACTGTATTCCTACACATGACAGACTTCCGGTGTGGGTATTGATCACCTTTAGTGATAATATTTTTTTTTGTATGCTTATAAGCCCAAATCCTATGTGTAAACATTCGTTTTATGTGTCATGTGAATACATCCTGTGTCAAAGATGGGGGTGGGGGTATGAATCACCTTCAGTGATAGTTCTAGTTTTCCCTAAAGAGTGATCACTCCCTAGTTTTGTGATGTAAAGAGTGAAACACTGAGAAGCCAACGAAATGCTCCTCTATTGAAATAAAATGATTCAACTTGCAAAAAAACAATTTTTTTACAATCGACTGAGCTATAGATGAGCTACCTTCCTCCTCGCGCTTTAAAAATTTGTACAATGTCCCCGATTCTGTTGACAACTTTCGCTTTCGTCCTCGTGTAGATGACATTTTGTGATGCCAAATAAGGGAAGACGGGTTACCGAAGTGTACGCACTACTTACAATACCTTTAAAGTGAGAATACGATATCTTGAACCCTTTCGAAAATGGGTCGGGTTGGATCAAAAAGTAGGTCAGTAGGTCAAATCTTAGAAAAATCTTGTCGTCCATCAACAATTTTGATGTTTACACACTTGAGGCCACAATTTTGATCCAATCTTCCTCAAACTTGGTCAGAATGTTTGTCTTGATGATATCTTGAACCTTTTCGAAAATGGGTTAGGTTGGATGAAAAAGTAGGTCAGTAGGTCAAATCGTAGAAAAATCTTGTTTACACACTAGAGGCCACAATTTTGATCCAATCTTCCTCAAACTTGGTCAGAATGTTTGTCTTGCTGATATCTTGAACCCTTACGAAAATGGGTCAGGTTGGATCAAAAAGTAGGTCAGTAGGTCAAATCTTAGAAAAATCTTGTTTACACACCAGAGGCCACAATTTTGATCCAATCCTCCTCAAACTTGGTCAGAATGTTTGTCTTGATGATATCTTGAACCCTTTCGAAAATGGGTCAGGTTGGATCAAAAAGTAGGTCAGTAGGTCAAATCTTAGAAAAATCTTGTTTACACACTAGAGGCCACAATTTTGATCCAATCTTCCTCAAACTTGGTCAGAATGTTTGTCTTGATGATATCTTGATGCCTTTCAATAATGGGTCAGGTTGGATCAAAAAGTAGGTCAGTAGGTCAAATCTTAGAAAAATCTTGTTTACACATTAGAGGCCACAATTTTGATCCAATCTTCCTCAAACTTGGTCAGAAAGTTTGTCTTGATGATATCTTGAACCCTTTTGAAAATGGGTCAGGTTGGATCAAAAAGTAGGTCAGTAGGTCAAATCTTAGAAAAATCTTGTTTACACACTAGAGGCTACAATTTTAATCCAATCTTCCTCAAACTTGGTCAGAATGTTTGTCTTAATGATATCTCGAACCAGTTCGAAAATGGGCCGGGCCGGACCGAAAAGTAGGTCAATAGGTCAAATCTTAGAAAAATCTTGTTTACACACTAAAGGCCATAAATTGGTTTTTTTAAAAAAACATTTTTGGGAACATTTTCGGTCCAATTATCCTCAAACTTTGGCAGAATGTTTGTCATGATGATATCCTGAACATTGTTTCACCTCATCATCTTAATTCTAAAGCAATCTGTTTTGTACAGGCAATGAATGATACTTTTCTCAGGTGAGCGATCTAGGGCCATCTTGGCCCTCTTTTTTCTTTTTTTTTCTTGCTTAAAAAATTTAGCATCGGAAAAGACAGTGGTTGGATATAAGTGAGTCCGGGTGCAATACCTAGCTCATTTTGCGAAAAGGCGCATTGGTTCTTTTATGTGTCAGGGGAATAGCACCGACCGATACACGGGAGAGAAGTTCCTGCTTAGAACTAGTACTGAGACCTCCGAGTTCCCATAGCAACCTCAATTTGCCAAGTGCAAGACAAGGGTGAATCTAATACAAATTTTATACGTTTTGATGCTATCACCGGAGAAATGTACCCCAGTTGGGTTTCGAATCCAAGACCTCCTGATATTATATTGCTTATTCAAACTGAAAGAGAGGGAGAGAAGAAAGAGAAATATGTTCTGTGCGAATTATGACGTTTGCATATGTGGGGAAAGAGAGAGAGAGAGAGGGAGAGAGAGAGAGAGAGAGAGAGAGAAGGGGGAGAATAAAGTAGGAAATAAAAAAAAATACACATTAGAACAATAATGTAGGTATAAGCGAAAGTTAGATCATCTCTTTCCATGTTTTTAATAAGAGCACGCGAGCGAACATTGCAGAGGAAAAAGGTCCCGGAAAATAAGTTATTCAAAGGTAGCAACATCTTGGACGAAATCGGAGTTTGATAATGCATAATTATGTCAGATTTAAATTGTTAATTTTCAGACTTGCTAATCATGAAAATTTTGATCAAACCCATCAAATAAACTTATACGAATGAATGTGGCCCAGTGTATACTTCACTACCGATTAAATGCTTTCGAATATATATTTTTCACATGTGCATCAACTTGCTTAACGACGCACAGCGTCTGCTGCAGAAAGTCACGTACATAAAAAGTAAAAGAATGTTATTATAACTAAACAAATAATAAGATTATACTACATAATATAATTTATGATAAAATAATACATATACGCAAAATGTTGAAATTATTTTCTATAAAAAAATAAATAAAGGGTGTCCCGAAAAATAGACTGCCAAAAATCTTAGAGTGATTCGATATGATATACGTTTTGCGAATTACGAAATACGATTTACGTTATACCATTGCTTTACGATACGATGCGATAAGATCCAGTTCATTATGTGTAATACGATTGAATGCGATAGGATACGATTCGATACGTTACGATGCGATTGAGTATACTATACGATACGATGCGATAGGAACGATATACGCTATTTTTGACAACTGATACGATAGCGCCACTGTATTACATGCTAAACAGAGCTCTTCACTAATAGGGTTACAGACTGTTCAAATATTAAAAAAGATGGATATACTGATTTGAAATTGCCAATTAATGAGTACACTGAAAATCAAATTTAACTTTTCATTTATAATCAAAAGTTCCTTAAGTCACTCTCTACCAAGATTGTTAAAATTATTTTGATCCACTCAAAAACACGGCCGCCAGGAGGCAGAGCCCATTTTCCTTATATGCAAATTTTTTGCACAGATGTTCCATTTGTCACTCTCTACCAATATTGTTCAAATTTTCTACCAAGATTGTTCAAATTATTTGGATTTGTTAAAAAAACATGGCTGCCAGGGGGCTAAGCTCATTTTTCTTCTATGTATATAGTACAAATTTAAAAATTCCATGAGCGTCCATGCGTGCGTGTGTCCATCCACCCTGATTATGCTTGTCTGGACCATAACTCTGTCATTATTAAGAGGATTTCAAAATCTAAGCTTGGCACAAATATTTACCATGATGAGACGCTGTGTTGCACTCAAGAACAGTGTGTTTACTCAAAGGTCAAGGTAACACTTAGAGGTCAAATGTAAAAAATTGGTCTAAATGAGCTTGTCTGGACCATTATTCTTTCATTATTTGGGGGAATTAAAAAATAACTTGGCACAAATGTTCACCATGATGAGATGCTGTGTCGTGCATAAGAACTATGTGTATAGCTCAAAAGTCAAGACCACGCTTAGAGGTCCAAATTGCTTTTCCAGCTGTTATTTTGCCATCAAGTGAGATGGTGTGCTGCACACAAGAACCAGAATTGTAGCTCAGAGGTCAAGGTCATACTTTGAGGTCAAAGGTAAAAAATGAGCTCATTTTTGGTTGTCCTGGCTGTTACCTCGCCATGGATAGGGGGGATTCTCAAATAACTTGACATAAATGTCAATCTAAGGGAGACGGTGTGTCACGCTCATGAACCTGAATCGTAGCTCAAAGGTCAAGGTCATACTTCGAGGTTAAGATCATGGAGCTGGATTTGCTTGTCCAGGCTGTAACATGGATCACAGCATTTTTAAATATACATGGCTGTTATTTTAGCCTCAATTAAGCGGAGTTTTGCACAGAAGAGTTTGGTCCCTAGCTGAAAGGTCAAGGTCACACATTGAGGTCAAAGGTCATGGAGTTGGATTTGCTTGTCAGGAGGTTAACTTAGTCATGGATTGCAGGAATTTTGAATTACTTGGCACTTATGTTAACCTCAATGAGTGTCACAGGTAAGACGTAAGTCTGCAGCTCCAAGGTCAAGGTCACACATAGAGGTCAAAGATCATTTGCTTGTCTTGGCTGTAATTTAGACTTGGGTCGCAGGATTTTAAAATAAACTTTCAGTGGGACAAAGTGTCATGTGCAAGAGTTGTGCTCAAAGGTCAAGGTCATATGTAGAGGTCAAATGTCATTTGCTTGTCTGAGCTGTATTCTAGACATAGAAAGAAGGATTTCAAATTAATTTGAGTTAATGTTTGCCAAAATGATCCGAAGTGTTACGCACAAGAGTTGGGTCCATAGTTCCATGGTCAGTATCACACTTAGAAGTGAAGGTCATCATGCTGGATTTGCTTGTTAGGGCTGTAAATTTTCTCAGGATCAGAGGATTCTCAAATGAGTTGGCAGTAAGTTTTGACTTAATGGGATGATGTGTAACACTAAAGAGTCAGGTCCCTAGCTCCATTGTCTAGGTCACATTTAGAGGTGAAGAGTGCATCTTAGGCCACAGGCTTGACATGTTGTCCTTGGGCATCCAGTTTTACTGAACTCTTTGGGTAATGCTTTGAAACTTGGTATACTTCAAATAACTTTAAATATGCCTTTTTTAGCTTGTCTGTTTTTCGAAGAAAAAATACGAGATATTGTTGTAACTCCGGCGTCCACGTTGTCGTAGTCGTGGTTGTTGTCATCGGGCATTGTCCGGAATCTTAACACTGGCCATAACTCCTCTACTATTCAATATACAACTTTCATTTTTGGTATGCATATTCATCTTGACAAGACCTATCCAGACATATGCAAATATTTCACCTATTGACCTTGACCTTTGACCTTATCATTCTGTAACTTTTGAAAACTTTAAAATGCGTCATTTCAAAACTGAGCACTGATATTTCACATGTGAATTCCTTGTAGCAAGACCTTTCCATTAATGTTACACTTTTGGACTTTTGACCTTGACCCCTGAACTTTGACCTATATTTGAAATGTTTAACAAAAAAATTTAATGTTGGCTATAATTTCTTTACTATTTGACATACAACTTTTATTTTTGGTATGCATATTCATCTTTGCAAGGGCTATTCAGATATACCTCACTATTTTATCTATTGACCTTGACCTTCAAACTTATTTTGCCGGAACTCTAGATATTTCTATGTCATTTTTCAATATTTTTTTATTAAAAACTTTGTATACTGGTTTGTCATCATATGAACCTGTGCAGGTGTGATTTTGGTCATGATCTTTAGGCAGATAAAAAAGGGCATTTTTTTTATTTTTTAAAACGTCTTTAAATTTAAAGTTTTGTGTTGATTATCAAAAACTCAATGGATTAGCAATTGTGATTTTTTATTAGCTCACCTGAGCACGTGTGCTCAGGATGAGCTTTTAGGATCGATGAATGTCCGTCGTCCGTCCGTCCGTCCGTCGTCCACAATTTGTTTGTTTGCACTCTAGCATCTTCATTTTATGAGCAATTATCTTCAAACTTTAGAACAATGTTTATAACCATAAAATCACGGCCAAGTTCGATTATGGCTGATATCGTACCATTAGGTCAGGAGTTATGCCCCTTTTAAAATTCAAAAAAGCCAGATTTCACATTGTTTGCACTCTAGCATCTTCATTTCATGAGCAATTATCTTCAAACTTTATATCAATGTTTATAACCATAAAATCACGGCCAAGCTCAATTATGGCTGATATCGTATCATTAGGTCAGGAGTTATGCCCCTTTTAAAATTCAAAAAAGCCAGATTTCACATTGTTTGCACTCTAGCATCTTCATTTCATGAGCAATTATCTTCAAACTTTATATCAATGTTTATACCATAAAATACGCCAAGTTCGATTATGGCTGATATCGTACCATTAGGTCAGGAGTTATGCCCCTTTTAAAATTCAAAAAAGCCAGATTTCACATTGTTTGCACTCTAGCATCTTCATTTCATGAGCAATTATCTTCAAACTTTATATCAATGTTTATAACCATAAAATCACGGCCAAGTATTATGGCTGATATCTACCATTAGGTCAGGAGTTATGCCCCTTTTAAAATTCAAAAAAGCCAGATTTCACATTGTTTGCACTCTAGCATCTTCATTTCATAGCAATTATCTTCAAACTTTATATCAATGTTTATACCATAAAATACGCCAAGTTGATTATGGCTGATATCATACCATTAGGTCAGGAGTTATGCCCCTTTTAAAATTCAAAAAAGCCAGATTTCACATTGTTTGCACTCTAGCATCTTCATTTCAATATCAATGTTTATAACCATAAAATCACGGCCAAGTTTGATTATGGCTGATATCATACCATTAGGTCAGGAGTTATGCCCCTTTTAAAATTCAAAAAAGCCAGATTTCACATTGTTTGCACTCTAGCATCTTCATTTCATAAGCAATTATCTTCAAATTTGATAACAATGTTTATAACCATAAAATCTCGGCCAAGTTCGATTATGGCTGATATCATACCATTAGATCAGGAGTTATGCCCCTTTTAAAATTCAAAAAAGCCAGATTTCACATTGTTTGCACTCTAGCATCTTCATTTGATTTTTTTGGCCCAATCTTTATGAAACTTAGTCAGATTGTTTGTTTCCATAATATCTTGGACAAGTTTGAAATTGGGTCATGTGGGGTCAAAAAGTAGGTCACGAGGTCAATCTAAAAAACCTTGTTAACTCTAGAGGCCACATTTTTGGCCCAGTCTTTATGAAACTTGGTCAGAATGTTTGTCTCCATAAAATCTTGGACAACTTTGAATTTGGGTCATGTGGGGTCAAAAAGTAGGTCACGAGGTCAAATCATAGAAAAACCTTGTTAATCCTCTAGAGGCCACATTTTTGGCCCAGTCTTCATGAAACTTGGTCAGAATGTTTCTCTCCATAAAATATTGTACAAATTCGAAATTGTGTCATGTGGGTCAAAAAGTAGGTCAGAGGTCAAATCTTAGAAAAACCTTGTAACACTAGAGGCCACATTTTGGTTGGTCAGAAAGAAAAATCTAGAGGCCACATTTTTGGCCCAGTCTTTATGAAACTTGGTCAGTATGTATGTTTCCATAAAATCTTGAACAAGTTCGAAAGTGGGTTATGTGGGTAGGTCAAAAAGTAGGTCAATATGAAAAATCCAACATATGTTGCTCATTTATAATCAGGTGAGCGATTCAGGGCCATCATGGCCCTCTTGTTTACATATTTTACATCTTTGTGTTGTATACATTTTATTCCATGCATAGGTCAAGGTCATACTTCAAGGTGAAAGGTCAAATTTAAAGGTATGGTACTTCAACTTTGCATTAAAGGCTTACAGTTTTAGTTGTGATTTTCAAGATCAACTTTTTTAAATGTTTAACAAAAATATGTAATGTTGGCAAAAACAGACAAGCGTTAGCACCCGCATGCTGTGCTCTTGTTAGATTTTATTAGCATTAATACATACCTGCTATAACCAAGATATCTGTCTATTTCACTACTACTGGCTTCCAAAACAGAGTCCTGTAAAATAAACTTGTCCAAAGGTGCCTGGATATTGCTATGACATAAGTTTCCATGCCTACGCAATTCTATTTTGGAAGCCATCTTGGATATTGCTAAATTTCTTGCGTGCCTTTTTCGATTAGCTTCCTGCTGCTCTCATGCTGGTTTTCCAATCTGTTTTTCAGCCCTATCAGGCTTTTATATGTATTTTTTTATCAGTATATATATTTTGTTTACTTTGTTTTATTCATTTGGTTTGTGTTATTTGTGACAGCATGCCTCAACTGTGAGGTCTATGCGGTCATGTGAAGGGAAATGGGATACCCATCTCAATTGCCTCTCATGTACGGGTTGCTCTTCGAAGAACATGTGCTCGTCATGTTCCTCCTGGGAACAGAATGTCTGGGTTCTTGCCAGATCCAGTTGATCTTACTCATCATGGAAGCTGAGAAGACATTCGTCAGCTCCTTCCAGCGAGTTACCAGGTTTTTGCCAAGAGGCTTGGGCAAGTCCCCTACCACATGGGGCATGTGTCTCGCCAGCAAAGTTTGATGTTGAGATCAATGATCGATCTCCAACCACCTGTCACCGGCCATTCTTCCCTAGTCGCTGGACTGTCACCAATCACCGGTTTTTCACTAGGTATTCACCCATCATAAGGCATTTACTGGACAGTCACCAAGGGAAACACTCTTGGTCACAAAAAATGTTGGGTCAGGTCTCCCTTAGCAAAATGGGAGAAATGCCACCATGAATTTGGGCAGGGACAGAAAACCACCAGTTCTGGTGTGTTATTACCTACTCCTTTCCCTATTATGAGTACTTGTCCAACCTCATCTCAGGTTCCCATGTACCCTGGCTGGCCTTACCCTAATATGGCCAGCCAGACTCCAATGTTCCCTGGGTGGCCACAGCTTAACCAGCCAGGCCAACCCACTTCCTGGCCATTCATGCCATTTTATCCCTTCTACTGGGGGCATTCAGGGGTCGGGGATTAGTTCTCCCCCACCCTTTCCATGCACAACAGTTGATTCCCAACCTGAACCTCAGGTTTCAATTCTTCGGCACCCACCTAGCCCTCAGTTGGTGGATCCCCCCTCTTCTGTACTGAGGGATGAAGAGGCAGCCAATGATGTTTACCTTTTCGCCCCTGAGGATGATCCTCTTCTAAAAGATGATTTCTTGGTGCTTCCTCTGGGTTCCCCATTGGCTCCCCCTCAGTTACAGGTTCAGCCCTGACTGAGGAGGAAGACCCCCCTGTTTTCTCTTATGATAGAGCTGCGTAAGAGGTTTTTAAAATTCTCCTTGAGTCTCTTTGTAACCCAGCCCCACCACTACCCAAGAGGAAGTGTGAGGGCTATTTAGCCCCTTTAAGACAGGAATTGAGGCAATCCTCCCCCTTTTTTTACCCTGTCGGGGGGGGGGAACTTGATTCACTCTCTTCAACTAAACCAGACTCAAATTGGAATGTTACTTCCTTGTCTATGTGGTCACTAGGGTTTAACCCAAGTGATTATAAATTCTCTACAACAGATTTCCAATCTGTCCCCCTTAAGGCACTTGAGAGATGGGACCTTCATGTCAGTGTGGGATTGGCATTGCCTCCCATGCTGACACTTTTGTGGCTGTAATCATCCTTCTCCAGGAAGGAAAGAGCCCTTCTCCCTCCTCCCTCAAGATTCTACTTGAGGCTATTGCTAAAACCACCAAACACTCT
Organism: Solen grandis; assembly: GCA_021229015.1. Lineage (NCBI taxonomy): Eukaryota > Metazoa > Mollusca > Bivalvia > Adapedonta > Solenidae > Solen > Solen grandis. The sequence goes on from CM037784.1 coordinate 14,611,464, forward strand.
GTGCTGGTGGGCATGGCCGCTTCAGTTGAGATGCTCAGGCTTGCAGGGATTCTCTGTTGTATGTCCCCAACAAAGCTCCCCTGACGGCTTCTTAGTTGTTCAGGGGTATGATCACTGAGGTTGGAGAAGCTTCTGAAGAGGAACAGATGCATGGGGCCATGGCATTTCAACCATGCAACCCACCTTCTGCCACATCCTCCTTCAAAATTCTCAAGAAAACACAATCGTCAAGCCTCTGCTCCTCTTAGCCCAAGGCCTCACAAATACAGGGTTCCGAAAAAGTTACAGACCTCCTGCTTCATCATCTGTAACACTAACCATGACTTCCACTTCTTCCTTTGGCTTGAAGAAAAAGCCTCAACCCAATGGGTGCAACTTTTTTACCACTCAAACCAGTTCTTCCCCAGGTTCCAGTAGGGAGTCGTTTTAGTTATTTTTTTAAGAAATGGGGAAATCTAACAACAGACCAGTGGATCATTTCTATCCTCAGTACTATATAACTGTTGTTTTTTTCTGTGGGTGAACATTTTTGCAGTTTTGGGCCTAAAATGGTTTAAGTTATATTTGCACATTTAAATATTTTGCGGATTTCTAAAATGAAGCATTTTTATAATTTTATTATTCATTTCATACAAGCATCTGCAGAATATGTTTCGTGTAAAAATAGTGCTAAAAGTATACATTGATTAAAAGGTTATAACTAATTCCTTTACAATAGTATAGTATTGTGGTCTGATATCTTGCATGATGATAAAGCTTCTGATAAAGGTCCATTTGGGTCATGCAAACCTTTTCAAATGGGCCATTACAATTGTGAGTCACAAACTGATACAGCATAACGCTATATCACTGACAGGTACATCGCATTTGCCAATATATTGCAGTTGTTCTATGGACCCCCCACTTCCCCCTGAAAAAACCTATATAGACAGATGTCAACATCGAAGTTCACTCCTAAGAAGCAAAAAAAATCACTGATTGACGAAATCCACACTTGGACCAGAACATCAATATGCCAAGAGCACGGGCTTGCCAAATCAACTCTGTGAGGGTGGCTGAAAGAAGAGGGAAACTCCGAGAATCACTGGGTTCCATTGTAGAGCCAAAGAATGATAGAAAAGGAGTCTGAGGCGCTAATGCCAGAAAGCTAGACAAGGCAGTCCTGCCCTGGATTACACAGGGCAGAACTGAGGGAATGCCGATGTCTGGACCAAATATCCAAGGCCAAGCCCACAAGTTCCTCAAAATGCTAAACCCCAAGGACGACAAATTAAGCAGCAGCACTGGATGGCTGAGAAACTTGAAACACAGACACGCCATTCATCAAGTCAATATGTACGGAGAGGAACGGTCAGCCGACGAAGAAGCAGCACTGAAGTTGCTGCGCAGCTCCAAGAAATCATCACCAATGGGGACTACACAGTGGATCAAATCTACAACTGCGATGAAACCGCCCAATACTTTAGGATGCTGCCATCGAGGACCCTAGCAATGAAAGAAGATAAGAAGACGACGCTTGGGTTCAAACAAAATAAAAACAGGCTGACAGCTCTCCTCTGCACCAACAGCACCGGAAGTCATAAGCAGCAGCCACTTATCATCGGGAAGTTTGAAAATCCTTGCTGTTTTCACCATGTCAACTGGAAGGCATTGCCAACTCCAGAAATGTGTGGATGACAAGTTTCATATTCCAGCAATGGTTCCATTGCAGCTTCGTCCCTGAGATGAAGGCCCATCTACGGAAGCTTAGACTAGAACCAAAGGCTTTTCTGCTGGTGGAAAACTGCACGTCGCACTCAGTAAACCTGAAGTCTAAGTGTGGGCTGTTCCAGCTGCCATTCCTGCCTAAGAACACTACATCTAAAATCCAGCCACTGGACATGGGGATTATAGCCACATCGAAGAGGAACTATAGCCAGTTCATGGTACAGGCAAGCATAGATGACGACAGCAGCCTAACAGACTATCTGAAGAAAATGAACATCAGAGTCGCCATGAACTGATACACCACGTCTTGGAATGAAGTGACTGCTGTGGGGGGACTTGCGCATGCTGGAGGAAATCCCTAGGAGATGCCCTCCTTGTAACATCCGCGATAAAGAATTCCATAGGTTCAACAAGGAGGATATCCAGCAGGCTGAGTGCTGTATACATGAATATAAAGGATTCAACGCAAAGCTCGCTTGGCACTCGGGGAAGTCACCTGCGAGGACATAGATGCCTGGATATCTGTAGAAATTGAAGGCAAGTACATTATTCTTCAGGCACAGTCCAAAGAATCTTCGGAGATGGAAGAAGAAGAGGAGGAAGAATAAGATGCTGAACCTCTACCATCACACAGAGAATTGTGAAATACCTCAAAACTTCACTGCGATGGTTGGAAAGTTCCAAGATGAGCACTTCAGTCGAAATCTTGCACCTGAACAACTTGATAGGAAGGCTGAACAGGAAGCCAAGATTTTCCGCGCAGCTAAAAGTGACTTCTTCATCCAAACCTAAGGGATGGACAGTGCCCACAAAAATTATATTGGGAACTGATTTTCATAAAAAAAAAGGGGGGGGGGACTCATATTTAAATTATTCTTATTAATTTTTATTTTTTATTTTATTGTTTGTTTATACTATTGAGAAAACAAAGGAGAAAAAAAACAAAGAAAAGAAAATCATATATGTTCTGTGCAAATAATGACTTGTTTGTTTTAATATTAGAATGTGTGGAGAGTGAGAGGTGTGGAAAGAGAGATTAAGCGAGCGGATTTTAAAATAGAAAAATAATTTTAAAAATTTATTTATTTGCGTAAATTATGATGTGTTTAAAAGTAGAGAGTATCATAAATAGCAATTTAATCGGAAATAACATCTTGGACAATGGCATCTGATCATGCATGATTAGGTCAGGTTTAATTTGTTAGTTTTAAGATGTGTTAATCATGTAAACTTTGATAAAACACATAAAATCAACATATCCTAATGAATGTAACCCAGAACACACTTTCATAACAATAAAATGCTTTTGAATACAGTTTTCACACCTGCATTACATTGCTTAACAACGTCTGTCACGTAGACCACTCTACACATCACCTTTAGCTTTACACATGCATATAATTCGATAATGAAAAAAAAAAAAACCAAGATGGTTTTCAGAATTAAACAAATAATAATAAGATTAAATTAGATATATAATTATATTTAGAAAATATGATAATTCGTGAATAATGAATTAATAATAACAATAACACAGTCATAATACACATACATGAATGCAAAAAAATGTATGTAATTACATGTACATATAGACATACAGCATTCTCCTATCTACTATGCAGACCAATAGAACGTGGTATCTAGACCTAGACCCCAAAGACCACGATATAGCGGCATTACACTGTATAAACATGTTTATAACATGGTTAGCCAAGGCATGTATTGTGTCACTTTGCTTATACAGAGGCACAGGTGTATCGCTACAATTACAGCATAATCTTTGGATTTAATATTTGCGGTCTGCTATATTGCGGCACAAAACCCCCCAGTTATACGGTATCAGATCCCCCCTCCCCTCTCCCAACCAAGCCCACTCATTTATCAACATAATTATTATCCTAACCTGCAGAAAGCTATCTTTCTTCTCATCACCAAAAGAGCAGTAGAAAGCATTCAAAACACATATTCTCTAGGTTTTTACAGCCGCCTTTTCCTAGTTTCTAAGATGGCGCCTGGAGACCAGTAATAGACATTAATTTCGTCTAAACACTTTCATTGCAAAGGAGCAACAACAACTTTCATCCGCCCCACAGTCCATCCTTTTCATTGGGCTGTTCACCTGGATTTTATGGATGCTTATTTTCACATCCCTATCCACCATTCCTCACGGAAGTACCTTTGCTTCACAGATGGTACAACAATTTACCCCCCATGGGTATTTACCAAACTCATGAGAGCTTTAGCAGACAAGATTCACACTCAAGGCCTTCGTCTACTTCAGTATTTTGATGACTGGTTACTTCTCTCATCTTTTAATGCATGATCTCAAAGTGGTAATGATTGGGTCTCATCCCCATTCTTGACAAGTTTGATTTAGCCCCTTGTCAGGACTTCACTTTTGTTGGAATGAATTTCCTCACTGCACACAATCTAGTTTGAGTCCCCTTCTCTCGAACAGAAAATATTGTTTCACCTCCTTTGTTGAAGGCCCCTGTCTGCCAGAGAATTTCTATCTCTTCTGGGATCCCTCAATGCAGCCGCAGATCTAGTTCCACTAGGACACCTCCACATGTCTTTTGACAGCTCTTGTTATATAGACTTATATAAGGAAATAAAACCTTTAATAGCCTTCTGTCTGGAGCTTAGATATTTGATGCTTGTCCTTGTCTAGTTACAACCGTCAAATTTGGACTGCTGGTGCAGTATAGTATGTGAAATTGAATTGATCTGGCTGTATTTCTGCATAGATTATGTATATCACTGACTTATTACTATGACATATTGTAACTAGTACAGGCAGTGAAGACAATGTATCTCAGCTGAGCTATATCAGGGCCATCTTGGCCCTATTGTTTCTTGTAAATTGAGAATAAAATTCAAATGATGAGAATAAGAAAAAAAAAAAAGAGAAATAAATTATTGCATTGCTGCCATCTAAAAAGTCATCTCTTGAAACCAGTGGTCAGAATTTCTTTTTGCACAAAAGAATTAAATTTCACTTTGCACAAATGAACACCTCATGGCCTTAATTCCTTGAAAAGTGTCTCGACTGGTTTCCTTATCTTCTCTGTATGGAAAATTTCAAATTCTTCTTCATTGAAACAAATGTTCAGAATTCAATTTCATTAGACTAAAAAGGTCACATCATGACCCTCTACCATAATGATTAATAAAATAAAGTTGATCCTTTAAAAGTTGAGGCTTACAGGGCTAGTTTGCATGTATGTTTAAAATTTTAAATTTGAATCTGGTTTATGCTGAAGGTAACCAGGTAAAATCAAGTGACCTGAACTGACTTATTGTAATCTGGTGATTGTTCCAGGGCCTCCATAGCCCCTTTGTTCAAATCAAAATTTGTAGCACATGGGTTCTTTTGTCTGTGATAGGATATGGGATTCATATTGGCAGTTGCTGCTTGTGATTTAAGACCCTGTCTTGACCTGGGTTTTCTTTTACAATTGTCAGTAGCATGTGTTACTGCCTTCGCTTGTCAATATCTCGCAACAAAGAGGGGATGGCCTGACTCAAAATTTATACATGTAGAACTAAGTAAGTTATTGCTTAGTACATGATCAAGAACATATAGGTCTTTATGTGTTAAGTAACAGATGGCAGCTCAAGTAACAGCTGCTAGAGATCCAGCATAATTTGTCTCATCAAAAGCATGTAATTGATACCGTTGTCAACCTCTGATGTAAAAGCAATGAACAGTGCCTGGATAGCGTAGTGGTAACGCGCTTCGCTTCTCACCAATGTGTCCTGGGTTTGATTCCTGGTCAGTTATGTGAGAGGATACAGTGGTCGTCTGTCCAGGCACGAGGGTTTTCTCAGAGTTCTCTGGTTTCCTCCCACGATAATGACCATATACGTTGCCACCAGAGCCTTCGAGAATGTTTAATATAAGTTGTGAGAACTTGTTTCATAATCAATGTAAAATAAATGAAGTTTAAACTAAGCAATGAATCATTACATGGACTTTAAAGCGGTTTAATACTGTCAGTGGTTATGAGTTAAAAAGTTGTGGAACAATCTATTACTTAAGTTCTAGGAATATCTTGTGGACAATCATGAACAGTGTTATTTGAAGGATGTCCCAAAGTTGTGTAGAAAGTAGTAGTTTTTAAGATGATAATGGCAGTTTCATTTTTTTTTTTAAAACATTAATAATTTCAGGATTCTTTGAATATTATCAGTATGATCATCATTCTGATATACTTAAATAAGAAATGAAAACAGAAGGTCAACAGCCTTTGATAAAAATTATATTATTTCTTTTTGTATAACAGCAGATTAGGATAAAATTTCACATATAAAAAACTTTTTTTTTCTTTTTTTTTTTCAAATTAATTACAGTTATGAGTTAATGTTAATTAGGACTTTCTGCCTTAAGCAGACAGTCCTACTGGGTTTGCACTGTTTTTAGCTGGACTATTCAAAGAATAGTGAGAGCTTTCCTACTCACCCTGACGTCGGCGTCGGCATAACACTCCAGGTTAAGGCTTTGCGTGCAAGTTTTTCTATCTTCTTATATCTCCACAACCACTTAAGGTATTCACTTGAAACTTGACAAATGTATTTGGGATCATAATTGTAGCTCGCTGACCAGGATCCATAACTATAGCATGGATTTTTACTGAATAATTCCCCTTTGTGAACTTAGAAATTCCTGGTTAAGATTATGCGTGCAAATTCAGTCTCCACAACCACCAAAGGTATTCATTTGAAACTTCAGAAATGTCTTTGGGGTCATAATGATAGGCCATTGTCCAAGACCCATTACTCTGAGCATGGATTTTTACTGAATTATTCCCCTTTGTGAACTTTGAAATTCCTGGTTAAGATAATGTGTGCAAATTCAATCCCCACAACCACCAAAGGTATTCTTTTGAAACTTTACAAATGTATTTAGGGTCATAATTGTAGCTCACTGACCCATACCTCTAGCATGGATTTTAACAGAATTGTTCCCCTTTGTGACCATATAAAAACACACCCATAAATATTTCAGTCATGTCATTGCTTTGATACTGTGTATACTTGTCCAGCAACATAAATGCAATGAGTAGAAAAGAGCAGACACTATCATGTATTTTGATAGATATATGGCCCTTGAAAGATTCAGCATGGCTTTTTTTTTATAATATAAAGCACTGAGTATAGTCTATCGCGCTGTCTCCCTGACAGCTCTTGTTAGGGCTTTTCTGCCTCAAGCAGAAAGTCCTATTGGGTTTTTGTTATTAGGACTTTCTGCCTACATGCAGAAAGTCCTATTGGGTTTGTACTGTTTTTTTATTCTTCTTCTTATTATTCTTCCTCTTATATTTGTGTTAATTTCGAGGTGTTGCCATTGACTCAGAACAATGAAAATTTTATGGCATATATTTCCAACCACAAGCTTTCAGATGCAATAAATTTCATATTCATATGATGTCATATAATGTCAGACTTGACATCAGGTTAAAAAGTTTGTACGCGGTCTACAGCCATTACTTCTGGACCGATTTTCATCCAAATTTCACAGAATGTGTATGTTAGGCTCTAGTTGTGCATCCCGGTGTCCTTTTTTCAAAATTCGAAAAGGCAAATGTTTAATGACGTCAAATTTCAGATGCGTATAAAATCGCTTCCAAAAGAGCTAGAAAGCTGATATTTGGACTGAAAATTAGGCTCTAGGTCTTCTTTACATTCTAAAAAGATGAACGCCATATGACGTCACATGACATCATAATGCTAATAAAACATGGGTCTATCTAAAAACTATTAAAACTTAACGGTTTTTAAGCCCTGTAGGCTTTATTTTTATGCTCACCGAAGGTGACGCATATAGTCGCCGCTTCGTCCGTCCGTCCGTTCGTCCGTCACACTTTCCTTGTCTGGACTATTTCTCAGGAACTAACGGCTTGAATTCAACGAAACTTTATGGGAAGCTTTATTACCAAGAAGAGATGCGCATATCGTCGGCATGACCCGATTCCTAAATTTTTTACAGAGTTATGGCCCATTGACTTTTCGGCCTATAGTACATATTGCATGATTCTTGTCCGGGCTATTTCTCAGGAACTAATGGCTTGAATTCAACGAAACTTTATGGGAAGCTTTATTACCAAGAGGAGATGAGATAATTTTTCAAAGAGTTAAGGCCCCTTGACTTTTTGGCCTATAGTACATATTGCATGATTCTTGTCCGGGCTATTTCTCAGGAACTAATGGCTTGAATTCAACAAAACTTTATGGGAAGCTTTATCACCAAGAGTAGATACGCATATCGTCGGCGTGACCTGGTTCCTCAATTTTTCACAGAGTTATGGCCCTTGACTTTTTGGCCTATAGTACATATTGCATGATTCTTGTCCGGGCTATTTCTCAGGAACTAATGGCTTGAATTCAATGAAACTTTATGGGAAGCTTTATTACCAATAGGAGATGCGCATATCTCAGCATGACCCGATTCCTAAATTTTCAAAAGTTAAGGCCCTTGACTTTTTGGCCTATAGTACATATTGCATGATTCTTGTCCGGGCTATTTCTCAGGAACTAATGGCTTGAATTCAAAAAACTTTATGGGAAGCTTTATTACCAAGAGGAGATGCGCATATCGTCAGCATGACCCGATTCCTAAATTTTTCAAATAGTTAAGGCCCATTGACTTTTTGGCCTATAGTACATATTGCATGATTCTTGTCTGGGCTATTTCTCAGGAACTAATGGCTTGAATTCAACAAAACTTTATGGGAAGCTTTATCACCAAGAGTAGATACGCATATCGTCGACATGACCTGGTTCCTCAATTTTTATGCTCACCGAAGGTGACGCATATAGTCGCCGCTTCGTCCGTCCGTTCGTCCGTCTCACTTTCCTTGTCCGGACTATTTCTCAGGAACTAACATCTTGAATTCAACGAAACTTTATGGGAAGCTTTATTACCAAGAGGAGATGCGCATATTGTCAGCATGACCCGGTTCCTAAATTTTTCAAAGAGTTATGGCCCATTGACTTTTCGGCCTATAGTACATATTGCATGATTCTTGTCCGGGCTATTTCTCAGGAACTAATGGCTTGAATTCAACGAAACTTTATGGGAAGCTTTATTACCAAGAGGAGATGGGCATATCGTCAGCATGACCTGATTCCTAAATTTTTCAAGGAGTTAAGGGCCCTTGACTTTTCGGCCTATAGTACATATTGCATGATTCTTGTCCGGGCTATTTCTCAGGAACTAATGGCTTGAATTCAACAAAACTTTATGGGAAGCTTTATCACCAAGAGTAGATATGCATATCATCGGCATGACCTGGTTCCTCAATTTTTCACAGAGTAATGGCCCCTTGACTTTTTGGCCTGTAGTTCATGTTGCATGATTCTTGTCAGGGCTTTTTCTCAGGAACTAATGGCTTGAATTCAACAAAACTTTATGGGAAGCTTTATTACCAAGAGTAGATACGCATATCGTCGACATGACCTGGTTCCTCAATTTTTATGCTCACCGAAGGTGACGCATATAGTCGCCGCTTCGTCCGTCCGTTCGTCCGTCTCACTTTCCTTGTCCGGACTATTTCTCAGGAACTAACATCTTGAATTCAACGAAACTTTATGGGAAGCTTTATTACCAAGAGGAGATGCGCATATTGTCAGCATGACCCGGTTCCTAAATTTTTCAAAGAGTTATGGCCCATTGACTTTTCGGCCTATAGTACATATTGCATGATTCTTGTCCGGGCTATTTCTCAGGAACTAATGGCTTGAATTCAACGAAACTTTATGGGAAGCTTTATTACCAAGAGGAGATGGGCATATCGTCAGCATGACCTGATTCCTAAATTTTTCAAGGAGTTAAGGGCCCTTGACTTTTCGGCCTATAGTACATATTGCATGATTCTTGTCCGGGCTATTTCTCAGGAACTAATGGCTTGAATTCAACAAAACTTTATGGGAAGCTTTATCACCAAGAGTAGATACGCATATCGTCGGCGTGACCTGGTTCCTAAATTTTTCAAGGAGTTAAGGCCCCTTGACTTTTCGGCCTATAGTACATATTGCATGATTCTTGTCCGGGCTGTTTCTCAGGAACTAATGGCTTGAATTAAACAAAACTTAATGGGAAGCTTTATTACCAAGAAGAGATGCGCATATCATCAGCATGACCCGGTTCCTAAATTTTTCAAAGAGTTATGGCCCATTGACTTTTCGGCCTATAGTACATATTGCATGATTCTTGTCCGGGCTATTTCTCAGGAACTAATGGCTTGAATTCAACGAAACTTTATGGGAAGCTTTATTACCAAGAGGAGATGCGCATATCGATAGCATGACCCGATTCCTCAATTTTTCAAGGAGTTAAGGCCCTTTGACTTTTCGGCCTATAGTACATATTGCATGATTCTTGTCCGGGCTATTTCTCAGGAACTAATGGCTTGAATTCAACAAAACTTTATGGGAAGCTTTATCACCAAGAGTAGATACGCATATCGTCGGCGTGACCTGGTTCCTCAATTTTTCACAGAGTTATGGCCCCTACTACCATGTTGTTGACTGATATTCATGTCATTTGCCTAATTTAACAGGAGATATCATTTAAACAAAACCCCACAAAATTCAATATGCTAGTAATGTCAATCATAATCATATCAGCTAATTGTTGTTTAGGCCATTAAACACTTTCAAATATCCAGTCATATGTCAAGAGTGTTGGTTAACCTCTTTGATATGAGCACACATTGAAATGTATGACTTAATTTTCAGTAGTATAAAAACTTAAAAAAAATCAATGAAAGATCTGATGAGTAACACGTATTATCATATTAAATAGTAAACTGTTACTAAGTCTCCAAATTAGAGTTGGTAAAACATCTCATCTGATGAGGAGAATAGATATGATTTAGGAATGGGGATTTCAACAGCTTTGAGCTGAAAGGTCCTAAGAAAAATTTTGGGGGTGGGGCCTGACCCCTGTGTGATCTTGGGGGACATCAAAGTATTTACCATTTTATCTTCTGTCTCATCAAAAGGAACAAGAATATATAATATGGTTTACTGTTTAGAGAGTTAAGAGCTTTTTTTTACCTTTTTTTATGCTCACTGAAGGTGACGCATATAGTCGCCGCTTTGTCCGTCCGTTCGTTCGTTCGTCCATCACACTTTCCTTGTCCGGACTATTTCTCAGGAACTAACGGCTTGATTTCAACAAAACTTTTTATGTGAAGCTTTATTACCAAGAGGAGATGCGCATTACCTGGATTCTATACATGATAAGCATGTGCTGATCCCATTCCGGTCCTTAACATATCCTCCCACCCATTGACCAAGGCCTTATTTGTAACAATGACGTTCTTCGGGGAGCATCTGTCAGTTCTACTGACTTTCTTGTTAAGAGAGTTATGTCCCCTACTACCATGTTGTTGACTAATATTCATGTCATTTGCCTAATTTTACAGGAGATATCATTTAAACAAAACCCCACAAAATTCAATATACTAGTAATGTCAATCATAATCATGTCAGCTAATTGTTGTTTAGGCCATTATACACTATTTCAAATATCCAGTCATATGTCAAGAGTGTTGGTTAACCTCTTTGATATGAGCACACATTGAAATGTATGACTTAATTTTTAGTAGTATAAAAACTTTAAAAAAATCAATGAAAGATCTGATGAGTAACATTACACATAGTTTTTTAAATTAAAATAGTTTTTTTTTCATTGATTTTTGACAGAATTACGGCCCTTGGAATTAGTTTTCCAGACTTTTTTTTCTGAATGTTACAGATCAAGTTTGAGTTTCGTTCCAGTCCACTGATTTTTTATGGAATTACAGCCCTTGGATTTAAAAAATTTCTTAGCAGTTTTCCAGACTTTTTTTCTCAGGTTCGAGTTCGTTTTTGATTCGCTGATTTTTGACGACATTGTAGGCCCTGGACTTACAAAATTCTGTACATGCTAAATTGGACTCATTATTATTAGCTGGATGTTGTTATATGACTGAAATAAACAGGTTGTGTTTGTGTGTGTGTTGGGGGTCTTAGTTTTCCATTTGCCGGTAGGGGACTTAGTATTGCCTAAGCAATACTTTCATAATACTTGTTTTTTTTATTCCCTCCACCTAACCTAAATCTTTGAAAAAAATCCTGTAAAACAAGTAATTAAAAAACTCTAGCCTCATAAAGTTAATATGAACAATGATAAATGAAAGATATCAGTTAAATAGATGTTTTAATATATATATTTTAATTATACCCCTGCAAACAAAGTTTGAGAGGGGATATATATGTGTCCGTTTGTTGGTTTGTCTGGATGTCCGTCCATAGGTCTGTCCATGGCAAAAATCTTGTTATGGCCCCTGAATTATTTAAAATCTTTTGGTGCATTAATTATGACATTTAGATGTGCTTGACATAATTTATATGTGCGTCATTCAAAGAATGACAGTTTTGGCCCCTAAATTGACTTAAAAAGTCTTTTGATGCAACAGAATTTTACATTTCTTCACCTATTCAGCTCAAATCGTGCATATACATTAATAATGGCATGTATATGTGCCGGAAATAATTTATGTGCCGGACATAATTTATGTGTGTCATCTAAAGAATGACTCAGTTATAGCCCTGATTGGAAAAAGATTACAAGGATGTTCTTTATCATGAAAAAACAAACAAACGACAGATAACTCTGTTAAGGATTTTGTAAGAAATTTATAGCCCTTTTTCTGTGTCAAATCAGTATGTGGGGGTATTAATCACTTTCAGCGATAATTGTAGTTTTTCATTTGTCATCCTGTCATCTCATTTTGTTGCTAGAAAGTAGGTGCCACATTTCAAGTTAAGGTGCTACTGAGATATTTAGTTTCTTTGAATACTTGGAGTTATAATTTAAATCTATATTTCAGAGTTTCTGGTTGTTCACAATGGAATCATCACAAACTACAAGGACATCAAATCTCTCTTGGTAAGTCTACTGATTAACTGTAGTCCATGAAGGAGCACATTTCTATATTCTGGTACTGGTTGTCTGTCTACCTCTCCAGTCTGTGGAATCCAAAGGACTTTTTCACTGCTTTATTACATGACTGTGGCAACCTTTGATCTCAGCACTTGATAAATTCTGATAATGTGCTGTTAGTATAGTTATCATAAGTCATCAATTTATACTGATATTACTATATTTCCTGAGGGGTAGGGGGTAGGTCGCAAATCATAAAGAAATAATTGGTGTGAATTTGATGCTGCCTTTTAAATAACTACTAGCAGCTGAAAGCTGTCCATTACCAGAGCATTTCAATATTTAAAAGGTGCAGCTATATACTTTTTTTTATGCAGAGTCTGCCAAACTACAATCTTAAAACAGTGCTCCAGCTTTGTACTGTAATGCAGTATTTATGATCAAAGTGAATAGTAAAATGGGAGAATAATACTTTGAGATAAGATTGCAAAAATATTCAATAAAAATATTACTAGTCATAATCACAAGGAAGAGAAAGAAATGTTTTGTTAAATGTGTTTTGAAATTAATAAAGGTTTTGAAGATACTAGAGAAATGTCTGTAATGAAAAATCTGATCAAACAGTACTCCTATACAAACAGACTTTAAAAGTTCTGAGTCCAGACATCACGAAAACTGTCGTTCTGACAGACCTGACCAATAAATTTTAAACCGGTCCTTCAAAAAATTACAAGGGAATGGGTTCGTCTGTCCAGCTATTTTTAACAGCTGTGGTGGTAAAATGTGCTCATAAGTCTTAAAAAAACAAATGTATCATATATATTTCTATGATTTACTAGCTGTTCATGCCAAAAACGCACCAATAAAAGATTTAGAAATGGCTTTACGATGTGTAGAGGGTTCATTTTCATTTGCTTTGAAAGTCTGTGATGTTGCAAAAGACAAACGGGTGCTCATTTTATAGAAACGGTGCTTCACTCAAGCTCTTTTGTTTCATTCATTTAGTCTCATTCATTTCTTTTATTAAGTTATCTTTTTTAATCATTGTTAATCTCCATTCGTAAACTGTTAAGTTAAATAATACAAGTAATTGTTAATTTACTGTTGGATTTTTGCAACACTGTTCTTTTTTCTGCGGGTGCATTTTTTGCGGTTTGGAGCCTGAAATGGTTTAACTTAATTTTGCGCATTTATTTTTTGCAGATTTCTAAAATGAAGTGATACAGTTTTTGTGAATTCTTTATACAAAATGTATTTTATTTTTTGAACAACTAGACTTATACATTTAATACAAGCATCATTGTTTGCAGAATATGTTTCATGTAAAAATACTGCTAAAAGCATACATTGACTAAAAGGTTAAAACTTATTCCTTTACAACAGAACTGCACTCTGATATCTTGTGTGATGGTAAAGCCTCTGATAAAGGTCCATTTTGGTCTGGCAAACCCTTTCAAATGGGCAATTACATTAATTTTACAGTCACTAACTAATATAAACATGTTTTGGTTAACCAGGATATGTATTGTGTCACTTTACTTACACACAAACACAGGTATATCGCTACAATTACAGCAAAGCGCATCATGTGTGAAAAAACATTAGTAACGTAAACGCTTATGTATTGTGCACACTCATGCATATTGTGCATCCTGTGTTTGAGGTTCAAACCCTTGAAAAAAACCTATTTTCCTTCAAGAATGCACATCCATTCTTCATACTTTGAGGAAGCCACCATTTTGTCTAGCCGCAGGTGTTTTGCGGATGTTTGATTGAACTACAGGTAACAAAAATTCTCCTTCTGTCAGTCATTCGAGGATCATTAATCACTCTTCTAATATCCACATTCATTTCCTTTGTTACGTTGATATTCATTATGGCCAATAATTTGAGTAATAGTCTTCAAATGTTGACACCACATTGTTTGTTTGTCACAAGGTATTTGAAATAAACAGTTATCATAAACCAAATAGTTCTGTCCAATCTGAAAGATCGTCTGAATGTACCAACAACAATAAATTGATTGTAAAATCAGAACATAATGTCAGTCATGGTTGGTCTTAGTAATAACGATGTGAACATCTCATTCAGCTATAAGTCCTCAATTAATTATTTTGTAAAGTACAGTACTGTACTAGTTCCGATATAAACAAAAATATGAATACAAGAACAAAGATTTTGTAAGCATTTATTTCACAATAACATGATATCACAAACAAACAACTATTTTTAGGCAAATAAATATGATATGTCATGTGTGGAAAATCATTAGTACTGTTAAAGGTGATTTAGTGTAAGTGGATTGACTGTACTGTTGGTACGACTAGGAGGAAAAATGTAATACGTAAAATGTATGCATTTATGGTCTAATCTGTGACTCATCTTGCCAAATGTATGAATCAGTTAACAAAACACGTTGAATTACACACAAAAAAAAATGCCAAGAACTGAATTTTAATGAATGTGTTTAAATAAAGATTTTGGATTTCTATATGTAACAGTAAATTTTCAGTTTAAAATTTATGGAATGAAATTAAAAAAGACATACTATTTAGGCATTAAAACATTTGGATTTATAATATACTTGTCTGACTGACAAGTTCTTTTCTGGACCAACAAAATATCAAGTGTTATCAAGAATGACTGACACTTTTCTTCAACTTTCACGATGTCTGGAGTGTCTACACAAGCAAGCATTTCAGCTTTATATTTCCTGTAGAATATCCTGTCAGATGAAAAATATACACTGAAACCTTGTTAGTCTGGACACTATGGTTCCTTGGGTAAATTTCCAGATTAATGATTTTTTCCATATTAATGAATCAACCCATAGTCTCTTCTTTTTTAGCTTGTCTGTTTCAAAGAAAAAGTTGAGCTATTATGATCGCTGGGTCGTCGTCTGCATCATCGTTGTCTTCGTTGTCATGAAAAACTTGGTTAACTTGATAATAATGACAAAATACAGTAATAAGACAAGGGGCATTATTCTGAAAGCTTTATTTTCAGAGTTATGCCCATTTTTAGTCCCCTACCGGTGTTCACACGGGAGGGGACTATAGGTTTGCCCTCCGTCCGTCCGTCTGTCCGTCCGTCTGCTCAAATCTGGATCCCGCGATAACTTAATAACTAAGCAAGCTAACTTGATGAAACTTGGTTTATGACTAGATGCCAATGTGTAGATTATGCACGTCGTTTTATTTTTGTTCTTCAACTAAAATTGTGGTTGCTATGGTAACGGAAATAGTGAAAATATGGCAAAAATGGGATCCCGCGATAACTTTATAACTAAGCAAGCTAACTTGATGAAACTTGGTATATGACTAGATGGCAATGTGTAGATTATGCACATTGTTTTATTTTTTGTATTCGACTAAAATTGTGGTTGCTATCGTAACGGAAATAGTGAAAATATGGCAAAAAAATGGGATCCCGCGATAACTTTATAACTAAGCAAGCTAACTTGATGAAACTTGGTATATGACTAGATGGCAATGTGTCGATTATGCACGTTGTTTTATTTTTGTTCTTCAACTAAAATTGTGGTTGCTATGTTAATGGAAATAGTGAAAATATGGCAAAAATGGGATTTCACGATAACTTTATAACTAAGCAAGCTAACTTGATGTACAAATCATAGCCCTATGGTGATAAATGACCCCGCACCAGGGGTCACTTGTTTTACATAGAGTTATATAGGAAAATCTTAAAAAATCTTCTTCCATGAATGCATAAGGCCTAGAGCTTAAGTATTTGGTATGAAGCATCATCTTATGGGCCACTACCAAGATTGTACAAATCATAGCCCTATGGTGATAAATGACCCCGCACCAGGGGTCACTTGTTTTACATAGAGTTATATAGGAAAATCTTAAAAAATCTTCTCCTATGAATCCAAAAGGCCTAGAGCTTAGATATTTGGTATGTAGCATCATCTTATGGGCCATTACCAAGATTTTCAAAGTCTTGGCCCTACGGTGATAAATGACCCTGCGCCCAAGTCTTCTCTGAAACCATATGGCCCATTGCTTAGATATTTGGTGTGTAGTATTGTCAGGGGTAAAATGTTTTAGATTAAGTTATATCAGAATCCTTGTCTGTTTAAAAACCTTGACATCAGTTGAAGCAATGGTACTCAGGTGAGCAATTCAGGGCCATCATGGCCCTCTTGTTCCTGTAACTTTTGAAAACTTTAAAATGCCTGTTATTTCAGAACCGTTGTCAACTGGGCACTGATATTTCACATGTGAATTCCTTGTAGCAAGACCTTTCCATCAATGTTACTTTTTTTTACTTTTGACCTTGACCTTTGAACTTTGACATTTTTTAAATATTTAGCAAAAAACTTATATGTTGGCTGTAATTTCTTCACTATTTGACATACAACTTTTATTTTGGTATGCATATTCATCTTTGCAAGGGCTATTCAGATATACCTAAATATTTATCTATCGACCTTGACATTCATACTTATTTTGCCATAACTCTGGGCAAGTTTAAAAATAGATATTTCTTTGTCATTTTTAGCTCACCTGAGCACAAAGTGCTCAAGGTGAGCTTTTGTGATCGCCCTTCGTCCGTCGTAGTGCGTCGTCCGTCGTCAACAATTTGCTTTAAACGACATCTCCTCTGAAACCGCTGGACAGAATTTACTGAAACTTGGCAGGAATGTTCCTTGGGTGAGGCTCTACAAAAGTTGCTAAAATAAAGTTGATCCATGAAGAACTCTGGTTGCCATGGCAACAAAAAGAAAAATAATTTGAAAACTTTAAAAATCATCTCCTTCAAAACTACTGGCCAGATTTCAAAATAATTTGGTACAGATGTTCCTTGGGCCAACCTCTACCAAAGTTGCTAAAATTATTCCGATCCGTAAAAAAACATGGCCGCCAGGGGCAGGGCTTATTTGCCTTATATGTATATAGAGAAACCTTTAAACAAC
Source organism: Solen grandis (assembly GCA_021229015.1). Classification (NCBI taxonomy): domain Eukaryota; kingdom Metazoa; phylum Mollusca; class Bivalvia; order Adapedonta; family Solenidae; genus Solen; species Solen grandis. The sequence continues at coordinate 14,629,043 of CM037784.1, forward strand.
ATCTCCTCTGAAACCACTGGACAGATTTAGATTAAACTTGGCAGGGATGATCCTTGGGTCAGCCTTCACAAAAGTTGCTAAAATAAACTTGATCCATGTAGAACTCTGGTTGCCATGGCAACAAAAATAAAAAATAAAATGAAAACTTTAAAAATCATCTTCTTCAAAACTACTGGCCAGATTTTAAAATAAATTGGTACAGATGTTCCTTGGGTCAACCTCTACCAAAGTTGCTAAAATTATTCCGATCCGTAAAAAAACATGGCCGCCAGGGGCAGGGCTTATTTGCCTTATATGTATATATAGAAACCTTTAAACAACATCTCCTCTGAAACCACTGGACAGATTTAGATTAAACTTGGCAGGGATGATCCTTGGGTCAACCTTCACAAAAGTTGCTAAAATAAACTTGATCCATGTAGAACTCTGGTTGCCATGGCAACAAAAATAAAAATAAATATGAAAACTTTAAAAATCATCTTCTTCAAAACTACTGGCCAGATTTTAAAATAAATTGGTACAGATGTTCCTTGGGTCAACCTATTTATCTCAGGTGAGCGATTTAGGACCATCATGGGCCTCTTGTTCATTTTATTTTTATATATACTGGTTTGTCATCATATGTACCAGTACAGGTGTAATTTTGGTCATGATTATTAGGCAGATGAAAAAAAGCATTTTTAGCTCACCTGAGCACAACGTGCTTATGGTGAGCTTTTCTGATCGTCTTTTGTCCGTCGTCTGTCGTCCCTGTGTGCATGCATCCGTCCATCGTCAACAATTTCTTTAAACAGCATCTCCTTCTAAACTACTCACTGGATTTTGATAAAACTTCACAGGAATGTTCATTATGGGGCCCTTTACCACAGTTGTTAAAATTATTTTGATTGGTCAAAAATCTAGGTCACAGGAGCTAAAAATAGATTTTAAAAATGAAAATTCTTCTCAGAAACCACAAGGCCTAGCCTTTAGATTTTTGGTATGTAGCATAGATCTTATGACTCTCTACCAAGATAGTTCAAATTATGACCCTGGGGTCAAAATTGGCCCCGTCCCAGGGGTCACTTGATTAAACATAGGCTAATATAGAAAAAAACTTTTAAAATCTTCTTCTCAGAAACCACAAAGCCTGGGGTTTAGATATTTGGTGTGCAGCATTGTCTAGTAGATCACAACCAAGTTTGTTCAAATCATGGCCCTGGGGTCAAAGTTGGCCCCGCCATAGGGGTCACCTGATTTTACATAGGCTAATATTGGAAAAAAACTTGAAAAATCTTCTTCTCAGAAACCACAAAGCATAGAGTTCAGATATTTGGTGTGTAGCATTGTCTAGTGGATCTCTACCAAGTTTGTTAAAATCATGACCCTGGGGTCAAAATTGGCCCAGCCCCAGGGGTCACTTGATTAAACATAGGCTAAGATAGAAAAAAACTTTTAAAATCTTCTTCTCAGAAACCACAAAGCCTGGGGTTTAGATATTTGGTGTGCAGCATTGTCTAGTAGATCACTACCAGGTTTGTTCAAATCATGGCCCTGGGGTCCCATTTTTGGCCCCGCCAAGGGGTCACCTGATTTTACATAAGCTAATATAGGAAAAAACTTGAAAAATCTTCTTTTCAGAAACCACAAGATCTGGAGTTTATATATTTTGTATGTAACATGGGCTAATAGACCTCTACCAAGTTTGTTCAAATCATGACCCTGGGGTCAAAATTGGCTCTACCCCAGGGGTCACTTGATTTTTCATAGCCTAATGATACCAGGTGAGTGATCCAGGGCCATCATGGCCCTCTTGTTTTTTAGCTCACCTGAGCACAAAGTGCTAAAGGTGAGCTTTTGTGATCGCCCGTTGTCCGTCGTCCATCGTCCGTGCGTGCGTGCGTCCGTCGTCAACTTTTCGTTCAAACGACTTCTCCTCCTAAACCACTTGGCCAATTTCAAAAATTGTTTTGCAGGAAAGTTCCTTGGCAGACTCTCTACCAAAGTTGTTCAAATGGTTCCAGTCCATTGCATAATTAGATCACAGGAGCTAAAAATAGATTTTAAAAGTGAAATCTTAAAAAAACTTCTTCTCCAAATCCAAAAGGCCTAGAGCTTAGATATTTGGTATGTAGCATTGTCTAATGAACCATTACCAAGATTGTTCAAATCATTGCCCTGAGGTGATAAATGACCCCGCTCCAGGGGTCACTTGTTTTACATTGAGTTATATAGGAAAAACTTAAAAAATATTTCTACTCTGAAACCATAAGGCCAAGAGCTAAGATATTTGGTATGTAGCATCATCTAATGGGCCATTACCAAGATTGTTCAAATCATGGCCCTACGGTGATAAATGACCCTGCGCCAGGGGTCACTTGTTTTACATAGAGTTATATAGGAAAATCTTTAAAAATCTTCTTCTATGAAACCATTAGGCCTAGAGCTTGTATTTGGTATGAGATATCTTATGGATTACCAAGATTGTTTAAATCATAGCCCTAGGTGATAAATGACCCCGCACCAGGGGTCACTTGTTTTACATAGAGTTATATAGGAAAATCTTAAAAAATCTTCTTCCATGAATGCATAAGGCCTAGAGCTTAAGTATTTGGTATGAAGCATCATCTTATGGGCCACTACCAAGATTGTACAAATCATAGCCCTATGGTGATAAATGACCCCGCACCAGGGGTCACTTGTTTTACATAGAGTTATATAGGAAAATCTTAAAAAAGAGCTAAGATTTTTGGTATGTAGTAGCATCTAATGGTTCATTACAAAGATTTTCAAAGTCTTGGCCCTACGGTGATAAATGACCCTGCGCCCAAGTCTTCTCTGAAACCATATGGCCCATTGCTTAGATATTTGGTGTGTAGTATTGTCAGGGGTAAAATGTTTTAGATTAAGTTATATCAGAATCCTTGTCTGTTTAAAAACCTTGACATCAGTTGAAGCAATGGTACTCAGGTGAGCAATTCAGGGCCATCATGGCCCTCTTGTTCCTGTAACTTTTGAAAACTTTAAAATGCCTGTTATTTCAGAACCGTTGTCAACTGGGCACTGATATTTCACATGTGAATTCCTTGTAGCAAGACCTTTCCATCAATGTTACTTTTTTTTACTTTTGACCTTGACCTTTGAACTTTGACATTTTTTTTTCTTCACTATTTGACATACAACTTTTATTTTGGTATGCATATTCATCTTTGCAAGGGCTATTCAGATATACCTAAATATTTATCTATCGACCTTGACATTCATACTTATTTTGCCATAACTCTGGGCAAGTTTAAAAATAGATATTTCTTTGTCATTTTTAGCTCACCTGAGCACAAAGTGCTCAAGGTGAGCTTTTGTGATCGCCCTTCGTCCGTCGTAGTGCGTCGTCCGTCGTCAACAATTTGCTTTAAACGACATCTCCTCTGAAACCGCTGGACAGAATTTACTGAAACTTGGCAGGAATGTTCCTTGGGTGAGGCTCTACAAAAGTTGCTAAAATAAAGTTGATCCATGAAGAACTCTGGTTGCCATGGCAACAAAAAGAAAAATAATTTGAAAACTTTAAAAATCATCTCCTTCAAAACTACTGGCCAGATTTCAAAATAATTTGGTACAGATGTTCCTTGGGCCAACCCACCAAAGTTGCGAAACCTTTAAACAACATCTCCTCTGAAACCACTGGACAGATTTAGATTAAACTTGGCAGGGATGATCCTTGGGTCAGCCTTCACAAAAGTTGCTAAAATAAACTTGATCCATATAGAACTCTGGTTGCCATGGCAACAAAAAGAAAAAAAATATGAAAACTTTAAAAATCATCTTCTTCAAAACTACTGGCCAGATTTTAAAATAAATTGGTACAGATGTTCCTTGGGTCAACCTATTTATCTCAGGTGAGCGATTTAGGACCATCATGGGCCTCTTGTTCATTTTATTTTTATATATACTGGTTTGTCATCATATGTACCAGTACAGGTGTAATTTTGGTCATGATTATTAGGCAGATGAAAAAAAGCATTTTTAGCTCACCTGAGCACAACGTGCTTATGGTGAGCTTTTCTGATCGTCTTTTGTCCGTCGTCTGTCGTCCCTGTGTGCATGCATCCGTCCATCGTCAACAATTTCTTTAAACAGCATCTCCTTCTAAACTACTCACTGGATTTTGATAAAACTTCACAGGAATGTTCATTATGGGGCCCTTTACCACAGTTGTTAAAATTATTTTGATTGGTCAAAAATCTAGGTCACAGGAGCTAAAAATAGATTTTAAAAATGAAAATTCTTCTCAGAAACCACAAGGCCTAGCCTTTAGATTTTTAGCTCACCTGAGCACTTGTGCTCGGGTGAGCTTTTGTGATCGCCTTTTGTCCGTCGTGCGTCGTGCGTCGTGCGTCGTCCGTCGTCCGTCGTCCGTCGTCAACAATTGCTTGTGAACACTCTAGAGGCCACAGTTTTGGCCCAATCTTCATGAAACTTGGTCAGGATGTTTGTCTACATGATATCTCGGATGAGTTCAAAATTGGGTCATGTGGGGTCAAAAACTAGGTCACCAGGTCAAATCTTAGAAAAAGCTTGTGAACACTCTACAGGCCATAGTTTTGGCCCAATCTTCATAAAATTTGGTCAGGATGTTTGTCTACATGATATCTCAGATGAGTTCGAAATTGGGTCACATGGGGTCAAAAACTAGGTCACCAGGGAAAATCTTAGAAAAACCTTGTGAACACTCTAGAGGCCACAGTTTTAGCCCAATCTTCAATAGATTTGGTCAGGATGTTTGTCTAATTGATATATTGGATGAGTTTGAAAATGAGTCACATGAGGTCAAAAACTAGGTCACCAGGTCAAATCTAAGAAAAACCTTGTGAACACTCTAGAGGCCTACATTTTTGTCCCAGTCTTCATTAAACTTAATATGAATGATGACTGCATGAATTCCCAGTCGAGTGCAAATTCAGGTAGGATCAATATGTAGGTCACTTAGTCAAATGTTAGAAAAACACTTTTAGATTCCAGATTTTTTTTCATTATGCCTAACACTGCCATCTTACTCAGGTGAGCGACACAGGGCCATCTTGGCCCTCTTGTTGGTATGTAGCATAGATCTTATGACTCTCTACCAAGATAGTTCAAATTATGACCCTGGGGTCAAAATTGGCCCCGCCCTAGGGGTCACCTGATTTTACATAGGCTAATATTGGAAAAAAACTTGAAAAATCTTCTTCTCAGAAACCACAAAGCATAGAGTTCAGATATTTGGTGTGTAGCATTGTCTAGTGGATCTCTACCAAGTTTGTTAAAATATACCCTGGGGTCAAAATTGG
>CM037784.1:14634448-14684448 GCA_021229015.1 Solen grandis
GCCTTGTTTCTATTGACCGGTAGGTGTTAGGCAGTTCTGCTGGGGCAGCATTGTTAACTAAAGACTCCTGTGTCAAAGATTTTTAGTCTTATTATTTAATCTTTTTTTTTTTTTTTATTGTAGTCATAAGAGATGGACCAACAAAAGGAAGAAAAGTGTTTCATATAGAAAAGACCACAAGAAAAAGACCAGGAGTGTGCTGCCCTAAAGGAAAAGTTGGAACAACTAGAGACTCAAATTAGAGAATAGCAACATTTTACTGTGGGAGGTGAAAGGGAAAGAATAAAAAGCATCTTTTGGGGGAATTACACAGGAATTACACATGTAAACTTTTATTTTTTAGTGTCCTTTTTGCTCCCAAATCCTATTTCTAAAAGAAATTATGGAAGAAGTGATACCTGTTATTCAAGAAATGGTTGTGCATTTTTCTTTCTATGTAGATTTGGATTAAAGAATCATGCAATGAGATTTTATTTGAATCTTTAATCAGTTATAGTGATTTTCAATTAAGTTTAAGAAATGTTTTACTTAAGTTAGGTCAGATAGAGATGCCATAATTTCAAAATGCCACCTGAATTCAATAGCTTATCCAGCTAAAATTAGTGTTGATTGATGATACTGAATTATCTAGAACTTGAATTAAAATGTTATGGGTATACAGTCAGCTGTAATAGGAGGGTGTTAATATTCATATGTGAGCAAAGTGGATCTTTTCCATTGTTTAGGGATTTATTGGCACATGACAATCATCAGGATAATGATTTACAATAGTTTTACTATGCATAATGAGTCTTAAGAAATGGTTCTCTTGCTTAATACTGCTCCATCATAGACAAGCTCATCAAAGATGTCAGCACCAGATACATATCTCAGAAAATTTTAAGCATAAGGTGGCATATTGAAAAATTAATAGCTATGGTAAAACATTCAAATTTCTATCTCAAAATGTGCATATTGAAAGAGTAATAGCAATGGTAAAACATTCAAAATTCTAGCTCACATAATTCTTACATCACTATTTACACTGGCAGATAAGATTTGGACAGTAATTGAAATGTTTCTGTGAAAGCAAAATAAACAGTTTCTTGTTTTATTTCTGACAATGTTCATGTAGATGCTACTAGAGAGAAAATGTTACCAAGTCCCTTTACTTAGAAAGTGTTAACCACAGTTCATGTTAATAACAAAATGGTTGAGATAAAACATATACAATTTTGTAATCCAAGTTTGGTTAAGTATACTACTCAAAGTTTGCTAAGCACCACCCGCTATTTTCCCATAGAGTCACATGAAAACACATGCTTAATGTAATGCTATGCACCTGAAAGGAAAGCGTTAGCTGACCATCATTTTTACGCATAGTTTTTGTCAAAATGATAGAAAAGAGACTCAAAAATGAGTTACAACGATTTAGCCAATTCCTGTCATAAGTTTGCAAATTCACAAAAGTGTGTTTTTTGCAACAAATGGCAAGTTTAATCTTGTGATCAATACAGAAAAAAATTACCATGAACAGGTCAACATTGTTACAAATATCCTTTAAAATATTCCATTTAGAAAACAGGAATATTTGAAGATCAAAGTTCTGAATTTAGCTGACTTTGAATTTTAAGGTGTTTTCTCAAAATTTCGCACTTTCTAATTATGATTAATTCCCAGTATTGAGGATCCGAAAGGCTAATTTTTTGTAACTGGTAGTAAGTTTGGTACATAAACAATACTTCTGCATAAAAAGCAAGATTTGTTTTAATGTAAACTTTAATGTAGCATGCCTTTAAAGTCGCTTGTCCTAGCAGGTAAATCTATAGGAAAATAGCCGGTGGTGCTTAGCAAATTTTGAGTAGTATATTTGAATCAGCATGTTTTTTTCTACCTCAAGTAATTGTTTTTATGCCATATAAAGTTGTGTTTAAATTTACACTCACTGCAACAGTATTTCAGCCATAAAGCTACTTTATCTTAGGTAAATTATTCATTAGATCTTGATTTTTTAAATAAGGCCTTCGGTAAAGTAATCGTGGGCCTTTTTATTTATTATTCCCACATTTGAAGACCGTTAGGCAAGTATTTTATCGATATATTATCCTGTATATGAGTTCGGGAATCAGATGCTACAGCATCAGTGGCAGCCATCTTGAAAGTTAGCTTGTGAGGCATAGCAACAATAACTAAGGACGGCGCGTTATGCGGAAAAGCTCGGAACGGTCCATATGCCCATATTATGTGCTGTCCTAAAATGCACCATGTTCAAACAAATCAAGGGCCATAATCCTGGTGGTCCTGGGTGATTTGGCTGATAATCAAACTTGGCCGAGATATTACGCCCATACAAATTGTCAGCAAGTTTTAAGGGGATAAAAAAACAACATTTTAAATAGTAGTCAAGATACTGATAATTAAATATCTTTTTTAACAAAGCAAGGACCATAATCCAGGAGAGCTTGGGGTGATTCGACTGGAAATCAAACTTGTTTGAGATATTATGCCCATATACATTGTCAGCAAATTTGAAGAGGATCAGATCCAAACTGTTTGAATAGGAATCCAGACACTGTTCATTTCACATATTTTCACATATCAAGGGCCATAACCCAGGATTGCCTGAGGAATTTGTCTGGAAATCAAATTTGTCTGAGATATTATGCCCAGAGGATCGAATCAAAACTGTTTGAATAGGAAGCCCGAAAACTGTAAATTTTTCACATTTTAAGCAAATCAAGGACCATAATCCTGAAGTACCTAGGGCGATTTGGCTGGAAACCAAACTTGTCCGAGATTTTATGCCCATACAAACTGTAAGCAAGTTTGAAGAGGATCGGATCCAAACTGTTTGAAAAGGAGTCCGGACACTGTTAATTTCACATATTTTCAACAAATCAAGGTCCATAATCCAGGAGTGCCTGGGGCTATTTGGCTTGAAATTGAACTTGTCCAAGATATTATGTCCATACACATTGTCAGCAAGTTTGAAGAGGATCGGATTAAAACTGTTTGAATAGGAGTCCGGACACTGCGAACGACGCCACCCACCAAACTGCCCGCCCGATTGCCATAAATGAATTTGTACGGGTGTATAAAAACCTTAAACGCAAAGGTAAACCTGAGGAAGAACAATCAATTTCAGCATGTTCATCCAACTGTGAAATATAGGTCACAGCATGACTTTGCATACATATTACATAGATCATATCAAGATGTACATGTGTACCTAGTTTCATCAGGATGTGAAGTCATCTTCATAGAAAAAAAACTTAAAGGCAAAGGTAAACCAGAGGTGTGACAGACTGACAGACGCACAGACCAACGGAGTTGGTGGGGCAAAAAAACAGGACCCCTACAATAGAAGATTAACATACTGCCTTTCAGAATAAAGGCATGTGTTTTTAGTCAAATTACCAATCTCTCCTTATCTTTGAAAAGACAAAGTTCACTACATGATAAAAGTTAAATGGGAAAAATCTATAACTTCCATATTGTTACATGCATAGTTCACTTAAAATATATCTTTGATTTTTTTTTTCTCATTTATGCATGAATGTGTATACTTAACCAACGTATTGTATTTCATAACACCAGACACATGCCATACCTTCTTATCAGTGGGCAAAGCATGTGTTTATTTTGACCAGATATGTCACCTTTATGTATCGCCTGTACCGGTCTACACCGGTATAACAGTCTAGGTTTTCCCAAATCAGTTTCTTCCCTGGGGAAAAATCTGACTGGTCAGGTTTTTCCCCCGGGGAATATATCCAATATATATTGTGCGTCATGGTGGGGAAATTCTGGCCTAGTCAGTTTTTTTCCCCTGTCATTAAAGTGTGCATGATGGTGGGGAAATTCTGGCCAAGTCAGTTTTTCCCCCCCTGTCATGTAAATTGTGCATGATGGTGGGGAAATTCTGGACCAGTTAGTTTTTTCCACCTTGTCATATAGATTGTGTTTGACGGTTAGGCAATGCTGGCCCCGTCAATTCCCCCCCCCCCCCTAATATATTGTGAGTGAAGGTGTGGAAATTCTGGCCTAGTCAGTTTTTTCCCCCCTATCCAATATATTGCGAATGTAGGTGGGGAAATTCTGGTTTAGTCAGTTTTTCCCTCCATTTATGAATTTCCCACCATCACGCACAAACTAAATGACAGGGGGGAAAAACTGACTAGGCCAGAATTTCTCAACCATCACTTACAATATATTGGGGGTGGGGGGGGGGGGGGACTGACTAGGCCAGAATTTCCCCCATCATCATGCACAATATATTGGATAGGGGGGACAAAACTGACTAAGCCAGAATTTCTCCACCATCACACACAATTTAAATTACAGGGGAGAAAAAACTGACTGGGTCAGAATTTTTCCACCATCACGTACAATATATTGGAAAGGGGGGGAAAACTGACTGGTCCAGAATTTCCCAACCTTCATGCGCAATCTACATGACAGAGGGTAAAAACTGACGAGGCCAGAATTTCCCCACCATCACGCACAATATATTAGATAGGGGAAAAAAAACTGACTAGGTCCAGAATTTCCCCACCTCCAAAACTCCAAAACCTTAAAAATAGAGGGGGGGGGGGGACTGGGCTGTTACACTGGTATACCGTCAAGTCTTGTTACGATACTGTTTGTTCCCAGGAAAATCGTCGTTATAATGAAAATGTTGTTATATTGAAATGAGTAAGATGTAAAAAACACTTTTAAGAAAGTATTGACCACATCTTCTTCACAGTATCTATTTTAAGTACATGTATTCTATGCACATCATATAATACAGAAATAATAATTATAGACATGATTAAAAATGTATATTCCCTTTAAAAACATAACAAGAGGCCCATGATGGCCCTAAATCGCTCACCTGAGATAAATAGGTTGACCCAAGGAACATCTGTACCAATTTATTTTAAAATCTGGCCAGTAGTTTTGAAGCAGATGATTTTTAAAGTTTTCATATTTTTGTTCTTTTTGTTGCCATGGCAACCAGAGTTCTATATGGATCAAGTTTATTTTAGGAACTTTTGTGAAGGTTGACCCAAGGATCATTCCTGCCAAGTTTAATCAAATTCTGTCCAGTGGTTTCTCCAGTGGTTTCAGAGGAAATGTTGATTAAAGTTTTCCCTATATACATATAAGGCAAATAAGCCCCACCCCTGGCGGCCATATTTTTTACGGATCGGAAAATTTTTAGCAACTTTGGTAGAGGTTGACCCAAGAAACATCTGTACCAATTTATTTTAAAATCTGGCCAGTAGTTTTGAAGAAGATAATATTTAAAGTGTCATATTTTTTTCTTCTTTTTGTTGCCATGGCAACCAGAGTTCTACATGGATCAACTTTATTTTAGCAACTTTTGTGAAGGTTGACCCAAGGATCATCCCTGCCAAGTTTAATCAAATTCTGTCCAGTGGTTTCAGAGGAGATGTTGTTTAAAGGTTTCTCTATATACATATAAGGCAAATAAGCCCCGCCTCTTGCGGCCATGTTTTTTTACGGATCGGAATAATTTTAGCAACTTTGGTAGAGGTTGATCCAAGGAACTTCTGTACCAATTTATTTTAAAATCTGGCCATTAGTTTTGAAGAAGATGATTTTTAAAGTTTTCATTTTTTTTTCTTTTTGTTGCCATGGCAACCAGAGTTCTACATGGATCAAGTTTATTTTAGCAACTTTTGTGAAGGTTGACCCAAGGATCATCCCTGCCAAGTTTAATCAAATTCTGTCCAGTGGTTTCAGAGGAGATGTTGTTTAAAGGTTTCTCTATATACATATAAGGCAAATAAGTCCCGCCCCTGGCGGCTATGTTTTTTTACGGATCGGAATAATTTTAGCAACTTTGGTAGAGGTTGACCCAAGGAACATCTGTACCAATTTATTTTAATATCTGGCCAGTAGTTTTGAAGAAGATGATTTTTAAAGTTTTCATATTTTTTTTTCTTTTTGTTGCCATGGCAACCAGAGTTCTATATGGATCAAGTTTATTTTAGCAACTTTTGTGTAGGTTGACCCAAGGATCATTCCTGCCAAGTTTAATCAAATTCTGTCCAGTGGTTTCAGAGGAGATGTTGTTTAAAGGTTTCTCTATATACATATAAGGCAAATAAGCCCCGCCTCTTGCGGCCATGTTTTTTTACGGATCGGGATAATTTTAACAACTTTGGCAGAGGTTGACCCAAGGAACATCTGTACCAAATTATTTTGAAATCTGGCCAGTAGTTTTGAAGGAGATGATTTTTAAAGTTTTCAAATTATTTTTCTTTTTGTAGCCATGGCAACCAGAGTTCTTCATGGATCAACTTTATTTTAGCAACTTTTGTAGAGTCTCACCCAAGGAACATTCCTGCCAAGTTTCATTAAATTCTGTCCAGCGGTTTCAGAGGAGATGTCGTTTAAAGCAAATTGTTGACGACGGACGACGGACAACGGACGACGGACGACGCACGACGACGGACGCCGGACGAAGGGCGATCACAAAAGCTCACCTTGAGCACTTTGTGCTCAGGTGAGCTAAAAAATTGCATCCATCAATAGTGAGATTTGCATTCACTCAATTGAACGTCGGATTAATAATCCCCTTGTTTGCACCCGAAAGAATAGAAAGTTCCAAAACAAACAATTACACTGGGTTTGTTCTACAAGCCAGTACAGACCGTAATCCGTTCAAGTACACCAAATCTGCGTTCCGTTTGCGTTGGAACATCGTTTCATTTGCGTTTGCAAATCGTTTCATTTGCGTTTATCGTTTACGTTTCTAAACGATAAACACTGGATATAAACGCTGAATGCATCTATAAACGATTACAAACGCATTTGCATTTCAACTTCGTTTATTTTCGAACCGTTCTCCGTTTGCGTTCACCGTTCACCGTTTGCGTTCACCGTTTGCATCGTTTTTCGTTTACCGTTTACACAAACGCATCATCTCTGACACTGCTTTCTGCACGTATCGGACCCAAACCATTTCGGAACCTAGACTAATGGGACCCTAGTGAAATCGTACCCCTGGACCTATCTGTCTATACATTCTAAACGCTTTTGTAACTCTAACAATACATCTACATCAAGAGAGCAGTTTTGGATGACGATAAACAATAATAACACCTATTTCTGTTTGTAGATCTTGCAGATAGTGGAAAGATATTTTCTTCTGAAAGCTTATATACCGTCAATAATGTGGGTTGTATAAAAATGTCTCCGTCTGTCATTGGTCAGTCAGAAAGGAATGTTGTTAATATACTAATTACATCCGGTCATCCTTCTTGGTGAGGTATTGTTTCAACGATAACGCCCCTTCCCCTCATCATTAGACTTCGCAACCTAACACACATACAGAACGGAAGTGGGAATAAACAGGTATGGGGTGCTAGTGCTGTATGGTGTCATTTTTTGTGACACTTAGTGAAATTCACAATTGTATTTGTTTCATTCAGATTTTGGTGAAATTTCTAGAAGGAAATTTTTGATCAATACAAGATATTAAAACGTAAATAAAAAACACTTTAAAGCATGATAAGTTTTTAGCATGTCACTTTTTAGCAAGACTGATAACATTTGTTTTAAATTGTCCAATGTATGCAGATACATGGTACACGTAGACACTTTATTTCAAGGTATTATGGTAAATGTATAGCTTTACTGCAAACAGATAACAAACCACTGGGATTTTGTTCAAAAAACATTAAATCAAGAGGAATTGTATTCTTTAATTTAGAAAGTTATTCTGATAGGCAGTTCATTAGTTAAATTTTTCTTCTTCGTTTTGTAGGCATGTACGTTTATCAATGTAATCAACTACCAAGACATTGTAAAACAATTTAGGTCTACTATATATCAATAGTCATCTTCACATGAGCATTTCTTTTTTATATAACAGGTGTTTATCCCGGTGTTTATAACTGAAATTTGTCCGACTCGTATAAATAATGGGGTGGCAGATATTCACGTCATAAACATATTGCATTGTGTCACTTGTGTGTAACAATATATTTAGACTTAAATGATACAATTTTCCGTTGTTGAAATTTATCGAGAACGTATTTAGAGAAAAAAAAAAAACAACATGATTAATGGATAAAAAAAAAATTAATAAAATATTACAACAACCACGTGTAACAAACAAGCTCTCTTAATTTATCGGCTAATATTGTACATGTAGTCAATTTGGGGAATCTTCGGCAATTTCATACATACAAGCTGCCGGATGTTGTCATAATGACTAATCAGCCTATCACACTAACTTAGACAATTATCTTCTCAAAGTGTCACAATACCCGTTCGCCAATACACTGACTGGTCTAGTCGCCGTTAATAAACGCTTATACAAACACATGAATAGAGAACCAATTCTAGGCCGCTTTTATGTTTATTACATAAACAAAAATAAATCTTATGACGGGGGAAAGAAAAAATCCCTTTTTACTTTATTGTAAACATTTAAAACATTTTTTTACAATTGTATCACTCATTTATTTAACAAAAAAAATGCTTTTGGCATAAATGAATGCACTATTGATGTGTTTTTTTTTTCGTTAAAATATAATTGCACTGTCAACATAACCACGATAAACTTAGAGAATATCCGAATCCCATACCTCAGCGTTTAATGCAAACATTTTGATACCGTTTATCGTTTGCGTTTATCGTTTGCGTTTATCGTTTTGTATAGTTCGTTTGCGTTTGGCCGTGAAACGTTCGATCGTTTACGTTTTCGTTTAACGTTTCGTTTGCGTTCCGTTCGTGTTTCGTTTGCGTTTGAATAGCGTTTCGTTTACGTTCGTTTGGTGTACTTGAACGGATTACGGTCTGTAGGTGGTGCTGTTTACAGGTAAACAGCTAATTTAACTTGCTGAATTTCCAATGTGTATCAACCAATGCGGTAATTTTTAGTGACAACCATTTTCCAAAAATAAAGTTTCAGTAAATATCGGTCATTTTTTGTCATTGTATGGTTCATATCCTGATTAGTAGTTTCAAGTCTGTAGTACAAATACTTTCTGAGTTATGTGCGTCACAAGCATAAAATTCCATATTTTTCAAAAACAAAAGCCCGTAACTCTGTCAACTTCAATGGTGGTTCGATGAAAATGCCCAGGTGCGCAAGTTCATGTCCTATATAATATATCCATGAAGTATCAAGTCTGTAGTACAAATACTTTCTGAGTTATGCGTGTCACAAAGTTTTGGGACAGAGGGACGGACATACATACAGTCAAAGGCAAATCTATATGCCCCACCCCCTTTTTGGTGTCAGAATCCGAAAAAAAATGTTATAATGGGATTAAAATGTATTGAAAAAGTTTTGTTCCCAATATGGATAAGATTACAGGCGAAGAAAATACTAAACAAAGAAACAATTTTTGCTCTTTTTAAATTAGCAGCTGATTATCCGAGTTCTTGATTGAAGTTCATAAATTAATTCATATATTCAATCAATAACTTTGACAGTCACTTAACATATACTCGAAATACAATAAAAAAAATAATCAAAGCTTACAAAGTTTTGTTAATCGGAACAAGAGGCCCATGATGGCCCTAAATCGCTCACCTGAGATAAATAGGTTGACCCAAGGAACATCTGTACCAATATATTTTAAAATCTGGCCAGTAGTTTTGAAGAAGATGATTTTTAAAGTTTTCATATTTTTTTTTCTTTTTGTTGCCATGGCAACCAGAGTTCTACATGGATCAACTTTATTTTAGCAACTTTTGTGAAGGTTGACCCAAGGATCATCCCTGCCAAGTTTAATCAAATTCTGTCCAGTGGTTTCAGAGGAGATGTTGTTTCAAGGTTTCTCTATATACATATAAGGCAAATAAGCCCCACCCCTGGTGGCCAATATTTTTTTACGGATCGGAATAATTTTAGCAACTTTGGTAGAGGTTGACCCAAGGAACATCTGTACCAATTTATTTTAAAATCTGGCCAGTAGTTTTGAAGAAGATGATTTTTAAAGTTTTCATTTTTTTTTCTTTTTGTTGACATGGCAACCAGAGTTCTACATGGATCAAGTTTATTTTAGCAACTTTTGTGAAGGTTGACCCAAGGATCATTCCTGCCAAGTTTAATCATATTCTGTCCAGTGGTTTCAGAGGAAATGTTGATTAAAGTTTTCCCTCTTTACATATAAGGCAAATAAGCCCCCTGGTGACCATGTTTTTCACGGATCGGAAATTTTTTAGCAACTTTGGTAGATACAATATTTCTCTCTCTCTCGTTAGACACTGTCTAAATACCTTAAATATCATCTGTAGTATGTGTACATTTTATTTAGTTTGGTGGGTTAATGTAGAACTTGAAAAAAAAAAAATGCTCCAAAAGAGAACACATGTGTTAGAGTACTAGATAATTTATCAGTAAATTATTGTTATCATTTGTTTTTATTGTGATTGTTATCATAACACATAATCATAAAAAATATATTTATAAATAATCTTCATTAAAAGAAACAAAATCTTTTTCTCATTACATGTGCTTAACATTGGTCTCGATGGAGATCGCAGAGTCTGTCGCTTTCTATGGGGGACCGTAATTTAGTTTGTCTCCATTTCCTGTCGCCTGTTATGTTTATTTCAGATGAACACACGGTTTACCAGTTTTAGGTGTCGGTAAATATTGTTAACAACTTGAAGTTTTTGCATATTTCTGAACTTGTAGTTAAATCAAGCTTGCAGGTATAAAAATGTCATGTAAACTGTGCTATTGCAATTTTTTTGAAATTTAACAAAAGGCAATAACTCAATAAATATGATGTGCAGAGTTACAGTTCTCATGCAAGACACTTCTTGGCAATAGGATCTATACACCCGTGAAGTTTCAAGTTAATAGCTATGATACTTCTTTGCTTTGAAAAAAAATAAGATAAATTAATAGCTTTGATACTTTCTGAGTTATGCTCTAGACAAAAAGTGTGCCAGACAGACAACCTCTGAAATCCAAACACCTGTGGGACCTACCAAAAAGTTCGGATTTTGGAAGTTTCCGGAATTCAGAAGTCTGGACTGAATTAGATTAGCACATATGTATTGATGTTTATTAATGGTTGTGAATAGTGTCATTTTCATTTATATGTGTAACAGTGTTTGTATTGGTTGCTAAGTGTAATTATCATCAAATCCTTCGAAGCTTTACCTTATACATGTACAGTCAAACTTGTCCAAGCGACCACGTCTATTAAGCGACATGTTGTCTTAAACGACCATTTTATTTACCCCCGAAAATATTTACTCTATATTTCTTATTTATTAAGCGACTTTTGTCTTAAACGACTAGCGACCACTAATTATCATTTCGAGTCTACTAAAATAGGCACGCATTAAGCGACCCTGTCCCACCTTTAGCCCCAGGGAATTATGGATTGACCAGGCGTGTACCGTATTTTCCACTTGAATGATTCACCCTGACTCCCCCCTGGGTTGCTGCAAAGGACATGTAAATGACCCCATTGTTTGTGTTACTTAGGGTTTTTCACGCGTTTGCTAAATATAGTTTTGTTATTCGCAACAATAAGACAATAGAAAAGGATTTCTTAAACGCCGAGAGTAACCGCATCTTTTATCATCCGGGGCTATCAAAGGCGCCGCTTCGAATCATTAGGAAAACTGTTTCAATTTGGAAAACAGGAAGTTTTTAATTTAGAAAACAGTTTTAATCAGCTAATAATGGAGAAAAAACAATTAACATCTAGATTAATCTTCAATGTTATCGCTCAGTATCGCATTTGTAATCAACGCATCAACATGTCGAAATGGAGATTGACTCTATAAGTATTTTATACTTTCGTCAAAATCCAGTTGCTTTGCTATGATGCATTTTTGCAATAAAATATGTTTAAACTAACATGTCGAAACGAAAAGTGCTAACTTTACAGGAACGGATTAATGTGATTGAACTGTCAAAAAGTAAAAGTGCACGGAAAATCGCGGAGGAATTGGGTGTTGGAAAAACTCAGATTCAGTCTATTCTTAAGAGGAAGGCTGATGTGTTGGAGGACTTTGAGAACAATGTGAATAGTGATAGCAAAAGACGTCGTCGTATGAGTTTACTTTAAAAAAGAAATGTAAATAAAAATCAATTACAGATGTTGTCTTTTTTTTATTTTGTGTGTGAGAGAGAGAGATTCACCTAAGTGAATATTTCAACAACAATAGCAAAAACAAACAAATCATGCAAACATACATATACATGTATAAATGAGCAAATTAAGATTGGAGAGAGAGAAAATTCACGTATAAAAAAATAATACAATATATTTACTACTACTAAAATTTATCAATTTTATTAAAAGAACACATTTCATTCACATGCAAACACATTTGCACATACAATATACATGGATAATGGGATACCATTATTTTCACACTGTCGTGTGTATTTTATTAAGAGACCGTTTTATTAAGAGACCATTTTTTTTTTTTTGCAAAACGGTTATGTTAATGTGATTTCTCAAAATCTAATTATCTTACTTCTCTTTCTCTCTACCTCCCTTCTTCTTTCTTCTCTCTCTCTACTTGCCTTTTATTTCCCTCTCTCTGTCTTTATTTGCCATTTTTATGTCAAAATGGGTTATGCTAATGTTGATTCCAAGCACTATTTGTCTTTTTCTTTCTTTCTCTCAACATTAATTTTTGCCACTTACGAAAAACTTATGAACACATTGCAAATATTAATTAATCCACTTATCACCACCTTAATCATTTACAATGTGTCACTATCTAATTGCCTATGTATTCGCCAGCACAAACTTGGAGGCGGAAACATGTTGTGATTCTTACGCTTGTCAAAATAATAGACAAATTTTGATTTTAACATGTGTCAAAATAACGATCACCGCTGATTAATAAACAATCAAATAGGGAGAAAATTAGGGAATAATTTGCCGCAGGGTATACAGTTTCCGGTCTGATTACCTGTCAAGCTAGTAGCACTGTTCTGATTTCAGAGGTAAAATAGCGTTGATATAACCAAATATTTACAAAATCATTGTACGGAATTCAGAATTTAGAGGTTCCGGACTTCAGAGGTATTATTTTCATATAAACAGAACGGGAAATTTCGGGACCAAGAAAATCGTCCGGATTTCAGAAGTTTCTGGATTTTGGAGGGTCCGGATTTCGGAGGTTACACTGTAGTTTGAAATGATGTGATTTCATCCTAAAGGCAGAGCTAGTTGCATGCAGAGCTAGTTGCAGCTGACTTCACACTATGGCCTTTGAATTGACACACTGCTACTTTGTAATACTACTTATAACAATATAGATATTGTTTCAGTTGAAACTGCTTAATGTAGTACTTAATTCCCCCCTTTGACGCTGATTTGGTTTAACCATGCATAAATCTACACCATGCATAGAGCCTAAATATAATTGGTTTAATGTGATAACACGGTCTTGTTTGATTAATTAATCTATTACAAAGATGATAGTAATTTTCTGTAATGCTCATATTAACAAGCGCTACGTTCATATGAACCCCCCTCCCAACCCCCCTCCCAGGGGGGGCCTTAGACCTACAGGGGTTTACTTACGGATTTGACTTTCACTTGTCTAGGGGGCAAGTGCACTTTGAACGTCTTCTAGCCTCCAGTGAAAACAGGTTGCTGATCTTTAAGTTAGTTGGTGTTTGTTAATGTTTAAAACCAAATATGTGTAATATTAAGGTGAATTTTAGTTAATATGTATCAAACACAATTTGCAAGCATTTCATCCCTGATGTACTGTAGAAAATAAAAAACCGAAAGATTTCATTTACATAAATAAACTTGCCCGCCGGGCTATCTTCTTTGAAAAATCACTTGCCCGCAGTAATTTTAACCCAGTGCGGGCAAGCGGGCGTCCACCTAAGAAAACCCCTGGACCTAGACCTTGGTGGGGATCAAGTTCATTTGAAGGTCATAAAATAAATGTGCTTCAATCCAAAGCATTATAACTGCAAATTGCACCTTCATGAGCTATGCCTGTCAAGACCCACTTGTAAGGAAGCTTTGGATGAAGCACTTTCATTTTATGGCCAAAGTTGATATTTGCTATTCTGGGTGACAGTGACCTTGACCTTTGACCCTGTGACCTCTAAAACAGCCTGGTGGGTAAGGCTCATTAAGGTGCATAAACATATGAAATTAGATGGCTTGGATGAAAGTTACAATGCTATGGATGGAAACATGTTTATGGCCAGTAAATATTTGCTATTTGGTGTCACAGTGACCTTGATTTTTTACCCCTTGACCTCTAAATAAATCTTGCTGGCAAAGCACATCAAGGTGCATACATCTGTGAAGTTTGAAGGCTGTGGATGGAAAGGCTCTGTTTTATGGCCAAAGTTAATATTTGATATTTGGAGGTCACGCTGACCTTGACATTTGACCCCATGACGTCTAAGTCGGTCTGGCAGGTAGATCCCATCAAAGGTGCATACATCTGTGATGTTTGAAGGCTGTAGATGAAAGGATTTCTGTTTAATGGCTAAGGTTAAAATTGATGTTTAGAGGTTATGGTGACCTTGACCTTTGACCTCTAAGTGGATCTTTCAGGTAGATGACATCAAGGTGCATACATCTGTGAAGTTTGAAGTTGTGATATGAAAATCAAAGGATTTCTGTCTTATGGTCATGGCTAAAATTTGATATTTGGAGGTCATGGTGAGCTTGACCTTTGGGTCATGGTGACCTTTCCGTGTGACCTCTAAGTGGATCTCGCGGGCAGAGCTCAGAGCTTTGTAATTATAATTGTCTTATGACCAAGGTAAATAATGGCTATTTGTGTTCATGGTGACCTTGACCTTTGAACCAGTGACCTCTACATGGGTCTTGCGGGTAGAGCTCAACAAGGTGCATGCACCTGTGAAGTTTGGAGGCTGTAGGTGGAAGGCCTTCCATGTTATGGTCAAGGTTAAAGTTTTGTGACAGACAGACAACATCTATTTGGTATTATCATGACAGTTAATTGTCATTTCCAGGTACATCTGCAGTTAGCCACATGTCATGTTGATAAGCTTGTTCCCAAATTACATGTGCCATATGACATTGTTTTGTTTTGAGCAAGTACACCCATACAATTTATATATACTACAGCTGCTGTTCAACACTTATTCTCGTGTGTTTATTTTTTAGGTGCAATGCGTAAGCTTTTGACCCCAGGAACACAGCAAATTTCAAACAGTTGATCTTATCTTTATGGGAAGCTTCTGCTGTAGTCCACTGACCACCTGTACAATTACATTCACACACTGCCCCTCAACACCCCCACTCCTTTTGAAGAGGCATGGTTGTTAATGTCTCTAAAGTGGTGCCCGATGTTCTGGACAGATGTTAACCACCAGTCTAACTCATTCAGATTGAACACTCATATTCATATGGGAATCATAACTGCTTCTATTTTATTTCAAAGCACTTATTTTGTCTTGTTTTGAACTTTCATGTATCCCATAAGGTATTGCTATACTATATAGAAACATTTTCCCCATTACAGACTTCTGTAAAATTTGTATAGCATTTTGTTTGTTAAGAAAATTGTCATAGAGACTAAAGTTAGAATTTCAATACACCAAGCTGTTGTGTTGGTATTTCTTGTGGTTTATAATGAAACCTAGATCATCAAGCAAAATTTTTGTGACAGAAACACTTTCTTCATGGTGCCTTGTAAATATGACACACGGAAAGTCTTTCATACACTGACATAAAAATACAGGCTTGTGAAGTTTGGTAAACTTGCAAAGTGCAAAGGCTAAACAGTTGGCTAGACAAGTCTATTTCCTCAATTACATAAATACAATCATACCATGTAACATACATTTTATAAGTCTACTGACACCATAAAACAACAAGATGTAATAAACCGTACAACTTCCATTTTGTATTACATGTACAGTACCCAAGTACTCAACACATTAATTAAGAGATTTCTAGGTTAAATATCACTCTTTATGCAAAATTTTCCATCAATTCCCCTTAAAATTTAGTCGAATAAATAATTATAGATATTTTACTTATCAGAGGTCAGTTTTTTCCCCCCTTTTCAACCAAAGTGCTTTAGTCTGCCTGCTAATTTAATATGTTCTGTTAGTGTAACTCACTTCTGCTGCTTCGCAAGTTGAGGTCAATGTTTGACAGTTTGTTCGAGAGTCACACTGGAACCTCCCTTGTGAGGTCCTCCTCAAGGAAAACCCATTTTCGTATGACATGCCCCCCCCAAAAACCCCCATTTTCATATGACATGATGCAATACTGGAGATTTCATTATATCCCTTTCATTAGGCTTTTCCACTTGGTTCCTCTCATTGCTGCCCATCAGCAGAGGCAATTTACTGACAAAAGCGTGCATGCTGTGTGAGGTAAAGGGGCAGGAATATAACAGTTTAACCACTTTTCATAGTAATCTTCCCTAATCAATAGCACATAACACATCACCTTCCAGGTTTACTTATCTTAATTACATGCCAAACAATGAAGACACTGCAAATTTTTTGCACATTTACTAATGACTTGCTAAGTGAATAAACCTCTGATAAACAGTCACTATGAAATCATGATTACAAGTATTTGGGCCATCTAACTAGAAGAATAAATCCAGGCTAAGAAACAATTACTAATTTATATCTTTAGCATTGTAAAATTGTGTTTACATACTTTATCGTGTACAGTAGAGTATAACATATAGATGTAACATATAGCGATCTCCCTTGAATGAAAGGAAAATGTCCAGTAATAACTTGAATTAGAGATTTAAATGTGTTTACTTCAGCAAAGTAAGCAAGCACAAAAATAATTTCTTCCTGAGTTCAGAAGTCAAAGAAAAATAATCTGTGGGAAAAAACAAACCCTTTTTTATGGCCAAACCACAGAATATTTCATCTGCAGAAATAACCTGCAATATGGTAATTGAATTAACATATCGAGCTTAGAATCAGATTTTTTATCATGTATAGAACTCACAATGAAAAAGATATTTCGCAACTGTACATCATCATCTATAATATTTTTGACATCAAGAATTTTCCTTTAAATCTATAAAACTGCTTACCTTTGTGCTAGCCACACCAATTTCTGGCCCAGCATTAATGTGAACACCACAGTCTGAGTTGCGACAGATACTGCTACCAACTGTATTGGTGATACCAACAATCAGTGCACCTCGAGACTTGCAATAGTTCAAGGCCATCAATGTGTCTGCTGTCTCCCCTACAATGTTCATAAAATGTTTGTTTCACTCAAAATAAGACAATTGTTCAATATAGATTTAAATAAATGCTGATACAAAAATATTACTTTCTATGTATGTGTTGTTCTTAAGAAAGGAAATAGTAGTGATATAGTTCTAATAAATGTTATGCAGTTCCTATAAATAATATTCAGCCATTACAATGGCGCTATCGTATCAGTTGTCAAAAAATATGATTGATATACGATTGAAATACGAACGATATACGATATGCGATATACGATCTGCGATATGCGATGTACGATAGCAAGTTTGATTTACCTTTACGATTCGATACGATACGATGCGTTTATAATCTGATACCATACGATATATGATCCACGATCTGCGATTTACGTTATGCGATATAGGATAGACGGTAAGCACGGTTTACATGACATTTTTATACATGTACCTGCAAGCTTTATTTGACTACAAGTCCAGAAATATGCAAAAACTTCATGTTGTTAATAATATTTATCATTACATATAACTGGTAATCCGTGTGTTCATCTAAAATAAACATAGCGAGCGACAGGAAATGGGGACATATTAAATTGCGGTCCCCCTGAAAAAGCGATGGACTCTGCGATCTCCATCGAGACCACTGTTAACGGCACATGTAATGAGAGAAAGTCAAGTTTTTTTTTTAATGAAGATTATTATAAATATATTTTTATGATTACGTGTAATAATAACAATCACAATAAAAAAATGAAAACAGTACTTTACTGATATCTAGTACTCTGATATATGTGTTAATTAAAACAGTATCTTTTCTTAAAAAATTATGAATATAATTAGTCCATGCCCTATTATATACGATCGCGACCGCTCAATGAGCGCTTGTGAACGAACACATAGAAGTATAGCATGTGCTAGAGAACTTCTTGTTAACTGTCAAATAGCCGAAAAAATGTAATGATGCATGGGCAACTGCATACAACCTGCACCTTATATACAGAGAGAAAGAGAAACACGTATTGCTGCTTCTTTTAACAATTATTTATTAAAACAAGAGGCCCATGATGGCCCTAAATCGCTCACCTGAGATAAATAGGTTGACCCAAGGAACATCTGTTCCAATTTATTTTAAAACCTGGCCAGTAGTTTTGAAGAAGATGATTTTTAAAGTTTTCATTTTTTTCTTCTTTTTGTTGCCATGGCAACCAGAGTTCTATATGGATCAAGTTTATTTTAGGAACTTTTATGAAGGTTGACCCAAGGATCATCCCTGCCAAGTTTAATCAAATTCTGTCCAGTGGTTTCAGAGGAGATGTTGTTTAAAGGTTTCTCTATATACATATAAGGCAAATAAGCCCCGCCCCTGGCGGCCATGTTTTTTTACGGATCGGAATAATTTTAGCAACTTTGGTAGAGGTTGACCCAAGGAACATCTGTACCAAATTATTTTGAAATCTGGCCAGTAGTTTTGAAGGAGATGATTTTTAAAGTTTTCAAATTATTTTTCTTTTTGTAGCCATGGCAACCAGAGTTCTTCATGGATCAACTTTATTTTAGCAACATTTGTAGAGCCTCACCCAAGGAACATTCCTGCCAAGTTTCATTTAATTCTGTCCAGCGGTTTCAGAGGAGATGTCGTTTAAAGCAAATTGTTGACGGACGACGCACGACGCCGGACGAAGGGCGATCACAAAAGCTCACCTTGAGCACTTTGTGCTCAGGTGAGCTAAAAATGAAGGCCGGAAGGCCATCTTGTTCGAAGATAAGTAATTAGGGAAGAGGTTGCCGATTCTGTTGCAGCTTATACATGATGATAGCAGAAAATCTAATTTGCAAACAACTTCTAAATTGGTCCCATGCTTTCAACCATAAGCACATATTATTTGTTCCTATAAAAAAACTGTTGCTATATTTTACTCGCTGTTTTAACTATAAAAAATATTTTTTATTACTCGTATGTGATTTCTATATTTTTTCAAAAGTCCATTAGTCTTTAATTTGTAAAGAACCCCACCCCCTTGAGAGAGAGAGAGAGAGAGAGAGAGAGAGAGAGAGAGAGATTTTTTTATTATTAATATCATCATCAACAAGATTCGCTATGGAAATATATTGATATATAGAATGTCTTCCTCTTTGGAATATAATATTTCTATGATGACAATTTAATTTTAGAATAATAATGTAATAATGATATACATTAAAAGGAATAAACAATATGAATCAAATTAATTAATGAAAAAAGGAATATAATATTTCTATGATGACAATTTAATTTTGAGATTTCTGTATTTTCTTATTCAAACTGAAAGAGGGGGGGGGGGGGGGGGGTGTTTAAAATAAATTAGGAAATTAAACAAGAGGCCCATGATGGCCCTAAATCGCTCACCTGAGATAAATAGGTTGACCCAAGGAACATCTGTACCAATTTATTTTAAAATCTGGCCAGTAGGTTTGAAGAAGATGATTTTTAAAGTTTTCATATTTTTTTTCTTTTTGTTGCCATGCCAACCAGAGTTCTATATGGATCAAGTTTATTTTAGGAACTTTTGTGAAGGTTGACCCAAGGATCATTCCTGCCAAATTTAATCAAATTCTGTCCAGTGGTTTCAGAGGAAATGTTGATTAAAGTTTTCCCTATATACATATAAGGCAAATAAGCCCCGCCCCTGGCGGCCATGTTTTTTACGGATCGGAAAAATTTTAGCAACTTTGGTAGAGGCTGACCCAAGAAACATCTGTACCAATTTATTTTAAAAGATATTTTTAAAGTTTTCATTTTTTTTTTTTTTTGTTGCCATGGCAACCAGAGTTCTACATGGATCAAGTTTATTTTAGCAACTTTTGTGAAGGTTGACCCAAGGATCATCCCTGCCAAGTTTAGTCTAAATCTGTCCAGTGGTTTCAGAGGAGATGTTGTTTAAAGGTTTCTCTATATACATATAAGGCAAATAAGCCCCGCCCCTGGCGGCCATGTTTTTTTACGGATCGGAATAATTTTACCAACTTTGGTAGAGGTTTGCCCAAGGAACATATGTACCAATTTATTTTAAAATCTGGCCAGTAGTTTTGAAGAAGATGATTTTTAAAGTTTTCATTTTTTTTTTCCTTTTTGTTGCCATGGCAACCAGAGTTCTACATGGATCAAGTTTATTTTAGCAACTTTTGTGAAGGTTGACCCAAGGATCATCCCTGCCAAGTTTAATCAAATTCTGTCCAGTGGTTTCAGAGGAGATGTTGTTTAAAGGTTTCTCTATATACATATAAGGCAAATAAGCCCCACCCCTGGCGGCCATGTTTTTTTACGGATCGGAATAATTTTAGCAACTTTGGTAGAGGTTGACCTAAGGAACATCTGTACCAATTTATTTTAAATTCTGGCCAGTAGTTTTGAAGAAGATGATTTTTAAAGTTTTCATTTTGTTTTCCTTTTTGTTGCCATGCCAACCAGAGTTCTATATGGATCAAGTTTATTTTAGCAACTTTTGTGAAGGTTGACCCAAGGATCATCCCTGCTAAGTTTAATCAAATTCTGTCCAGTGGTTTCAGAGGAGATGTTGTTTAAAGGTTTCTCTATATACATATAAGGCAAATAAGCCCCGCCCCTGGCGGCCATGTTTTTTTACGGATCAGAATAATTTTAGCAACTTTGGTAGAGGTTGACCCAAGGAACATCTGTACCAAATTATTTTGAAATCTGGCCAGTAGTTTTGAAGGAGATGATTTTTAAAGTTTTCAAATTATTTTTCTTTTTGTTGCCATGGCAAACAGAGTTCTTCATGGATCAACTTTATTTTAGCAACTTTGTAGAGCCTTACCCTTTCTTTTTGTCGGCACGATCGATGACGGACGACGCACGACGCACGAGACGGACGGACGAAGGGCGATCACAAAAGCTCACCTTGAGCACTTTGTGCTCAGGTGAGCTAAAAACATGAGGCCATGATGGCCTGATCGCTCAGATGGTAATTAATTAGCCTATGTTAACTAACTGACCTGGGCAGAACCAATTTTGACCTCAGGTCATGATTTCAACAAAGTTGTATTTGTTCCTAAGAATCGACTAGACAATGCTACACACTACCACACTCTACTTGGTAGAGGTCTATTAGCCCATGTTACATACCAAATATATAAACTCCAGACCTTGAAGATTTTTCTAGTTTTTTTTCCAATATAAGTCTATGTAAAATCAAGTGATCCCTGGAGCGGGGCCAATTTTGACCCCAGCGTCATGATTTGAACAAACTTGGTAAGAATTGACTAGACAATGCTACACATCAAATGTCTAAACTCTATGCTTTGTGGTGTCTGAGAAGAAGATTTTTCAAGTTTTTTTCCAATTAGCCTATGCTAAATCAAGTGACCCCTGGGGCGGGGCCAATTTTGACCCCAGGGTCATAATTTGAACAATCTTGGTAGAGAGTCATAAGATCATGCTACATATTAAAAATCAAAAGGCTAGGCCTTGTGGTTTCAGAGAAGAAGATTTTTCAATTTTTTTCTATATTAGCCTATGTAAAATCAGGTGACCCTTGGTGGGGCCAAATTTGATCCCAGGGCCATGATTTGAACAAACTTGGTTGTGATCTACTAGACAATGCTGCACACCAAATATCTAAACCCCAGGCCTTGTGGTTTCTGAGAAGAAGATTTTTCAAGTTTTTTTTCCATATTAGCCTTTGTTAAATCAAGTGACCCTTGGGGCAGGGCAAATTTTGACCCCAGGGTCATAATTTGAACAAACTTGGTATAGAGTCATAAGACCATGCTACATACCAAATATTTAAAGTCCATGCTTTGTGGTTTCTGAGAAGAAGATTTTTCAAGTTTTTTTCTATATTAGCTTATGTTAAATCAAGTGACTCCTGGGGCGTGGCCAATTTTGACCCCAGGGTCATGATTTGAACAATCTTGGTAGAGAGTCATAAGATCATGCTACATACCAAAAATCAAAAGGCTAGGCCTTGTGGTTTCAGAGAAGAAGATTTTTTCAAGTTTTTCCTATATTAGCCTATGTGAAATCAAGTGACCCCTGGGGCGTGGCCAATTTTTACCCCAGGGTCATAATTTGTACAATCTTGGTAGAGAGTCATAAGATCATGCTACATACCAAAAATCAAAAGGCTAGGCCTTGTGGTTTCGGAGAAGAAGATTTTTTAAATTTTCATTTTTAAAATCTATTTTTAGCTCCTGTGACCTACTTATTTACCCAATCAAAATAATTTGAACAACTTTGATAGAGGTCATGATAAGGATGATTCCTGTGAAGTTTGGTCAAAATCCATCTAGTGGTTTAGGAGGAGAAGTTGTTTAAAGGAAAAGTTGACGCAAGACGCACGCACGGACGGACGATGGACAAAAGGTGATCACAAAAGCTCACCATGAGCACGTTGTGCTCAGGTGAGCTAAAAATACACATTAGATCTATAATGTAGGTATATGCGTATGTTACGATCATCTCTTTCAATGTTTTAAATAAGAGCACGCGAGCGAACAGTGCAGAGGAAAAAGGTCCCAGAAAATAAGTTATTCAAAGAAAACAACATCTTGGACAAAATGGGAGTTTGATTATGCATAATTAGGTCAGATTTAAATTGTTAATTTTCAGACTTGCTAATCATGAAAATTTTGATCAAAAACATCAAATAAACATAAAGGAATGTATGTAGCCCAGCGTTTACTTCAATACCGATTTAATGCTTTCTTATACATATTTTTCACACGTGCATTAAATTGCTTACTGATGCACGGCATCTGCTGCAGAAAGTCACGTAGGCCACTACACATATACCGGTACATAAAAAGTAAAAAATGTTATTTTAACTAAACAAATAATAAGTTTTTATAAAAAAAAAAAAAAAAAATTATCTAATAAATTACAATAAAATATTTAAGAAAAATCCTGTTCATTATGTGTAATACGATTGAATGCGATGGGATACGATTCAATACGTTACGATGCGATTGGGTATACTATATGATACGATACGATGCGATACGAACGATATACGCTATTTTTGACAACTGATACGTTAGCGCTACTGTAAATCCACTGCTTCTATGTTGGCCTGTAAGGAAATTTAACAACCAAATATCAAATTAAGTTGATTTTCATTTACTGTAAATCTTCAAGGCTTTGTCAATTTAGCATGCAATACTGCCAGGAGTCCCTACATGTGAAAAAAAAAAAACATGAAGAATTTGTGCCAGACAGAAATATGATCCTCGAACTGCAATGACCTTTTAAGCATGTATATGGTTGATGTGCGTGACGCATATTTAGTTTAATGAAAATCTATCCATAGATATGAAAGTTATAGAGCGAACATGAAGATGTAGCCTGTAAACACCAAAGACAAGTTCTAACAACTTCTGTGACCTTGACCTTTCAAGCACGAATATGACAGATTCATATGACACATCTTTGTCAAAAACACTTCTGTAAATTTGTATGAAAATCCTTTAGATCTGATATTTGGGCTGATTAAAGTGGACCTTCAGATCAAAGTGGAATAATACTGGGGCTGATCAAAGTGGACCTTCAGATCTGATATTTGGGCTGATGAAAGTGGACCTTCAGATCAAAGTGGACTAATATTGGGGCTGATCAAAGTGGATCGCTTTGACTTGACTATATGAATTTACCATCGCTTCGACAGTATTTCAGTCATATCGCGACGTCCAGCTAATCATAGGTGGAGGAAGAGCCCGAATGCAAGGAGGCATCCAGGTAGAACCACCGACCTACCGCAAGCCAGCTTGAAGGCTTCCTCACATGAAAATCCGAATGACCCTGCCGGTATTCGAACCCACGCTGTGAGGGGCTGAGTGAGTGTTAAAATTAGACCGCTGTGAAAAAGCCCAATGTAATTAATACACTGATGAACCATCAAAATGTGCAATTTATTACCTACATATGTGGACGCACAATGCGTAACAGACTGAGTGATCACAAAAACTCATCCTAACCTCATTTGCATAATGCCTATATGCTCATCTTTCAGGGAGCATAAAAATATTTAATGTGCTTTAAGGCTTTTTTTTTTAAATTATTTTTTTATTTTTCGTTTTACAAGCCCGCCGATGAAAAAAATTGATTTTAGAAAAAAAAACAAGAGGGCCAAGATGGCCCTAAGGACGCTCACCTGAGAAAAACTGCATTCATTGCCTGTACAAATTACTAAATATAGCAAAGTTGTTCTGAAAACATAGTCCATGAAATCATGTCAATTCCACAAGCCAACAGTACCTGTTCTCATTTGAAGTCTAACTTAGTTTTAATTATTTATTTTACGTCAATTGGGAAACAAGTTCTTACAACTTATACTTATCCCTCTCGATGGTTCCTGGGTTGGACCAGTATTTTTCGCCCGGGAAGGTCATGAGTTCTTGCCTCCAACGGGGTTCGAACCCACAACCTTCGGATCCGTAATTGGATATGTTACCACTGGACCACGGCTCTCTCAAGTCAAACATGACTGAGAGATTATGGCTCTAAACATTGTCAGTGAAACTTCAAAATAATTGCTTAAGAATTGAAGATGCTCGTGTGTAAACAGTGAAATCTGGCCTTTTTGACTTATCCGATACCAGACAAAGTAAAACTTGGACTAGAGAATATAACTATTAACATTGTCATAATGTATGACGATGATTTCTTGAGAAATGAAGATGCTAGAGTGCAAACAAAGTGAAATTATGCATTTTTAATACAACGTAAAATCTGCAAAATTTAAACATTAAAAGGGGCATAACTCCTGACCTAATTGACCGATATCAGCTCAAACTTGTCCAAGAGATTATTGGAATAAACGCTGCCATAAAGTTTAAAAAAGACTTTGCAAACAAAGTGAAATCTGGCATTTTTTAATATTACAAGAGGGCCAAGATGGCCTTGTGTCACTCACCTGTAAGATGGCTGTGTTAGGCATAATGACAAAAAATCTGGCATCTAAAGTGTTTTTCTAACATTTGACAAAGTGACCTATATTGTGATCCTACCTGAATTTGCACTCAACTGGGAATTCATGCAGTCATCATTCATATCAAGTTTAATGAAGACTGGGACAAAAATAAAGGCCTCTAGAGTGTTCACAAGATTTTTTACCTGTAACCTAGTTTTTGACCCCACGTGACTCATTTTCGATCTCATCCAATATATCATTATGACAAACATCCTGACCAAATCTATTGAAGATTGTGCTAAAACTGTGGCCTCTAGAGTGTTCACAAGGTTTTTCTAAAATTTGACCTTGTGACCTAGTTTTTGACCCACTGACCATTTCATCATCCAAATCATTAGACAAACATCCTGACCAAGTTTCATGAAGATTGGGCCAAAACTGTGGCCTCTAGAGTGTTCACAAGCAATTGTTGAGGACGGATGACGCACGACGGACAAAAGGCGATCACAAAAGCTCACCCTAAGCACAAGTGCTCAGGTGAGCTAAAAAGGGGCATAACTCCTGACTTAATTTGCCGATATCAACCATAATCGAACTTTGCCAAGAGATTATTGTAATAAATACTGCCATTAAGTTTTAAGATGATTACATGAGAAATGAAGATGCTAGAGAGCAAATAAAGGAAACCTGGCATTTTTTAATTTTAAAAGGGGCATAACTCCTGACCTAATTGGCCAATATCAGTCAAAAGACTTTTCAAACTTTGCCAAAAGATTATAGTTAAAAATATTGTCATAAAATTTGAAGATGACTGCCTAGGAAATGAAGATGCTAGATTTCAAACGAAGTGAAATCTGGCATTTTTTAATACTAAAAGGGGCATAACTCCTGACCCAATCAGCCGATATAATCGACCTTGGCCATTTGATAATGGTAGTTAACATTGTTATAAAGTTTGAAGATGATTGCTTCAGAAATGAAGATGCTAGAGTGCAAACAAAATAATTGTGGACGATGGACGGAAAACAAACATTCATCATTCCTAATAGCTCATCCTGACATATGTGCTCAGGTGAGCTAAAAAAGGGACCAAGTAGAGTTACAGTAGAACTTTATTGGTTAAGAAATAAAGAATTAATATCACAAGATATTTAGAGTCGAATCAGAGGTAATAACTCTGTCATCCTTGAGATAACTCAAGTGAAATTTATGTCACTCACCTCTCCACCTAATAATCAATGCACACACAAAATTTGAACCAAATCGGTGTAGTTTGCGTCACAAGTTTTTGGAATGGACAGACAGACCGACAAACCAACTCCTATATACCCCCTCTCAAACTTTGTTTGGGGGGGGGGGGGGGGGGCGGCGGCAGCTATAATGATCCCTGTGCTGTAATTTGAAAACTTACTTTAGGTCCACTACGCCATGTAACATACTAAATATTTAAACCCCAGATTTTATGGTTTCTGACATGAAGGTCTGTCACAAGGTTATACTTAGATATTTGCTATTGTACTATGTTTATTGAAGAGACAGAGAGATAGCATTAGGTCTGTTTACAAAAGAGATTGTAATGTGCCATGTTTCCTTTACTTATTTTTGCTAATTTACTTTGCATCAGGCTTATCAGTTTAAGGCCTGACATACAAGCTCACAAGCCCCACATGTAATCAGAATCTAAATGGACAGTATATAGCATACAGGAGAAGATGATCGAATGAAGTCACAGGTATTTGAGGACAGGACCCTAGCTGTGAACCCCCCCCCCAACAAAAACACGAAACGCTTTGAATATAGCGGTTTTCAACTTTGATTCGCCATTTACATTGAGTTTATGTATCAAAATATTCACATCCAAATATATCTAACGTTAACTATCCATGTCTTTATAAATAAAAACATCACAATATATAAAATAACAAGGTAACCAACTTCAGCAGGATACTGAAGAGCACCCATCAGGAATTGGTGTCAAAATATCTATGAAAAATGTGCCCATCTGTAATATTGGCAAGTTCCCACTGTCAACGGAAAATTTTCCTTCATAACTGTACAAAAGAAATACAAATATAATTATTTCTAATGTCTAAAATGTCAAGATTTCGAGTGGGGATTTAGTGATTTAACTCCATTCGAACCTCGATCAACGGAAGTGAACCCAAAACGATATCTATGAGGTCAGCGCTGCGATATGTTTATGTACAGAAGGGAACAGTAAGAGTATTCCTAAGTTATTTTGTTTACAAATATTTTCGGAACACTCTTACTTTCCCGTTCTTTATCATATACAATCGCAACATCTTTTTCTCAGTTTGAGTTGACCTTCGTGGGCAATGACATCATAGATGTCATTTTGGGTTCACTTCCGTTGATCGAGGTTCCAATCGGTTAAAATAGTCAAATCTTGAGTAGAAATTAAGAATTTTCAGGCATTTAAAATGATAATATCTGTATTTCATGTGAACAGTTATAAAGAAAAATTATCCGCTGACAGTGGGAATTCCCCGATATAATCGATGGGTGCATTTTCATTGATTTGTTGACACTTATTCCCGATGGGTGCCCTCCAGCATCCTGCTGAAGTTGGTAACCTTGTTGTTTATTATGTATAGACTATTGTGATTTTTTTTTCTTATTGATAAAGGCAGGGTCCTGTCCTCAAGTACCTGTGAATGAAGTAAGTAACAAAAATGTACAAGGGAAAACAACAAAGGGTCATTCAATGCTTTTAATCAAAAGTATACAATATTAACATTTTTGGCCTGCTATTGGCAATTAAACATCGGTTGGTTGGTTTTGTTCTCGGCCTTTTCATAGCTGCAGTAACTACACCAATATTTTCTCTAGCACTTTTTCAGTACAATCCCTGTATTAGTATTCAAGTTATGCTCTGGACTAACTTACAGAACAAAGGACAATTACTCCAAATTACTTGACTGAGAGTTATGGAACTTGGTCACTGCACTTCTCCTGAATGCATGAAGTATCAACTTTGAATTCAATCCCAGTATTAGTATTCATGTTATGCTCCAGACAAACTTTCGGGATGGATGTACTGACTGACGGATGGACTGATGTATGGATGGACAAAGCAAATCTATATGCCCTCACCCCACAGTAAATGTTGGAGGCATAAAAATATCTACCTATAAATTTTCATGTTGATACCTCTGATAGGTTTTGAGTTATGCTCCAGACAAAATTTAAGTATGAAAGATAAAAAAGGGCAATAACTCCTAAATCATACAAAATAGAGTTACGGTTCTTGTGCACTGCATTTCTCTTTATTGAGCTCTATCTACCTATGAGGTTTCATGTTGATACCTCTTATAGCCTTTGAGTTATACTCCAGACAAAATTTAAAGGTCAACCACAAAGATTTCATTTTCATTATTATCTGTTAGAATACATTAGTGTAAGACCTTCTGTACAAAAAATATCTTCTGATTCTCTACAGTTTCTATCGAGTGTCTCGGTGATATTGCTGGTGTAGTTTTGTTTTCGATTTAGTCACAAAATCTTCTCAAAACAATGGATTTCAAGTCAGCACAAGTGTTCATTTGAGGTATATTTGTTTCTTTCATCAGTATCTGTCCATACAATTCAACACTGATATTGTGGCTTTAACTTTTCTATAGTTTTACACGGGAGAAATTGGCGAAATTCTGTCGGTCAGATCTCTTCCGTCCAAACACGTTTTCGACTTCGCAAACTCTTGTAGCGCGATTCCTTTGACAAGGGGTTGATTTTTGTACATGATTTGTCTTTATTCATCCCTTCCACGCAAAATAAGACCCAATTTTATGAAAATCCACCAAATTTCACAGGAGTTACGGCAATTGAAACAACATGATGTCTGTTTTCAGTGGAAGAAGTTACCTACCTTCTTATTATTTTTTTTTTAATGGGCAACGTATCAGGTACCTTTGTTCATTTGTAACAAACAAAATGTCAAACTATTATGCACAACACATTTTTTACCTCTTTAGAAAATAAAAAGAATAACAGTAATAATCAAATTACCAGACATTATTGATATATTTATAATAGTTGCACTATTTTATAAAGTAAACTTGGGCATCTCACACTGAGAAGAGTTTGCCTTCATAAAATATATACCTATCATGAAATTGCAAGTGTATGATAAATTTTGCGAGTTAAAATTTCAGTAACGTGCAAAAATTTGCAAGTGGCAAGAAAAGTTAAATTCGAGCATTGGCTTAATTAATTTACATTCGTATCAAAAATATAAAGATATATTCTTCATTCAGACTTTATAAAACTGGTTGCTTTTTGTACTGAATAGTGAATACTGATTGGGAGGCATAATGAAACAAGAGCTGTCCGAAAGACAGCATGCTCGACTACTCGGGTATTTGATAGTGACACAATACCATTGTATTAAAGCAGTAGTAAAATAATTTATGTGACTCATTTTAGCAGCATGTTCTCTTTAATTCTCGGTAAAACTCAGGTCATAATTCGAAAAAAAAAATCATGGAAAAGTTTTTTAATTTTCTATAAGTATTTAATAATTATTATTAATTTAATTAATTAAATTTAATTAATTAAATTTATTAAAATTTAGTTCTGCAGGTTTGGTTCATGTCTGGGATGACTTGTGTGAAGTTTAAATCCAATACACCAAGGGGTTACTGAGTAATGACATTAATTTAGTTGCAAAAAACTTTAACCAAAAATGTTACACAAAATTCTAAGTCGAAAAAGGCCCATGATTTAAGTAAAATTCTAGCAAGAGTTGTTCATCTTGGTTCTGCAGGTCCATTTTATGTTAAGGAAGACTTGTATGAAGTTTAAATCCAATACACCAAGTGCTTACTGAGTAATAATATTAACTTAGTTGCAGAAAAACTTTAACCAAAAATGTTAACGCAAATTTCTAAGTCGAAAAAGGCCCATAATTTGAGTAAAATTCTAGCAAGTGTTGTTCATCTTGGTTCTGCAGGTCCATTTCATGCCTAGGAAGACTTGTGTGAAGTTTAAATCCAATACACCAAGGGGTTACTGAGTAATGACATTAATTTAGTTGCAAAAAACTTTAACCAAAAATGTTAACGCAAATTTCTAAGTCGAAAAAGGCTCATAATTTGAGTAAAATTCTAGCAAGAGTTGTTCATCTTGGTTCTGCAGGTCCATTTCATGTTCTCCAGTTATCTATCGGAAACTAAGTATGCCCCCTCTTCTTCGAAAATCTTCTTTCACAAATTCAAGGCCTGTAACTCTGTCAGCTGTGATTCGATGAAAATATCCAGGTGCATAAGTTCATGTCCTGAATAAAATACCCATGAAGTTTCAAGTCTGTAGTACCAATACTCTTAGGGTTATGAGTGTCACAAAGTTTCGGGATGGAAGGACGGACCGACAGACAAAGGCGAATCTATATGCCCCCCACCCACCCCACCCCTTTTGGTGAGGCATAAAAACTATTAGTTGCCATGGCAATCAGAGTTCTGCTTGGATCAAGTTTATTTTAGCAACTTTTGTGAGGGGCTACCCAAGGATCATTCATGCCAAGTTTAATCAATTTTTCCCAGTGATTTCAGAGGAGATGTTTAAAGCCAAATGTTGACGACAGAAGCCGCACAATGATGAATGATGGACAGAGCGTGATCACAATAGCTAACCTTGAGTATGTTGTGCTCTAGTGAGCTAATGACTGACAAGTTACCTGACTGGCTGATGAAAAAGCAGACATCATCACGGAAGACAGGGGTGCTCCTGTCCAAGAAGTCACTGGCCAATTCTACCATCACAGGTAGCTCTGTAAGCTCCTCCATCAACTGCCGGGTCTGTAACACAACATCTTTTTTTTTTCTTTTTTTTTGGATTAAATATGATAAAATCAATGGTTTAACCCTCAAGACAGTGATTAATAAAGGACATAATATCTAGTCAAGTAATATTAAGACTAAGTTAGCATTTCCACCTACTTCAAATGTCTATCGATTTCAATTACAAGGTGAATTATCTAATAGACAATGTACTTATACAAAGACCTAAGAATCTAACAGAGATCTGTAACCATAAAATACGTGAGAAACTCTTGTTAAGTATCATGTATGATTGTGACCGCAAAAAAATTTGAGATGTGTAAAATTATTTGTATCAAATATAAATATACTGAGTTTTCTCTTCAATTTATTTGCAATTAAACTTTATCAAAGACCTAAATCAACATATTCACTACTCAAATAAGTATATGAAAGAAATCTTGTCTACTCTCAGTGCAACAACAATATTGTGAGAACAAGAAATGTGTCCAGAGGACACAGATGCCCCCACCCATCAAATTTTCAAGTCATGCCCTGAGTAATATATCCATAAAGTTTAAAGTCTGTAGCACAACCACTTTCAGAGTTATGTACGTCACAAGCATAATTAAGGTTCTTGTGCACTGCAATTCTCCTTTGTGAGGTCTATACAGTTTCAAGGTTATATGTCTCATAGTGCATGAGTAATGCTTTCAACAACAACAAAAAAGAACAAGAGCTGTCAGGACAGCACGCTCGACTATTCAAAATGCTTGTTGGTAAATCAAATGAAATCTATTTCAATTCTTGCCCTTCACATACCCTGTACATAACAAGAGCTGTCCGAAAGACAGCATGCTCGACTATTCGGGTATTTGATAGTGACGCAATAACATTGTATTAAAACAGTATTAAAATAATTTATGTGACTCAATTTAGCAGCATGTTCTCTTTAATTCTCAGTAAAACTCAGGTCATAATTCGAAAAAAAAAAAAAATGTAATGTAAAGGTTATGTAAATTTCTAATTTTGTTTAAGTATTTAATAATTATAATTAATTTGATTAATTAAATTTAATTACTATTTATTAAATTTAATTAATAAAATTTCTTAAAATCTTAGTTCTGCCGGTTTGTTGCATGTCTGCTAAATTGAGTCACATAAATTATTTTAATGCTGCTTTAATACAATGGTATTGCGTCACTATCAAATACCCAAATAGTCGAGAATGCTGTCTTTCGGACAGCTCTTGTTAAATTAAATATTATTTAAATTAATATATAATAGTTATTGTATTAAATAAAAAAAGTTAATGCATTTTTTAAATTTTAAATAAGTATTTAATAATTATAATTAATTTAATTAATTAAATTTAATTAATTAAATTTATTAAAATTTTAGTTCTGCAGGTTGGATTCATGTCTGGGATGACTTGTGTGAAGTTTAAATCCAATACACCAAGGGGTTACTGAGTAATGACATTAATTTAGTTGCAAAAAACTTTAACCAAAAATGTTAACGCAAATTTCTTAGTCGAAAAAGGCCCATGATTTAAGTAAAATTCTAGCAAGAGTTGTTCATCTTGGTATTGCAGGTCCATTTTATGTTTAGGAAGACTTGTATGAAGTTTAAATCCAATACACCAAGTGCTTACTGAGTAATAATATTAACTTAGTTGCAGAAAAACTTTAACCAACAAGAAAGTCAGTAGAACTGACAGATGCTCCCCGAAGAACGTCATTGTTACAAATAAGGCCTTGGTCAATGGGTGGGAGGATATGTTAAGGACCGGAATGGGATCAGCACATGCTTATCATGTATAGAATCCAGGTAATGCGCATCTCCTCTTGGTAATAAAGCTTCACATAAAAAGTTTTGTTGAAATCAAGCCGTTAGTTCCTTAGAAATAGTCTGGACAAGGAAAGTGTGACGGACGAACGAACGGACGGACAAAGCGGCGACTATATGCGTCACCTTCAGTGAGCATAAAAAAAGGTAAAAAAAAAAATCTTAACTCTCTAAACAGTAAACCATATTATATATTCTTGTTCCTTTTGATGAGACAGAAGATAAAATGGTAAATACTTTGGTGTCCCCCAAGATCACACAGGGGTCAGGCCCCACCCCCAAAATTTTACTTAGGACCTTTCAGCTCAAAGCTGTTGAAATCCCCATTCCTAAATCATATCTATTCTCCTCATCAGATGAGATGTTTTACCAACTCTAATTTGGAGACTTAGTAACAGTTTACTATTTAATATGATAATACGTGTTACTCATCAGATCTTTCATTGATTTTTTTAAAGTTTTTATACTACTGAAAATTAAGTCATACATTTCAATGTGTGCTCATATCAAAGAGGTTAACCAACACTCTTGACATATGACTGGATATTTGAAATAGTGTATAATGGCCTAAACAACAATTAGCTGACATGATTATGATTGACATTACTAGCATATTGAATTTATTTTGTGGGGTTTTATTTAAATGATATCTCCTGTTAAATTAGGCAAATGACATGAATATCAGTCAACAACATGGAAGTAGGGGCCATAACTCTCTTAAAAATTGAGGAACCAGGTCACGTCAACGATATGCGTATCTACTCTTGGTAATAAAGCTTCCCATAAAGTTTCATTGAATTCAAGCCATTAGTTCCTGAGAAATAGCTCAGACAAGAATCATGCAACATGAACTATAGGCCAAAAAGTCAAGGGGCCATAACTCTGTGAAAAATTGAGGAACCAGGTCACGCCGACGATATGCGTATCTACTCTTGGTGATAAAGCTTCCCATAAAGTTTTGTTGAATTCAAGCCATTAGTTTCTGAGAAATAGCCCAGACAAGAATCATGCAATATGTACTATAGGCCGAAAAATCAAGGGGCCTTAACTCCTTGAAAAATTTAGGAATTGGGTCATACTGAGGATATGCGCATCTCCTCTTGGTAATAAAGCTTCCCATAAAGTTTCGTTGAATTCAAGCCGTTAGTTCCTGAGAAATAGTCCGGACAAGGAAAGTGAGACGGACGAACGGATGGACGGACGGACGGAAGGACGGACAGAGGGATGAAGCAGCGACTATATGCGTCACCTTCGGTGAGCATAAAAATGTTAACGCAAATTTCTAAGTCGAAAAAGGCCCATAATTTGAGTAAAATTCTAGCAAGAGTTGTTCATCTTGGTTCTGCAGGTTAGTTTCATGCTTAGGAAGACTTGTGTAAAGTTTAAATCCAATACACCAAGTGGTTACAGAGTTATGATATTAACTTAGTTGCAGAAAAACTTTAACCAAAAATGTTAACGCAAATTTCTAAGTTGAAAAAGGCCCATAATTTGAGTAAAATTCAATCAAGAGTTGTCCCTCTTGGTTCTCTAGGTTTGTTTTGTGCCTAGAAAGACTTGTGTGAAGATTGATTGCAATACACCTACTGGTTTCTTAGATATGACTGCCAACGCCGATGCCGACGCTGACGCAAACGCCGGGGCGAGTAGAATAGCTCTCATATTCTCTGAATAGTCGAGCTAATAATAGTCAAAAATTATATACCTTGATAGTCTGATACCCCTTAATAGTTTTATGATGTCTAAAATCAATCCCATGCCTAGTTACTGAGACATAAGCACAATAACACTGTGCTTGCAAAACTTTAACCAAAAATCCAAGTTAGAAAAGGCCATAATTTGCATAAAATTCAGTCCAAAAGTTATCCTCCTTAGTTTTCTGATGCCTCTGAAGACACTCCTTAACTTTCTAGTCAATTCCACAAGCAAATTCTGAGATATAAGCTGGATAGTAGCTTGAATGCAAAAAATTAACCAAAATTCTAAGTTAAAAGGGGGCCATAAGTTTTAATATATTCCATCAAGTATTATCTTCCTTTATAGTATGACACCCCTAAACATATTAAAGATGTTTCAAACAATCCCATGCTTGGATACTGAGATATTAGCATGAAAGTACCTTGCATGCAAAACTTTAACCAAAATTTCTAAGTTAAAAAGGAGCCATAATTCATATTAAATTCAGTCAAGAGTTATCTACCTTGGTTGTCTGATGCCCCTGAACATATTTATAAACTTTCAAGTCAATACCATAAATGGTTATTGAGATATAAGGTTGATAGTAACTTGCACGCAAAACTGTAACCAAAAGCTGCAATGCCAACGCCGACACCAGGGCGACTACAATAGCTCTCATAATTTTCGAATAGCTAAAAACAAGTAAGAAATTGAACAAAATGCAGTAACTCAAAAAATATTATGTGCAGAGTTATGATTCTTGTGCATTGCCCTTCTCCTCTATGTGATCTATCCATCTA
This sequence comes from Solen grandis, assembly GCA_021229015.1. NCBI lineage: Eukaryota > Metazoa > Mollusca > Bivalvia > Adapedonta > Solenidae > Solen > Solen grandis. The sequence goes on from CM037784.1 coordinate 14,669,600, forward strand.
TGAAGTTTCAAGGTTATATGGTTATAGTGCACGAGAAATGCTGTTGACAAAAAATAAGAATGAAATTTAACAAAGGGCAATAATTCAAAATATATGATGCCCAAAGTTAAGGTTCTTTGCACTGCACTTCTCTTGCATGCACTTTTCCACCTGTGAAGTTTCAAGTTAATAGCTTTAATACTTTCTGAGTTATGCTCTGGACAAAAAGTGTGACAGACAGACGGACGGACAGATGGACGGACAACTCCGACAAAAACAATACGTTTCCCCCATATAAATATGGGGGGAGACTTAATAATAATAATTATAACAAGCGATGACCAGTGATCAGGTGAGCTAAAAAAAATAATAAAAAAATTAAAATAGAAATGTGTCCATATGCCCCTGCCATTATGTTTATTAGATGATATTTTTGTCAGTGAATACGAAAAACTGGAAATATAAAAGATGATTTTAAGATCAAGTGAGTGCAGTGACCTTTACCTCAACCAAGTGATGTGACCTTGACCTTCAAGCTAGCAACCTGTGCTTGTTTTGTGACACAGAGTTTTGTCCTAAAAATCTCTCCTTGTGCCAAGTTATTTCAAAGCATGACCTTACACAGCCCAGACAGGAATGCTTACAAAAATTTTAAACTTAACTAACAACTGTGACCTTGATGCTAGCAACTTGTTTCTGTTACATCATTTGTTCCAAGTTATTTCAAAACACAATCATTCAAAACAAAATTACAGCCCAGACTTGACAGAAAGTCCAAATAAAAGTTTGTGGAAAGCTGTAATAACACAATAAGGCAATATGCTCATCGGCCGTGGTGTACTCGTTTTAATCCTAAAATACACCTTATTCACTCAAATAAGCCTCGCAATTCACCGTTCAACGTAGGCACTCTTTCCTGCATGAGAACATCAGGATCTGGGTAACCAACCCAAAACCTGTTGTTTTTTTTTTCTTTCCTCAAATGGCTAGATTTTCGCATATAAACCCTTATCCGAAAAACATGAATATCTTCTATGTTTGATAATGTTGTCATTTGAAATGTTCAGGACTTTTTGCACATCTCAAGTTACAGCATTCAGGCAAATTTGAAGTTCATTCATCAACTTGCTGATTTTATATGAATTTTTTAATGATAATTAAAATATCCATGACGTCATAATCACATGACTAAATATCTATTCCTTTCAACATGCACCACTTCACTTTTTAGTTTGTTAATTCTGAAAATTTCATTAGGATTGACAAAAAATTCATGAAGCTAGAGCATTTCAATTTCCTTAAAAGCAGCAGTTAACAAGAGGGCCAAGATGGCCCTGAAGATGCTCACCTGAGAAAAACTGCTTTGTCCGTACAATTAGTTACTAAATTATAGCATAATTGTACTGAATGCATAAACCATGAGATCATTTCAATTCCATGGACTAAACTTACATTTAAAGCAGGCAGTCAAAATTTCAAGTCAAATTTGATTATGGCTATTAATATTACAAGAAATAATGGAAAATGACTGCTTAAGAAATGAAGATGCTAGAGTGCAAACAAAGTTTAATCTGGCAATTTTTAACATTAAAAGGGTCACAACTCCTGACGCAATTGGCCGATATAAGCCAGCCATAATCGAACTTGGCCAAAAGAATATGGCTATAAACATTGTAAAAAGAAAGTGAAATCTGGCATTTTTTAATTTAAAAGGGGCATAACTCCTGTCCTAATTGGCCGATATCAGCCATAATCGGTCCTGGCCCAAAAAATATGGTTATAAACATATATGGTTATAAACATTGTCACAGAGTTTGAAGATAATTGCTTGCTTAAGCAATGAAGATGCTAATCTGGCATTTTTTTTAAATCAAAAGGGGCATTACTCCTGATCTAATTGAGATTAAAGATGACTGCTTAAGAAATGAAGATGCTAGAGTGCAAACAAAGTGAAATCTGGCATTTATTAAAAAGGACATTGGCCTAATCAGCAGATATTAGCCATAATCGAACTTGGCCAAGATATTATGGTAAAAAACATTGTCATAAAGTTTGAAGATGATTGCTTAAGAAATGAAGATGCAAGAGTGCAGACAAACTAATTGTGGAAGACGGACGGACAATGGATGGACTGACAATGGACATTCATTGATCCTAATAGCTCATCCTGAGCACATGTACTCAGGTAAGCTAAAAGTAAGTGACACCTGGGTTGGGGCCAATTTTGACCCCAGAGCCATAATTTGACATAACTTGGTAGTGATCTACTACGCCATGTAACACATCAAATATCTAAACTCTAACCTTGTGGTTCTTGAAAAGAAGAAGTTTTTTTCCTAATAATAGTCTTTGTATAATTAAGTGACCCCAGTGACAGGGCAAATTTTTACCCTAGGACCATATTTTGGTCATAACTGGCAGAGGTCCACTAGGCCATAGTACACACCAAGAATCTAAACTGCAAGCCTTGTGGTTTCACTCTTAAAATCTACTTTTAGCTTCTGATCAGCCCCAGATATGCATGGGCATGAACCATTTGAACAACTTTGGAAGAGCTTCATGCAAGGATCATCAAGTGCAAGTTTCGGGGCCTCCGTGGCCGAGAGGGTAAAGTCGCTGACTTTAACACTCACTCAGCCCCTCACCACATGGGTTTCGAATCCCGGCAGGGTCATTCGGATTTTCATGTGAGGAAGCCTTCCAGCTGGCTTGCAGTAGGTCCGTGGTTCTACCCGGATGCCTCCGTGCATTTGGGGTCTTCCTCCACCTGTAATTAGCTGGAGGTCGCTATATGACTGAAATACTAAATAAGCGACGGTAAACCCAAATAGTCAATAGTCAAATGCAAGTTTCATCTAATTTTGCCTAGTTACTTCAAACAAGAGGGCAAAGATGGTCCTGAATCACTACCTGAGAATTATTGCCTTAATTGTCATACTGTATACAAGATTCATGCAGAAGTAAAGCAAGATAATCGTAATTCCACACAAAAACTGTACCTGTGGTCAAAATTTTGATGGTCATAGCAATAAAATCAATTGACCCCTAGTGTGGGACTAATTATGACCCTAAGGCCACAATCTAAAAACTTGGTTCAGGTTAATAAGGCCATATTATTTACCAAATATGATCTTGTGGTTTCTGACAAGATGATCTTTTAAAATAATTCCTAAAATCAGTTACACATCAAATCTCTAAATTCTTGATTTGAACAAACTTGGTAGATGTCCATAAGGCCATGTTGCACACTAAATATCTAAACTCCAGGCCTTGTGGTTTCTGACAAGAAGATTTTTGTAGTTTTTCCTATATTAATCTATGTAAAATCAAGCGACCCTTTCGGTGGGACAATTTTGACCCTAAGGCCATGACTGGAACAAACTTGGTAGATATCCACTAGGCCATGTTACACACCAAATATATTAACTCCAGGCCCTGCAGTTTTGCAGAAGATTTTCAAAGTTTGCATTTTTAAAATCTATTTTAAGCACCTGTAACCTACTTTTTAGAGTGCCTTTTAAGGATCAATTCTGTGAAGCTTCGTCAAATCCATTCAGTGATTTAGGAAAAGATGTTGATGGATGCACGGGTGACGGATGACGAACATTGACCCACCAGAATAGCTCACCATGAACATGTTGTTTGAATGAACCCAAGAATGCATGGACATGCAATGGACGATGGACAAATTATGATTTCAAAAGTTCACCTTGCACAGGTTGTGCTTATGTGAGCTAAAAAGCATTCTTAATGTCTCAACTTACAGCCACAGCACTGTGATAACTGGTGCCACATGCTATAAAGAGCAGTCTGCGACAACGCTTTATCTCTGTGATGTATTCCTTGATCCCTCCAAGTAGTACTCGGTTCTCATCAAAATTGATACGGCCTCGCATGGTATTCACCACAGACTCTGGCTGCTCAAAGATCTCTTTCTGCATAAAGCAGCTGTAATTTCCTGGAATATGAATGGGATCCTTATGAATGTACAAATATATATGAGGCTATTTTTGTGGGAGAAAGATATATCCCAAGAGTTCTTACAAAGAATTTTAAAAATGTTAGTCAAGGTTTACCTTAAAAACAAGAGAGGTAGGTGCCTATATTGCTCTCTGGAGTTACACTGCTTTAAAAGACAAATGTATGACATGATTCAAAAATCAAATTGTTTTGCTTTTGAAATCAGACACTTATATGCTTTTTGATATAAATGAACCTAACCAAAACCTATTTACCTTGCATACCACTTTAATCAAGACTATTGAAGAAACAGTCATTTTGTTTTAATTCCCCCATAACCCCTGTAAGTTAAAGCAACATTTTTGGATAGTTTTGGCATTTCTCTCTACAGTTATTGATCAGTGACCATTTTCACATTCGAGGTCACTGTGACCTTGACCTTTGATCTAGTGACCACAAACTCAATAGGGGTCATCTACTAGTCATGACCAATCACCCTATGAAGTTTGAGGAATGAGGGCCCAAGGGTTCTCCATAATACCACTCAATTATCATTCCTATAGGACTTCATCAAAATCTGCTTGACAGTTTAGGAGATTTAGTATAACCCTTTCCCTCATAGAGGAAACCATGAAAAGACCTATGCGAACAGCATAAAACCAGATCAGCCTGCAGGTTTTATGCTGTTCACTGCTCCTCAGTGGTGTGGAAATGAGGATTTTGTAATTAAGTTTGGTAAGGTTTAACTGTGGTTTTCTGCAGATCAGGCTTTATCTGGTACCTATTGAGTGCGTCAAAATGAGTCTATATGAGGGAAAGGGTTAAAGAAAAACTGACAATGCAAAATTGATGAAAAAGCAACAAAAAAAAAGCATGCAATACATGAGATGACAATTTTTAAAGTTAACAAGATTAACTAAAATTGCATATTTCACCAAAATCAAATCAGTTTTTCTTTTATGCTTAAACATGACTTTGAACCATATTTGCCGAATAAACACTTACTGTTAGACCTATCCTCCCCACCCCCTCTGGTAGCCTCAAATCTTGACTGAATCATGTTGTATTAAATTTCAATATGCTTTAACAAAATGAACACAAATGAACATAAGAACACAATATTTTGTTGCAATAAATATCAATAGATGATGTATTATTACTGAATGAAATAAATTCTGAGAGAAAATATTACAATATAGTGTTTTTGAATAATTTTGTTTTACCATATTATGCAGAGTACTTTTTGGTTCCTCATTTTTTAAGAACTTAATTGCCATTTTTTTAAAGTGTATCAAAGTGAATGGAAAACCAGCTATATCAGTATCAGAGTCAGTTTTCAAGGATATATACTAGGTTTAATTAAGAGTTATTTGAACGGAGGATTTCACTGAGGATTCCAGACATTGTGCATGTTGAAACAAGAGGCCCATAATGGCCCTAGAACACTCACTAAAGTACCATCACTTCATTAAACAATTCAGTTTAACCTTGATTAAAAATCCAGATAAAAAAGTGCAATTTCTAAATTTCTATACGACTAAATAAGAACTACTAGCCAATCATCACATGGACATATTTCTTAGAGAAAATGACAGTAAGAGACTTATAAGCACTTAGTCAATTTTTACACAAATTACTTTAAAACATAATTAAGGCACTTCCAACACTCAACAAAGAAGTCCATTGTATACCATATATATATATATATATATATATATATATATATATATATATATATATATATATATATATTGTTTGTATCTTTTGAACTGGTATAAAGTTAACAAAACAAAACAAAAAAGCAACAAAACAAAAACATCTAAAGCAACACTGCTGGTTTCGCTATTATTAACAATGTATTCAGAGAAGTTTATACCATATATTAATTTAATGAAACTCTATGAAACAATTCACATAATATATTCATGACAACAATACAAACAAGAGCTGTCACAGGACAGCACGCTCAACTATTCAAAATGCTTGTTGGTAAATCAAAAGAAATATGTTTCAATTCTTGCCCTTCACATACCCTGTACAAAAATAGTCAAAAATGATATACCTTAATACTGTAATACTGTGCATGCAAAACTTTAACCAAAAATCCAAGTTAGGAAAATGCCATAATTTGCATAAAATTCAGTCCAAAAGTTATCCTCCTTGGTTTTCTGATGCCCCTGAATACACTCCTTAACCTTCTAGTCAATTCCATAAGCAATTTCTGACATATAAGCTGGATAGTAGCTTGAATGCAAAAATTCTAAGTAAAAGGGGGTCATAATTTTTAATATATTTCATCAAGTGTTATCTTCCTTTATAGTATGATACCCCTAAACATATTAAAGATGTTTCAAATCAATCCCATGCCTGGACTCTGAGCATGAAAGTATGTTGCATGTAAAACTTAGACCAAAATTTCTAAGTTAAACAAGAGGGCCATGATGGCCCTGAATCGCTCACCTGAGTACCATTGCTTCAACTGATGTCAAGGTTTTTAAACAGACAAGGATTCTGATATAACTTAATCTAAAACACTTTACCCCTGACAATACTACACACCAAATATCTAAGCAATGGGCCATATGGTTTCAGAGAAGACTTGGGCGCAGGGTCATTTATCACCGTAGGGCCAAGACTTTCCTATATAACTCTATGTAAAACAAGTGACCCCTGGTGCGGGGTCATTTATCACCATAGGGCTATGATTTGTACAATCTTGGTAGTGGCCCATAAGATGATGCTACATACCAAATATCTTAGCTCTAGGCTTTATGGATTCATAGAAGAAGACTTTTTAAGATTTTCCTATATTACTCTATGTAAAACAAGTAACCCCTGGTGCGGGGTCAATTATCATCATAGGGCTATGATTTGTACAATCTTGGTAGTGGCCCATAAGATGATGCTACATACCAAATATCTAAGCTCTAGGCCTTGCAGTTTTGCAGAAGAAGATTTTCAAAGTTTGCATTTTTAAAATCTATTTTTAGCTCCTGTGACCTAATTATGCAATGGACCAGAACCATTTATACAACTTTAGTAGAGCTTCATCCAAGGAACATTCCTGCAAAATATTTTTCAAATTGGCCAAGCCGTTTAGGAGGAGATGTTGTTTAAAGCAATTGTTGATGTCGGACGCACGCACGGACGCACGGACGACGGACGCCGGACAAAAGGCGATCAGAAAAGCTCACCTTGAGCACGTTGTGCTCATGTGAGCTAAAAAGGGAGATGGCCCAACCTGTTATAGATTATGCACATCTACAATGTGCAATGTTGAATGCAAGCAAGTTTTATTAAAATCCACCCAGTAATTGCGGAAAAGTAGCCAGCAGATCCTAATTGTAGTTGCTGACAAAGTACATGAACTACCAAACAGTCAAAGGGGCATCATTTCCCAAAAAGGGGAGATATCCCAACCTGTTATAGGTAAAGCACATCTACTATGAGTAATGATTAATCTGATTAATCCCAGCAAGTTTCAATGAAATATATCCAGTAGTTTCGGAGGAGTAGCTGGCAGAACATTTTGTCTACAGACAGACAATCTGATTACAGTATCCCCCCCCCCCCCAAATTTCTTGCGTGGGGGTATAATTAAAGGGAAGTAAAGACTTATGGAATATGAAGTAAAAGGGGAAATTTTATTAGAAATGTGTCCATAGGACACAGATATCCCCACCATATTGTTTATTAGATTGATATTCACAACAAAGTTACAGCTGGGACACCATTTTAAGAAAACCGAGTGATGTAACCTTCACTATTAAACTAGCAACCTGGTTCTTGTTCATGACACATCATCTTGTCCTAAGGATCTCTTGTGACAAGTTATTTTAAAACCTTCATTCACAACAAAGTTACAGCCAGGACACAATTTTAAGTTACAGTCTGGACACAATTTTAAGTTCAGCCATGTGCTGTGACCTTGGCAACCTGGTTCTTGTTTGCAACACATCGTCTTGTCATAAGGATCACTTGTGACAAGTTACAGCCGGGACAAGAAATCTTGTACACAAAGAAACACACACGGACAGGCGAAATTATATTTTCATAATTTTCAATGTTAAAATAAATATTCATCTGAATAAGATTTTTATCTAAATCACAATAGTCCACGCGAAAGCATAAAATAAATGGTTGATTAAATTATTTTTTTTCTTTGCAATGTAAAGACTGTCAGTTTTTTTGTTTGTTTGTTTTTTGTTCTTACCTGTAAACATTAAACCTTTATTACTTTTACAAGTTTGTCAGGATGCTGGTGATATCCTTATGATAAAACCCTGATCTCAGACCTTTATTTTCGGGCGTTCTGTAAGGTGACAGTGTCTTAGCTAAATGTTATACAAAGGCTTCAAACTATAGCATGAGCTACCTAGCTTTAGAAAAACAACCCCCACATAAAGTTTATATACAAATATATACAGTCGAAACGAGCCTGGCGAACGATAACTTAACTAAACATCACCTCAGCTATGGGACACAACATATAGATCTAAACTAAAGTATATACAAGTCCAATGCCAGCAAGGTGGCTAGTCGTCTTCCCAGCTTACACTGTGCTGAGCGATCCCAAACCAATGATTTCCTACCTAATGAAAAACCCTATGATAAACAGAATGCTGGACTTAGTCCCAAGCTTTAAAACACTGTGTCTCATACACAGACCTGTTTTGTAACCCCTGAGCTTGGCTGTTTCACAGCCCCTATCATGAAACCTCACTGTCACAGCCCTCCAAGCTTCACTCTTACCAATGTCTGGGCCTGTCCATTGGTAAGAGCACTCAGAGCCCTAGAGGATAGCTTGTAGGTATGTTTACATGCACAATTTTCATGCACTCAGAAGCTAGCTTCTAAGACACTACTTCCCCAGCCACAGAAAACGCAGTGCACTTAATTGACTGGTAACTGTGCAGTATGTCTACCAGACAGCCTATATTACTTCCGTTTCTGGTTATATGCACAAGGTGTATATGAACCAGGCACGAACTAGCTTTTACACACAGAGAAGCCCATCACCAAAAGAGATTATATTTTGATGCCCTGATCACATGAGTGCAAGCAGTGATCATATATAACCTTCGCACGCAGGCCGGGGTTCTTTTACCTGCCGAGTTTTAGGCATTCAGCATGGACTTAAGCATGGATTAATTTTCAGCCAACGACTAACCACCTTACACGTTAATTTTCATTATACACTAGGTTTCTAAAACTGTCTAACAAATAACTAAAATGCATGCTAACGAAGAGAAAAAATACAAAAATGAAAAGTTATGAAAATAAAGGGAAGTAATTCAGACCTAACTCACTAACTATATACAGTCTATATCTTTTTTAGAGACTGTTGCTTTTATATGGATAAACTGTATTCTAATAATCCAACTTTAAAATCAAAATTAATTATCCCAAAACTGTTAGGCCTTTGTAGTTGTGAATTACTATAAACAAGAGTGCCAGTGATGCCACAATATACGCCGCCACAAAATATAAAGACCAAGAGGGGTCTTTTAATTATTGCTTTTAACATTTCTGTAAGCATAACCTCATAATGAAGTCTGTAAGACCAATTAATTTAGCTGAACAGAGATAGAACCCTAAAAATGCTTCCAATATGACAGTAGGTCAAATAGCAGTATCAATTTGAATCCTTTTTTCTTTCTCCCCATAACTCTTGCAAAAATCACTGTACCAGAAAATCCTTGCCTTATGCACTTTTACCTGTTTAGAAACTTGAGTTGTGTTTTAAAGAGACCATGTTTAGAAAGGCAAAACTATTGCAAATATTGATGAACATCAAAGCCCCTGCTTTGTGCATATCTACCCAGTATAGTAATGACATTGCCCAAGTTTTGAAAAGATTAGGTCAGAAACATACAAGAAATTGCATTCCCAAAGCTGAAATATCAATCAGCTAAAAAGACTAAGTTTCAGGGGACACAAATCTTGCAAAAATTAATGTACCGGAAAATCACCACTTCATGCACATCTACCCATTATAGTAATGATATTGACCAAGTTTTGAAAAGATTCATTCAGAAATGTAGGAGGAGTTGCGTTCACAAGGCTGCAATATCAATCAGCTACAGAGACTAAGTTTCAAGGTACACAAATCTTGTAAAAATCAATGAACCATAAAATCGCCACTTCATGCACATTTACCCATTAAAGTAATGACATTGACCAAGTTATAAAAAGATTCATTCAGAAATGTAGGAGGAGTTGCGTTCACAAGGCTGCAATATCATTCAGCTACAGAGACTAAGTTTCAAGGGACACAAACCTTGTCAAAATCAATGAACCAGAAAATCACCACTTCATGCACATCTACCCATTATAGTAATGATATTGACCAAGTTTTGAAAAGATTCATTCAGAAATGTAGGAGGAGTTACGTTCACAAGGCTGCAATATCAAACAGCTACAGAGACTAAGTTTCAAGGGACACAAATCATGTAAAAATCAATGAACCATAAAATCACCACTTCATGCACATCTACCCATTATAGTAATGATATTGACCAAGTTTTGAAAAGATTCATTCAGAAATGTAGGAGGAGTTGCGTTCACAAGGCTGCAATATCATTCAACTACAGAGACTAAGTTTCAAGGGACACAAATCATGTAAAAATCAATGAACCATAAAATCACCACTTCATGCACATCTACCCATTATAGTAATGATATTGACCAAGTTTTGAAAAGATTCATTCAGAAATGTAGGAGGAGTTGCGTTCACAAGGCTGCAATACATTCAACTACAGAGACTAAGTTTCAAGGGACACAAATCATGTAAAAATCAATGAACCAAAATCCACTTCATGCACATCTACCCATTATAGTAATGAATGACCAAGTTTTGAAAAGATTCATTCAGAAATGTAGGAGGAGTTGCGTTCACAAGGCTGCAATATCATTCAGCTACAGAGACTAAGTTTCAAAGGGACACAAATCATGTAAAAATCATTGAACCGGAAAATCGCCACTTCATGCACATCTACCCATTATAGTAATGACACTGACCAAGTTTTGAAAAGATTCATTCAGAAATGTAGGAGGAGTTGCGTTCACAAGGCTGCAATATCATTCAGCTACAGAGACTAAGTTTCAAAGGGACACAAATCTTGTAAAAATCAATGAACCGGAAAATCGCCACTTCATGCACATCTACCCATTATAGTAATGACATTGACCAAGTTTTGAAAAGATTCATTCAGAAACGTAGGAGGAGTTGCGTTCACAAGATATGGACGTACGGACGTACGGACGTACGGACGTACGGACGTACGGACGTACGGACGGACGGACAGACGGAGAAGATGACGCCAATATACGACCGCCTCCGGCGGCGTATAAAAATGTTGCTTTGTCGCTCATATGTTGAAATCATTGTTCTAATGTATTGATGTATGTCTTGATATATGTCGGCATTTGTGAGGTGGTAAGTGGGATGGTTCCCCTACCTACTTCCACCAATTGACGGGGATAATAAAGGTTAAAAATAAATAAATAAATAAACAAAATGAAATACCGTATTTACTCGACTATAAGACTATTCTCCTATAAGACGGGGCCCCCTTTCCAATCCCCAAATCTGTAGTATTTTGCTTTGAACCGTTTATAAGACGGGGTAAAAAAATTCAAATGCAGTTCGACGAATGGTAATTTACCGCCGAATTTTTTTTAAAGTATACCATGAAAATCTCGCTAAGTTTGGAATAATTTCACAAAAAATGAAACAAACTTTTGATTAAATGCATTACCTTAATATTAATTTTCATAATAAATCTCGAAAACAACTCATTTTCATTTTCAGAACTTGTAATGTTACGGTTGTGTACGGTCTGGTATGTACGGGGTTTGACGGTGCCCGTGAGAACCGTTAGTGTGAAACTAGACCAATTTTCTTACCAATTTTTCTGGATTGTTAATCAATACCATTTTTTTTTTTTTTTTTTTTTTTTGTAAATGTTAATTAACTTATTAAAACAAGAGGGCCATGATGGCCCTGAATCGCTCACCTGAGTACCATTGCTTCAACTGATGTCAAGGTTTTTAAACAGACAAGGATTCTGATATAACTCAATCTAAAACATTTTACCCCTGACAATACTACACACCAAATATCTAAGCAATGGGCCATATGGTTTCAGAGAAGACTTGGGCGCAGGGTCATTTATCACCGTAGGGCCAAGACTTTGAAAATCTTTGTAATGAACCATTAGATGCTACTACATACCAAAAATCTTAGCTCTAGGCCTTATTGATTCATAGCAGAAGATTTTTTTAGGTTTTCCTATTTAACTCTATGTAAAACAAGTGACCCCTGGTGTGGGGTCATTTATCACCATAGGGCTATGATTTGTACAATCTTGGTAGTGGCCCATAAGATGATGCTACATACCAAATATCTAAGCTCTAGGCCTTATGGATTCATAGAAGAAGATTTTTTAAGATTTTCTTATATAACTCTATGTAAAACAAGTGACCCCTGGTGCGGGGTCATTTATCACCATAGGGCTATGATTTGTACAATCTTGGTAGTGGCCCATAAGATGATGCTTCATACCAAATATCTAAGCTCTAGGCCTTATGCATTCATGGAAGAAGATTTTTTAAGATTTTCTATATAACTCTTGTAAAACAAGTGACCCCTGGTGCGGGGTCATTTATCACCATAGGGCTATGATTTGTACAATTTTGGTAGTGGCCCATAAGATGATGCTTCATACCAAATATCTAAGCTCTAGGCCTTATGCATTCATGGAAGAAGATTTTTTAAGATTTTCCTATATAACTCTATGTAAAACAAGTGACCCCTGGTGCGGGGTCATTTATCACCATAGGGCTATGATTTGTACAATCTTTGTAGTGGCCCATAAGATGATGCTACATACCAAAAATCTAAAGGCTAGGCCTTGTGGTTTCGGAGAAGAAGATTTTTTCAAGTTTTTCCTATATTAGCCTATGTGAAATCAAGTGACCCCTGGGGCGGGGCCAATTTTGACCCCAGGGTCATAATTTGTACAATCCTGGTAGACAGTCATAAGATCATGCTACATACCAAAAATCAAAAGGCTAGGCCTTGTGGTTTCAGAGAAGAAGATTTTTTAAATTTTCATTTTTAAAATCTATTTTTAGCTCCTGTGACCTAATTATGCGATGGACCAGAACCATTTATACAACTTTAGTAGAGCTTCATCCAAGGAACATTCCTGCAAAATATTTTTCAAATTGGCCAAGCCGTTTAGGAGGAGATGTTGTTTGAAGCAATTGTTGACGCCGGACGCACGCACGGACGGACGCACGGACGACGGACGACGGACGCCGGACAAAAGGCGATCAGAAAAGCTCACCTTGAGCACGTTGTGCTCATGTGAGCTAAAAAAGCATGAATTAAACAAATCATAACGAAAACATCTTGTGTATTTCAATGCTTTTTTTACGTCGAGAAGATTTTATGAACAAGCAGTTCTAATGAGCACCGTGTGTTTATATTGGTGCAAAAAACTTTTGATTAAACAATCTTACAATAATATTTAGTCATTTATATCATGCAATTCATTTCTAATATTTATCTAACGATTGAAAATGAGAAGAATATACGGCTGCATAATTGCATACCGCTACGAAGCTTCATTCATACGGCAACTAAAGTTGGGGAAACTTTACCAGACTGGTGGACCCCGCCTATAAGACGACCCCCCAACTTTTAAACCCTGATCAGACCCCAAAAAACCCGTCTTATAGTCGAGTAAATACGGTAATATAAATGGTAATTTAATGTTTTCCAATTGTTGACAAATATTTGGGTACTTGTATGTACTTAGTTGTTTATCAATGTGTTATACCTTTCATGATCTGCTGCAGTTCCATCTGCAAAGTGATCACTTCTCGCACAGCAGAATCATCAAGCCCTCTTTTAATGCGGTGTATGGTAAGGCGACCATTGCTGACTGCAGCAACATCATCATCCTCCAAGTAGATGACCTGATTTGTGTGTTCTATAATTGCACTAAAATAAAAATGATGAATTGAACAAACTTGATAAAGGACAACTAGACAATGACACATACCAAATATCTAAGCTCAAGGCCTTGATGTTTCAAGAGGAATAATTGACAATTATTTAGCTATGCCAAATATATTTTTTAAAGATATTTCTTGTTTATATTAAAAAGGGCATAACTCCTGAACTTAAGGGCCTATATCAGCCATAATCGAACTTGATCGAGAGATTATGGTCATAAACATTGTCATAAAGTCTGAAGATGGTTGTTCAAGAAATGAAGACGCTAGAGTGTAAACAAAGTGAAATATATTAAAAGCTATATTTTCAGACTACAATTAAAGTGGGCTTGGCCTTCTGGGGAGGTAACCACTGCGGAGAAGTTGTGCAGTTCATTGTGCGGATCCAGAAACAATAATCAGATATACGCGAATTATGATTGGTTACATATAAATTGTCCTAACTTTAAAACAAGAGGGCCATGATGGCCCTGAATCGCTCACCTGAGTACCATTGCTTCAACTGATTACAAGGTTTTTAAACAGACAAGGATTCTGATATAACTTAATCTAAAACATTTTACCCCTGACAATACTACACACCAAATATCTAAGCAATGGGCCATATGGTTTCAGAGAAGACTTGGGCGCAGGGTCATTTATCACCGTAGGGCCAAGACTTTGAAAATCTTTGTAATGAACCATTAGATGCTACTACATCTTAGCTCTAGGCCTTATTGATTCATAGAAGAAGATTTTTTAAGATTTTCCTATATAACTCTGTGTAAAACAAGTGACCCCTGGTGCGGGGTCATTTATCATCATAGGGCTATGATTTGTACAATGTTGGTAGTGGCCCATAAGATGATGCTAAATACCAAATATCTAAGCTCTAGGCCTTATGG
>CM037784.1:14684987-14734987 GCA_021229015.1 Solen grandis
CCCACCCCAGGGGTTTTAAACTTCTTCTCAGAAACCACAAAGCCTGGGGTTTTGCAGCATTGTCTAGTAGATCACTACCAGGTTTGTTCAAATCATGGCCCTGGGGTCCCATTTTTGGCCCCGCCAAGGGGTCACCTGATTTTACATAAGCTAATATAGGAAAAAACTTGAAAAATCTTCTTTTCAGAAACCACAAGATCTGGAGTTTATATATTTTGTATGTAACATGGGCTAATAGACCTCTACCAAGTTTGTTCAAATCATGACCCTGGGGTCAAAATTGGCTCTACCCCAGGGGTCACTTGATTTTTCATAGCCTAATGATACCAGGTGAGTGATCCAGGGCCATCATGGCCCTCTTGTTTTTTAGCTCACCTGAGCACAAAGTGCTAAAGGTGAGCTTTTGTGATCGCCCGTTGTCCGTCGTCCATCGTCCGTGCGTGCGTGCGTCCGTCGTCAACTTTTCGTTCAAACGACTTCTCCTCCTAAACCACTTGGCCAATTTCAAAAATTGTTTTGCAGGAAAGTTCCTTGGCAGACTCTCTACCAAAGTTGTTCAAATGGTTCCAGTCCATTGCATAATTAGATCACAGGAGCTAAAAATAGATTTTAAAAGTGAAATCTTAAAAAAACTTGTTCTCCAAATCCAAAAGGCCTAGAGCTTAGATATTTGGTATGTAGCATTGTCTAATGAACCATTACCAAGATTGTTCAAATCATTGCCCTGAGGTGATAAATGACCCCGCTCCAGGGGTCACTTGTTTTACATTGAGTTATATAGGAAAAACTTAAAAAATATTTCTACTCTGAAACCATAAGGCCAAGAGCTAAGATATTTGGTATGTAGCATCATCTAATGGGCCATTACCAAGATTGTTCAAATCATGGCCCTACGGTATAAATGACCCCACACCAAGGCACTTGTTTTAATAAGTTAAAAATTTTTGGTTTGTAGCATCATCTAATGGGCCATTACCAAGATTGTTCAAATCATAGCCCTATGGTGATAAATGACCCCACACCAAATCTTGATCTCATATATTCTCGTCTGCAATAATGTGTTCCTTTTTATGTGAATATATTTTACAATGTTCTTTTATTTTGCAAGGTTCTTTTGTTATTTTATCAATAAAAAAGAAATTCAAAATGCGTTTTTCATAAACGTCCCATTTTAGCTGTTAAGACTTTATAAAATACTAATTATGCCCCCACAAAGTGGGGTGCATATAGCGTTGCACTTGTCCGTCCGTCCGTCAGTCCATCAGTCCGTCAGTCCGTCCGTACGTCCCGAAATCTTGTGAACGCAACTCCTCTTAAACCGGATGGCAGATTTTGCTTAAACTTCCAGGGATGAACAACCTTAATGTGTAGATGGTAGTAAAGAAAGGAATTTTCGCGGCGACCAAATTTAACAGAATTATGGCCCTTTGTTGATTTGTTCACTATATACCATATAGAAATTTTGTGAACGCAACTCCTCTTCAACTGGATGGCAGATTTTGCTTAAACTTCCAGGGATGAACAACCTTAATGTGTAGATGGTAGTAAAGAAAGGAATTTTCGCGGCGACCAAATTTAACAGAATTATGGCCCTTTGTTGATTTGTTCACTATATACCATATAGAAATTTTGTGAACGCAACTCCTCTTCAACCGGATGGCAGATTTTGCTTAAACTTCCAGGGATGAACAACCTTAATGTGTAGATGGAAGTAAAGGAAGGAATTTTTCGCGGCGACCAAATTTAACAGAAATATGGCCCTTTGTTGATTTTTTCACTATATACCATATAGAAATTTTGTGAACGCAACTCCTCTTCAACCGGATGGCAGATTTTGCTTAAACTTCCAGGGATGAACAACCTTAATGTGTAGATGGAAGTAAAGGAAGGAATTTTTCGTGGCGACCAAATTTAACAGAATTATGGCCCTTTGTTGATTTTTTCACTATATACCATATAGAAATTTTGTGAAAGCAACTCCTCTTAAACCAGATGGCAGATTTTGCTTAAACTTCCAGTGATGAATAACCTTAATGTGTAGATGGAAGTAAAGGAAGTAATTTTTTGCGGCGACCAAATTTAACAGAATTATGGCCCTTTGTTGATTTGTTCACTATATACCATATAAATAATTAAATTGATTCAGTTTGGTACAGAAGACTATCTGAATCTCTGCTTAATTATCGCCAGTGTGTGACATTACCAACACACTTAAGTGGATCTATTATTGATCTTGTCTATGTAAAAGATGAGTTGCCACAGCCAAAAGTAACTGTATACCCAACATATTTCTCTGATCACAGCATTGTGTTCCTGCAGTTTTAGGAGACCAGACATGTGTTTCAAAGTTTTGTTTTATTCAGACACTAATATTGTATTCCATCTGTAAAGAAACCAAATATGATGCCTCAAGAGTTAGGTAACTTTTTTATCATTAATACATAATTGAGGAAATTTCAACTGAAACGCTATAATAAGAACAGAATTTTGTAGACATTAAATGAAGCTGCTCTTGTTTACGAGCACATCTGCACAGTGGGGGCATCCGTGTCCTTTGGACACAGTTCTAGTTTTAATCTTTCCTTATGTTATATACTTTATTTCATGGTGGTTAACAGTGCACTAGTTAATTTTAACCGAAACAGCCTCAATACAAGCTATAATTGTCTTCAATGCCTATACATCAAGACCCCTCAGGTGAGCGATATATGGCCTTATGGCCCTCTTGTTAAATGTCTTTAAATTTTGAAGTTTTGTGTTGATTATCAAAAACTCAATGGATTAGCAATTGTAATTTTTAGCTCGACTATTCGAAGAATATGAGAGCTATTGTAGTCACCCTGGCGTGCAAATTACTATCAACCTTATATCTCAATAACCATTTATGGTATTGACTTGAAAGTTTATAAATATGTTCAGGGGCATTAGACAACCAAGGTAGATAACTCTTGACTGAATTTAATATGAATTATGGCCCCTTTTTAACTTAGAAATTTTTGTTAAAGTTTTGAATGCAATAGAAAATTTGGTTGTTGTCTATCATTTAACCAAACCCTATTTCGATTTTTTTTTTCGGTCCCGATTTTTCTCCTATAAAATTCAACTAAAATAAAATGTTTAACCTTTTTTTCGAAAAAAATCCTATTTCGAAGTATTTTTTCGGTCCCAAATTTCATTTTTCAATTGTTAAATCGAAGTCAAATTTTCAGTCACTTTTCGTAATTACCCGGATGAAAAACAGACACGCTTATTTTGCGGCGTCGTTGTGAAAGTTCAGGTAGGTTTTTCACACCTTTTACAGTCGTGTGCCCGACTGGATATCTGGTTATTGCTAATTGATGCCTGAGGGGTTGATTAATATATCATAGTCAGGCGTCTGACACTGGGGAGGTGTGGGGGTAGGCTGTCGCGGGCCCAACCGGATATTATTGCTTATTGCTAATTGATGTACTACTGTATGACTGTTAGAGTAAATATCACGCGTCAGCAGAAAGTACCTGAGAATGTAGGTTTGAGTAAAAAAGTGCTAAAGTGCTAAAGTGTGTGCTATAATTATTTATTATTTTTTTCTTTTGTTGTTCTAGCTTTTGCATATACATGTGACAAAATAAACATCTGTTCTTATTTGCGTAGTTGTTTTCATGACACTCACCGGTAAAATAATAAACACCGATACATGTATGTCACCATAAAAGCATCGATTTTTAATCCGAATTATCGCTATATCGAAGTTTTCAGCTCGGTCCCAATGACTTCGGAATAGCGAGGTTGGACTGTATCTAGTTTGTATCTCAATAACCATTTATGGTATTGACTTGAAAGTTTATGAATATGTTAAGGGGCGTCATACAATCAAGGTAGATAACTCTTGGTGGAATATATTACAAATTATGGCCCCTTTTTAACTTAGAAATTTTGGTTAAAGTTTTGCATGCAAGATACTCTCATGCTTATATCTCAGTATCAAGCATGCAATTGATTTGAAACATCTTTAATATGTTTGGGGTATCATACTTTTTTAACTTAGAAATTTTGGTTAAAGTTTTGCATGGAAGGTACTTTCATGCTAATATCTCAGTATCCAGGCGTGGGATTGATTTGAAACATCTTTAATATGTTTAGGGGTATCATATTTTCATGGTTGATAACTTTTGATGGAATATATTACAAGTTATGGCCCCTTTTTAACTTAGAAATTTTGGTTAAAGTTTTGCATGCAAGGTACTTTCATGAAATAGGATATCCTCTTGTTACATAGTTCGTATCAGTTGTCAAAAAATACGATTGATATACGATTGAAAACGAACGATATACGATTTGCGATAACGATAATAGCAAGTTTGATTCACCTTTACGATTCGATACGATACAATGCGATGCGTTTATAATCTGATACCATACGATATACGATCCACGATCTGCGATTTACGTTATGCGATATACAATACACGGTAAGCACGGTTTACATGACATTTTATACATGTACCTGCAAGCTTGATTTGACTACAAGTCCAGAAATATGCAAAATCTTCATGTTGTTAACAATATTTATCGTTATATATAACTGGTAATCCGTGTGTTCCTTTGAAATAAACATAGCGAGCGACAGGAAATGGGGACACACTAGATTGCGGTCCCCCTGAAAAAGCGACGCACTCCATTTTTCGTTTTCCTTTGAGACCACTGTTAACGGCACATGTATTTTTATGATTACATGTAATAATAACAATCACAATAAAAAAAATGATAACAGTACTTTACTGATATCTAGTACTCTGCTACTTGTGTTAATTAACACAATATCTTTTCTTAAAAAAAAAAAATGAATATAATTGGTCCATGCCCATTTATATACGATCGCGACCGCTCAATGAGCACGTGTGAACCAATACATAGAAGTACAGCATGTGCTAGAGAACTTCTGGTTAACTGTCAAATAGCCGAAAAAAATGTTATGATGCATGAGCAACTGCATGCAACCTGCACCTTATATACCCGTATTGCTGCTTCTTTAAACAATTATTTAATTAAAAATATGAAGACCGGAAGGCCATCTTGTTTGAAGAGAAGTAATTAGTGAAGAGGTCGCCGATTCTATCGCAGCTTATACATGATGATAGCAGAAAATCTAATTTACAACAACTTCTAAATTGGTCCCATGCTTTCAACCATAAGCACATATTATTTGTTCCTATAAAAGAACTGTTGCTATATTTTACTAGCTGTTTTAACTATAAAAGATATTTTTATTTGTTTTATCAATCATAAGAATACTCTAAGACTTACTCATATGTGATTTCTATATTTTTTAAAAGTCCATTAGTCTTTAATTTGTAAAGAACCCCACCCCCTCGAAAGAGAGAGAGAAAGAGATTTCTTTTTATTATTAATATCATCATCAACAATATTCGCTATGGAAATATATTGATATATAGAATGTCTTCCTCTTCGGAATATAATATTTCTATGATGACAATTTAATTTTAGAATAATAATGTAATAATGATATACATTAAAAGGAATAAACAATATGAATCAAATTACTTAATGGAAGAAACTTGTAGTGATATTGTTGTTGTCTAGTAGATTCCTCCGTTGTCTTCGGGACATTCCTTGGTAGGATGAAGAATTTTGAGTTTTCTGTATTAAGGGTCACACTTCATTATGTACAATCGCAATATTGTGAATATATACTCTATAACGCGTAGGCGGCAGAGCTTTTAGTCAGACGGTATTAATTTAGTTGGTACAGTTTATATTACGTAAGTGCTCAATAGTGTATGTATGTATATACACATACTTATTCTAAGTTACATGTAAATTATTGTATAATATTTATTATAATAGAGGAACAGTTTTTGACTAAGTTACCCAGTGACACTACGTACATAACACCCTGGTTCTTTCTGTGATAATGTTCTCACAATAGGCCTGCGACCATCTTTCATGTTTTCTGTCACGTTAAT
This sequence comes from Solen grandis, assembly GCA_021229015.1. Classification (NCBI taxonomy): domain Eukaryota; kingdom Metazoa; phylum Mollusca; class Bivalvia; order Adapedonta; family Solenidae; genus Solen; species Solen grandis. The sequence goes on from CM037784.1 coordinate 14,690,954, forward strand.
TAGTACGGTTATAACATTCATGTTGTGTAAAGGTTGATTGTCCTACCCTCGCCTTGGGGTGGGATTGGGGGTGGGGGGTGAGTGACGGTATATCGGTATCGGCATAACAAAAAGGTGACATATCCGGTCAAAATTAACACATGCTGTGCCCGCTGATAAGAAGGTATGACACGCGTCTGGTGAAATACAATTACGTTGGTTAAATATACACATTCATGCATAAATGTACATACATGAGAAAAAAAATCAGATATATTTTAAGCGAACTATACATGTAATAATATGGAAGTTATAGATTTTTTTCCCATTTAACTTTTGTCATGTAGTGAATTTATGTTTTCACGGACAAGGAGAGATCGGTAATTTGACTAAAACCGTATGCCTCTATTCTCAAAGGCAGTATGTTAATCTTCTATTGTAGGGGTCCTGTTGTTTATTTTTTTGTGTTGTTTTGGGGTTTTTTTTGCTGAAAAAAAAAAAAGCAACGGAAAAGACAGTGGTTGGATACAAGTGATTCCGGGTGCGATACCCTAGCTCATTTCGCGAAAAGACACATTGGTTATTTTACGTGTCCGGGGGAAAGCACCGACCGATACACGGGAGAGAAGTTCCTGCTTAGAACCAGTACTGAGTTCTCCGAGTTCCCACAGCAACCCCAATTTGCCGAGTGCAAGACAAGGGCAAATCTAGTACAAATTTTATACGTCTTGACGCTATCACCGGAGAAATGTACCCCGGTTGGGTTTCGAATCCAAGACCTCCTGATATTATATTGCTTATTCAAACTGAAAGAGAGGGAGAGAAGAAAACGAAATATGTTCTGTGCAATTTATGACGTTTGTATATGTGGAGAGAGAGAGAGAGAGAGAGAGAGAGAGAGAGAGAGGGGTTAAATAAAGTAGGAAATAAAAAACATACACATTAGAACTATAATGTAAGTATAAGCGTATGTTACGATCATCTCTTTCAATGTTTTAAATAAGAGCACGCGAGCGAACACTGCAGAGAAAAAAGGTCCTGGAAAATAAGTTATTCAAAGGAAGCAACATCTTGGACGAAATCGGAGTTTGATTAAGCATAAGTAGGTCAGATTTAAATTGTTAATTTTCAGACTTGCTAATCATGAAATTTTTTATCAAACACATCAAATAAACATATAGGAATATAGGAGCCCAGTGTTTACTTCAATACCGATTTAATTCGTTCAAATACATATTTTTCACACATGCATTAAATTGCTTAACGACGCACGGCATCTGCTGCAGAAAGTCACGTAGGCCACTACATATGTATATACCGGTACATAAAAAGAAAAAAAATGATATTTTAACTAAACAAATAATAAGATTATACTACATAATATAATTTATGATAAAAAATAATACATATACGCAAAATGTTGAATTTAGAGACACGTAGAATAATTATTTTCTATAAAAAAAATAAATAAATGTAGTTGGGGTGTATCGATAAGAAACAGACTTTTCCACATTTATTATGACAGTATGCCACGAACGTACCACATGGATGGAACCTAACAAAACAATATAACAACATTAGAATAATGAAATAATGCATATTTCATTATAATACATTTATATCTAATACAATTCAAAAAAAAATACAATATGTAATAATTTACCGGAATAGTTACATAGTTTACAATATTTCGATATCTGACAATATTTCATATATCTGCATTCACTAAACAATACAGTACAAATGCAATAAAATTACTGGGCATACATTTAATTAATACAAAGATGAATATTTTAAACCAATTGGAATACAAAGTATAAGAATAACTCTTACCAGACTCGTTGGCTTCAAATACTTTCCCAATGGGTATATAGATAAAACCCAGAATAATACAACAACCTGTCTCTTTGGACTCGGGTGGAAGAGTGCTGAATTCTCGTAACAAGATTTGTAAAATAAATTAAAATCTCGCGAGAACAATAATTCACTCAAGCATAAAAAACAACTAATATGACATAACCAAATATGACTTGAGTGTATTGACTGCCAACCAACCAATGTGGCATAGCCGAGTGGTGACGCCGACGGACTACGAACCACGCGGTGCGGGTTCAAACCTGATATAAAATATTCTTTTTTCATCATCTTATAATTTTACAGTTTATTAACAAAAATACTAAAAAATACAAATATTGACCTTTACTACATAAATAAAGGGTGACCCGAATCATAGACTGCCAAAAATCTTAGTGTGATTCGATACGATATACGTTATGCGATTTACGATATATGATTTACGATATACCATTGCTTTACGATACGATGCGATAAGATCCTGTTCATTATGTGTAATACGATTGAATGCGATAGGATACGATTCGATACGTTACGATGCGATTGAGTCTACTATACGATACGATGCGATGCGATACGAACGATATACACTATTTTTGACAACTGATACGATAGCGCCACTGTAGATAACTCTTGATGGAATATGTTACAAATTATTGTCCTTTTTAACTTAGAAATTTTGGTTAAAGTTTTGCATGCAAGTTACTTTCATGCTTATATCTCAGTATCCAGGCATGGGATTGATTTGAAATATCTTTAATATGTTTAGGATTATCATACTATCAAGGTAGATAACTTTTGATGGAATATATTACAAGTTATGGCCCCTTTCTTAACTTAGAAATTTTGGTTAAAGTTTTGCATGCAAGGTACTTTCATGTTTATATCTCTCAGAGTCCAGGCATGGAATTGATTTGAAACATCTTTAATATGTTTAGGGGTATCATACTATAAAGGAAGATAACACTTGATGGAATAAATTAAAAATTAGGACCGCCTTTTAACTTAGAATTTTGGTTAAATTTTTGCATTCAAGCTACTATCCAGCTTATATTTCAGAAATTGCTTGTGGAATTTCAGACTAGAAAGTTAAGGAGTGTCTTCAAGGGCATCAGAAAACTAAGGAGGATAACTTTTGGACTGATGCAAATTATGGCCCTTTTCTAACTTGGATTTTTGGTTTAAGTTTTGCATGCACAGTGTTATTGTGCTTATGTCTGAGTAACTAGGCATGGGATTGATTTTAAACATCATAAATATATTTAGGGGTATCAGACTATCAAGGTATATCATTTTTGACTATTATTATGTACAGGGAATGTGAAGGGCAAGAATTGAAATAGATTTCATTTGATTTACCAACAAGCATTTTGAATAGTCGAGCGTGCTGTCCTCTGACAGCTCTTGTTTATTTACATATTTTACGTCTTTGTGTTGTATACATTCTATTCCATGCATTGGTCAAGGTCATCCTTCAAGGTGAAAGGTCAAATTTAAAGGGTATGGTACTTCAACTTTGCATTTAAAGGCTTACAGTTTTAGTTTTTCAAGGTCAACTTTTTTAAATGTTTAACAAAAATATGTAATGTTGGCAAAAACAGACAAGTGTTGGCACCGCATGCGGTGCCTTTGTTTCTTTCATAATTTCTCATTGTACTCTCTGTGTTAATGCATGTTTGTTTTATTTGTTTTCCATTAATTATAAGTATTTAAAATTATATGCTTTGGCCTATACAGGTATATGATTATTATGTATTTAAAATGATGTTTACAGATGATACATTGGTTTGGACTTTTATTATCCATCAGCATAGTTTAGGATACAGAAAAAACACCTTAAGAAGGTGACAGCATAACTGTAATCCATTTGTGAGCAAAATGAATTGGTTTTAATTAATTTAGCCAAAACAGTCACCAACAATAAATAATCTAAGCACTGAAAACAAAACATACAAACAAAATTGTTGGCATTAATGTCTCTTTTTACAGCATATGTCTTCAGTTGTGAATAAATTTTACCTTTTTCACTCACTAATTAGTACATTATAACTATGTATCTGTCGGCTATACCAGCCCCTAATTGCCCCCTCTTCTCCCGACTGATTAATGTGAATCGCTTGCCGTTATGAGTAAACAATCTGCAGTGTCGCTTAGTGTTGGGAATCACTTGTAAAATCATGATCAATCATTACTTTCTAGCAAGTGACCGATGATCGAAAATTGATCAATCATAAATTGCAGTTTTGTTTGCCACAAATATTAACAAATAAATTAAGTTAACCCTTTCCCTAATAGCCAACATTGCATTACACCCTACCAGGCTCCATACTGCTATCAATGTACTGATAAGCCTCTAGCCATAGGTAACCCAGCTGAAGACCTAGTTCATATGCATATGGACTACTGGAGATAATGTCACTTTGCCACTACCTCAGTCTACCTGTATAGTTTAAGCCTATAAAACACTGTTTTACCTTCATAATAGATCTTTGGTGTAAATGAAATGTTTGTAGAGAAAAGAAAGATCTATCTATTGATATATTTTTCATATTGATGAACTGAGATACAGAATCATTATATTAGGTTATACCTAAAGAAATATATTTTTAATAACATCTGCGTAACACACACACACACATAAAATGACCCCCAAATAGTAAATAAAACAAGAACGTATATAAATTTATTTCTTTTTATTGAATTAAGAAATCATTGCATTAAATAATAGGTTAAAAGGAGACTGATATCTGTTTTTCTGTCTGTTGGGAGAGGGGATATATATTTGAAATTGTCTGACTTAGGAGTAATATATTGTATATTTGATGATGACCAAATTCTTATTCTGTTGTGACTCGTCAGTGTTCTCATACAAACTAATTCAAAATCTTTTTTTTTTCTATTAACTATTTAAAACCCAAATATATAGCCAAAGGCGGCTAGGTCTTTTAATTTTGAATTTCAATTGATTAATTTTGAAGAGTAATTTCATATTAATAAATATATCCCTAACTGCCAAAAATAGCCAAGTACATGAGAAAAGGTCTTGGATATGTTCTAATTTTGAATTTTGATAGCTTTTTAAGCTAGCAAGGATTAAGTCCTTGGAAAGGAAGCCAAAAATGAGAACTGAGATATCCGGGTGTACATTTATATGTTGTCCCCATTGGACCATTTTGTCCAACAGGGCTCATATTGGGTGGGTTTCGGTTTTAATACTTTATCAGGCCAGTGGGACCTCCAACAGCAAAAGAGTGCTGTTTTTAGGGTAGGTTTATATTAAAGTTATAGGATAGTATATAGTAAAGTTGGAGTTTGAGTACGGACTTATGCAGGACTCTCCAATATTGCTAAAATTATTCCGATCTGTAAAAAAAACATGGCTGCCAGGGGCGGGACTAATTTGCCTAATATGTATATAGTGAAAATCCTCTAAAATGGCTGGACAGAATTTGATTAATTCAGCAAGGATGTTCCTTGGGTAAACCACTACAAATATTGCTAAAAATATCTGTTCCGTAAAAAAACATGGCCACCGGGGGGAGGGGGGTGGGGGGGAATCATCTCCTTCAAAAAGATTTCAAAATGTTTTAGTACAGATGTTCCTTGAGTAACCCTCTTCCACGATTGCTAAAATTATTCCGATCTGTAAAAAAAAACATGGCTGCCAGGGGTGGGACTAATTTGCCTATTATGTATATGGTGAAATCTTAAAATGATATTTTCTCTGAAACGCCATGTCTTTCTCAAACTAGGTCAGAATGTCTGTTTTGATGATATCTCGGTCAAGTTTGTATGGTCAGTAATCAGGTGAGAAAATAAATGCCATCATGGCCCTTTTGTTGGTTAAAGTTTTGCATGCAAAGTACTCTTCACTTTATATATTAATAACCATTCATGGTATTGACAACATTGTTAATATGTTTAGGGGCATCAGAAAACCAAGGTGGATAACTAAATTCAATACAAATAATGGCCCTTTTCTAAATTAGATATTATGGTTAAAATTTTGCATACACTATGCTATTATGCTTATGTCTCAGTAACTAGGCATGGGATTGATTTCATACTCCATAAACATATTCAGAGGTATTAGACTATTATGGTAGGTCATTATTGACTATTATTAAAAACAAGGTATGTGATGGGCAAGAACTGAAATAGATTTCATTTGATTTACCAACAAGCATTTGAAAAGTTGAGCGTGATGTCCTCTGATAGCTCTTGTTGATGATATTCAAAATAATTGTTCTTGTTCATTAATGTTTGGGTTTTGCCAATGGGAGGATCTGACCAAAAAGCAATAGAATTGGACTGAAAAATAAAGTGTGAGTTATGTAGACATGCCAACTACATAGTACCACACTTATTAACAAAAGTATATGACCACAAAATATAGACCATGTTGATAATAAATGAATATCAACTCCTTATTGTACCAGAGGAAGAGGTCATGTGCAAAATGCCAATTCAATGTGTTTATCATATATAATTGGATCCATAATTTGCCGGTTGTGAATTATGTTTTTAATATTCTTTGTTGTTCTTTTTTTATTACAGGAGAAAAAAGGATTTGTTTTTGAATCAGAAACGGATACAGAGGTCATTGCTAAACTTGCAAAACATGTGTATGACACCTATGCTCATGATGGAACATTCAGGAAAATAGTTGAGATACTGATTCAACAACTTGTGAGTATATTAGTGACTTAGGACTCACACAACTGTGGGATTGGGTTGCAATAAATTATGTCTCCTCCCTCCCTTGTCTGTCTGTCTGTCACACTTTTTTCTGGAGCACATCTTAAAAAGTATAAAAGCTATTAACTTGAAACTTCACAGGAAGATAGATCTCATGGAGGAGAAGTGAAGTGCACAACAACCATAACTCTGCACATCATTTATTTGGTGTTATTGCCCTTTGTTAAATTTCATACGTAATTTTTATGCCCCACCAATTTTGTTTGGGGGCATATGGATTTTCAGTCCGTCCGTCCATGCGTCCGTGCGTCCGTCCATCACACCTCAGGTTTACCTTTGCATTTAAGCTTCTTTTCTATGAAGATGGCTTCACATTTTGATGAAACTAAGTACACATGATCTACAGTCTAACCTGCCTTAAGCAAGCCCTGGTATCAACGATCTCCTTGCCTGTAGTGGTCAGTTTGAGATCTCCTCAATGAAAATCACTATATTCTAACCCTGGAATAAGCGGTCACCTGCTTTAAGCACCAAACGGCCAATAAATGTCATTCCCAACAGTAAGATTACACTGCCTTAGGCAGTCAGTGTGGCAGGTGAAAGATGTCCCTAGGATGAAACCATACCTGTCAGTGTATCATGTATACTGTGTATGTCTCTTAGGGATCAGGTGTCAAAACTCACTAGGTGTCATATCAACTGTTATCAGTTAGACTCATCTGCAAACTTTTACTACATCAGTAACCATTATTAAGTCATCTGCAAACTTTTACTACATCAGTAAGTATTATTAAGTCATCTGCAAACTTTTACTACATCAGTAAACATTATTAAGTCATCTGCAAACTTTTACTACATCAGTAACCATTGTTAAGTCATCTGCAAACTTTTACTACATCAGTAAGTATTATTAAGTCATCTGCAAACTTTTACTACATCAGTAAGTATTATTAAGTTAATTATCTGGGATCTTTCATATATCGGATCAATTGTAATACTATACAAATCATTGTTTACCGTGACAGCTTGTTCCTTGAAAATAAACTTGCCACAGCTGCTGAAGTAAACCTTTGTTTTCATATTGAAATTTCTGCTAGGTATTTTTTAAGAAAAAACAAAAAATTATAAGCAGCTTGTATCATTTTCTAACATATATTTACAAGTAAAAAAAATTTGGAATATCAATTTATCATACAGAATCCTGGTGGCAAACTGACTGTCTGCTAAGTTTATCTATAGACATATGCAGCAAATGGTGAATTAAGGTCTTTGATATATCCAAAATGTCTGCTGGATAAAATTTCAATTCAGTACGGCCACAGTCATTGGAAACAATTATAACAGAAATCATAAGTGTATAAATTTATCATATATTTCAATCAACTTCTGAATATTAATGCAAAACATCTCCTCCTAAACGGCTTGGCCAATTTGAAAAATATTTTGCAGGAATGTTCCTTGGGTGAAGCTCTACTAAAGTTGTATAAATGGTTCTGGTCCATCGCATAATTAGGTCACAGGAGCTAAAAATAGATTTTAAAAATGAAAATTTAAAAAATCTTCTTCTCTGAAACCACAAGGCCTAGCCTTTTGATTTTTGGTATGTAGCATGATCTTATGACTGTCTACCAGGATTGTATAAATTATGACCCTGGGGTCAAAATTGGCCCCGCCCCAAGGGGTCACTTGATTACACATAGGCTAATATAGGAAAAACTTGAAAAAATCTTCTTCTCCAAAACCACAAGGCCTAGCCTTTTGATTTTTGGTATGTAGCATCATCTTATGGGCCACTACCAAGATTGTACAAATCATAGCCCTATGGTGATAAATGACCCGTCACCAGGGGTCACTTATTTTACACAGAGTTATATAGGAAAATCTTAAAAAATCTTCTTCTATGAATCCATAAGGCCTAGAGCTTAGATATTTAGTATGTAGCATCATCTTATGGGCCACTACCAAGATTGTACAAATCATAGCCCTATGGTGATAAATGACCCCACACCAAGGGTCACTTGTTTTACATAGAGTTAAATAGGAAAATCTTAAAAAATCTTCTTCTATGAATCAATAAGGCCTAGAGCTAAGATTTTTGGTTTGTAGTAGCATCTAATGGTTCATTACAAAGATTTTCAAAGTCTTGGCCCTACGGTGATAAATGACCCTGCGCCCAAGTCTTCTCTGAAACCATATGGCCCATTGCTTAGATATTTGGTGTGTAGTATTGTCAGGGGTAAAATGTTTTAGATTAAGTTATATCAGAATCCTTGTCTGTTTAAAAACCTTGACATCAGTTGAAGCAATGGTACTCAGGTGAGCGATTCAGGGCCATCATGGCCCTCTTGTTAGCTCACCTGAGCACAACGTGCTCATGGCGAGCTTTTGTGATCGCCTTTTGTCCGTCGTCCGTCCGTGCGTCCGTCGTCAACAATTTGCTTTAAACAACATCTCCTCATGAACTGCTGAAGGGATTTTGACCAAACTTCACAGGAATCATCCTTATGATGCCCTCTATCAAAGTTGTACAAATTATTCAGATTGGTTAAAAAAGTAGGTCACAGGAGCTAAAAAATAGATTTTAAAAATGCAAACTTTGAAAATCTTCTTCTGCAAAACTGCAAGGCCTAGAGCTTAGATATTTGGTATGTAGCATCATCTTATGGACTATTACCAAGATTGTACAAATCATAGCCCTACGGTGATAAATGCCCCGCACCAGGGGTCACTTGTTAGCTCACCTGAGCACAATGTGCTCATGGTGAGCTTTTGTGATCGCCTTTTGTCCGTCGTCCGTCGTCCGTGCGTGCGTCCGTCCGTCGTCAACAATTTGCTATAAACAACATCTCCTCATTAACCGCTGAAGGGATTTTGACCAAGCTTCACAGGAATCATCCTTATGATGCCCTCTATCAAAGTTGTACAAATTATTCAGATTGGTTAAAAAAGTAGGTCACAGGAGCTAAAAATAGATTTTAAAAATGCAAACTTTGAAAATCTTCTTCTGCAAAACTGCAAGGCCTAGAGCTTAGATATTTGGTATGTAGCATCATCTTATGGGCCATTACCAAGATTGTACAAATCATAGCCCTACGGTGATAAATGCCCCCGCACCAGGGGTCACTTGTTTTACATAGAGTTATATAGGAAAATCTTTAAAAATCTTCTTCTATGAATCCATAAGGCCTAGAGATTAGATATTTGGTATGTAGCATCATCTTATGGTTCATTACCAAAATTGTACAAATCATGACCCTATGGTGATAAATGTCCCCGCACCAGGGGTCACTTGTTTAACATAGAGTTATATAGGAAAATCTTTAAAAATCTTCTTCTATGAATCCATAAGGCCTAGAGATTAGATATTTGGTATGTAGCATCATCTTATGGTTCATTACCAAGATTGTACAAATCATGACCCTATGGTGATAAATGCCCCTGCACCATGGGTCACTTGTTTTACATAGAGTTATATAGGAAAATCTTTAAAAATCTTCTTCTATGAATCCATAAGGCCTAGAGATTAGATATTTGGTATGTAGCATCATCTTATGGGCCACTACCAAGATTGTACAAATCATAGCTTATGGTGATAAATGACCCCCCACCAGGGGTCACTTATTTTACACAGAGTTATATAGGAAAATCTTAAAAAATCTTCTTCTATGAATCCATAAGGCCTAGAGCTTAGATATTTAGTATGTAGCATCATCTTATGGGCCACTACCAAGATTGTACAAATCATAGCCCTATGGTGATAAATGACCCCACACCAAGGGTCACTTGTTTTACATAGAGTTAAATAGGAAAATCTTAAAAAATCTTCTTCTATGAATCAATAAGGCCTAGAGCTAAGATTTTTGGTTTGTAGTAGCATCTAATGGTTCATTACAAAGATTTTCAAAGTCTTGGCCCTACGGTGATAAATGACCCTGCGCCCAAGTCTTCTCTGAAACCATATGGCCCATTGCTTAGATATTTGGTGTGTAGTATTGTCAGGGGTAAAATGTTTTAGATTAAGTTATATCAGAATCCTTGTCTGTTTAAAAACCTTGACATCAGTTGAAGCAATGGTACTCAGGTGAGCGATTCAGGGCCATCATGGCCCTCTTGTTAGCTCACCTGAGCACAACGTGCTCATGGCGAGCTTTTGTGATCGCCTTTTGTCCGTCGTCCGTCCGTGCGTCCGTCGTCAACAATTTGCTTTAAACAACATCTCCTCATGAACTGCTGAAGGGATTTTGACCAAACTTCACAGGAATCATCCTTATGATGCCCTCTATCAAAGTTGTACAAATTATTCAGATTGGTTAAAAAAGTAGGTCACAGGAGCTAAAAAATAGATTTTAAAAATGCAAACTTTGAAAATCTTCTTCTGCAAAACTGCAAGGCCTAGAGCTTAGATATTTGGTATGTAGCATCATCTTATGGACTATTACCAAGATTGTACAAATCATAGCCCTACGGTGATAAATGCCCCCGCACCAGGGGTCACTTGTTAGCTCACCTGAGCACAATGTGCTCATGGTGAGCTTTTGTGATCGCCTTTTGTCCGTCGTCCGTCGTCCGTGCGTGCGTCCGTCCGTCGTCAACAATTTGCTATAAACAACATCTCCTCATTAACCGCTGAAGGGATTTTGACCAAGCTTCACAGGAATCATCCTTATGATGCCCTCTATCAAAGTTGTACAAATTATTCAGATTGGTTAAAAAAGTAGGTCACAGGAGCTAAAAATAGATTTTAAAAATGCAAACTTTGAAAATCTTCTTCTGCAAAACTGCAAGGCCTAGAGCTTAGATATTTGGTATGTAGCATCATCTTATGGGCCATTACCAAGATTGTACAAATCATAGCCCTACGGTGATAAATGCCCCCGCACCAGGGGTCACTTGTTTTACATAGAGTTATATAGGAAAATCTTTAAAAATCTTCTTCTATGAATCCATAAGGCCTAGAGATTAGATATTTGGTATGTAGCATCATCTTATGGTTCATTACCAAATTGTACAAATCATGACCCTATGGTGATAAATGCCCCGCACCAGGGTCACTTGTTTACATAGAGTTATATAGGAAAATCTTTAAAAATCTTCTTCTATGAATCCATAAGGCCTAGAGATTAGATATTTGGTATGTAGCATCATCTTATGGTTCATTACCAAGATTGTACAAATCATGACCCTATGGTGATAAATGCCCCTGCACCATGGGTCACTTGTTTTACATAGAGTTATATAGGAAAATCTTTAAAAATCTTCTTCTATGAATCCATAAGGCCTAGAGATTAGATATTTGGTATGTAGCATCATCTTATGGTTCATTACCAAGATTGTACAAATCATGACCCTATGGTGATAAATGCCCCTGCACCATGGGTCACTTGTTTTACATAGAGTTATATAGGAAAATCTTTAAAAATCTTCTTCTATGAATCCATAAGGCCTAGAGCTTAGATATTTGGTATGTAGCATCATCTTATGGTTCATTACCAAGATTGTTCAAATCATAGCCCTATGGTGATAAATGCCCCCACACCAGGGGTCACTTGTTTTACATAGATTTATATAGGAAAAACTTTAAAAATCATCTTCTATGAATCCATAAGGCCTAGAGATTAGATATTTGGTATGTAGCATCATCTTATGGTTCATTACCAAGATTGTACAAATCATGACCTTATGGTGATAAATGTCCCCGCACCAGGGGTCACTTGTTTTACATAGAGTTATATAGAAAAATCTTTAAAAAAATCTTCTTCTATGAATCCATAAGGCCTATAGCTTAGATTTTTGGTATGTAGTATCATCTAATGGTTCATTATCAAGATTTTCAAAATGGTGGCCCTTTGGAGATAAATGACCCCTCACTAAGTCTTCTCTGAAACCATAAGGCCCAGTGCTTATATATTTGGTGTGTAGTATTGTCAGGGCTAAAATGTTTAAGATTGAGTTATATCAGAATTCTTGTCTATTTAAAAACCTTGTAATCAGTTGTAGCAATGGTACTCAGGTGAACGTTTCAGGGCCATCATGGCCCTCTTGTTTCTCAATAACTTCAATATCAATGGATGGATTTTTAAAGATCTTTACAGAAGTGTTCGTCATAACAGAAAGATGTGTTGCGCATATCAAGTATATGCATCCTTGAAAGGTCAAGGTAATCGGTGTTGTTTGGAATTCATAGGCTACACTCTGTAACTTCCATATCTATAGGACAAAATACATTCTTGAAAGGCCAAGGTCACACGAGTTGTTACAAATTGTCTTTTGAATTAATAGGTATCATTTTCATGTCCACTCTATAACTGCCATATCTATGTTGGTGGGGACTCCTGACAAGCAAGCAAGCTTTACTGACAAAGGATTTGATTTTCATAAAACTTTTCAGGAGTGTTTATAATGACACATAGATGTGTCACATGCATCAACCATATGGGCACTTGAAAGGTCAAGGTCACAGAAGTTGTATAACTTCCATATCTATGGATGGATTTTCATTAACTATACAAAAGTGCTTGTCAGTGCAGCAAAGATGGCATGAAGTGGTATGTGATGTCTGGCATTTAAAAATTAGTTTTTGTAATTATGTGCAGATGAAATGAAAATTAATCTGTACCTTCTTTAATACCGGTAGTATTAATATTCAAAAAACATATTTAGCTTGACTATTCAGTGAAGAAGGAGAGCAGTCTACTTACCTGAGCATCAGTGTCACCATTTAATGTTAAGTTTTTCATACAGCCTTACTTTTTTCACTGAGACCTTTGAGGTATTACTTTGAAACCAGTGTCTGTTCTAGAAATTCAAAAATAAGGGTGAATTTCCCCCCTCACTTTGAAAAATAGGGGGGATTTTCAAAAACATGGGGTGCCAATATAAAACAGAACAGTCGGACTATGTATCCACAACGGGCGATGCTTTGGCAGGGCCGGGTTTACGAAAAAAAATCAGTAATTTGTTTTTTAGACTTGATTCTTCTGTACTGATTTAGTTTCACCGAGCCGTTCAACGGATGAAATTTTTAAACAAAAATATTTTTATTTATGACAACAAGAGTTGTCTTCCTCAATTTTTTCAATGAAAATATTGATTTTATTTAGCTTATAGTTACCTCCCTTTTGTTTCCGGTGTTCATGTAAACAAAAACGTTGACTGAAAATTTTACACTTTTTGAGTAAGTTTTAACTATTTAGATGGGGGATTTTCACGCACATATTTGAAAAATGTGAGCGATCTTTGAAAAAAATGCGTGAATCGCGCAGTCACACGTCCTAGAATAGACACTGTTGAAATTTGAAATACTTGCTTATGACCATAACATCCAAATAACTCTGTTGTGGATTTTTACCACTTTACGCACCTTTTTAGCTCACCTGAGCACAACGTGCTCAAGGTGAGCTTTTCTGATCGCCTTTTGTCCGTCGTCCGTCGTGCGTGCGTGCGTCGGCGTCAACAATTGCTTCAAACAACATCTCCTCCTAAATGGCTAGGCCAATTTGAAAAATATTTTGCAGGAATGTTCCTTGGATGAAACTCTACTAAAGTTGTATAAATGGTTCTGGTCCATTGCATAATTAGGTCACAGGAGCTAAAAATAGATTTTAAAAATGAAAATTTAAAAAATCTTCTTCTCTGAAACCACAAGGCCTAACCTTTTGATTTTTGGTATGTAGCATGATCTTATGACTCTCTACCAAGATTGTACAAATTATGACCCTGGGGTCAAAATTGGCCCCGCCCCAGGGATCACTTGATTTCACATAGGCTAATATAGGAAAAACTTGAAAAATCTTCTTCTCCGAAACCACAAGGCCTAGCCTTTTGATTTTTGGTGTGTAGCATTGTCTAGTTGATCTCTACCAAGATTGTACAAATTATGACCCTGGGGTCAAAATTGGCCCCGCCCCAGGGGTCACTTGATATCACATAGGCTAATATAGGAAAAACTTGAAAAAATCTTCTTCTCCGAAACCACAAGGCCTAGCCTTTTGATTTTTGGTATGTAGCATGATCTTATGACTCTCTACCAAGATTGTTCAAATCATGACCCTGGGGTCAAAATTGGCCCCGCCCCAGGGGTCACTTGATTTAACATAGGCTAATATAGGAAAAACTTGAAAAATCTTGTTCTCAGAAACCACAAGGCCTGGGGTTTAGATATTTGGTGTGCAGCATTGTCTAGTAGATCACAACCAAGTTTGTTCAAATCTTGGCCCTGGGATCAAATTTGGCCCCACCAAGGGGTCACCTGATTTTACATAGGCTAATATTGAAAAAAACTTGAAAAATCTTCTTCTCAGAAACCACAAGACCTGGAGTTAAGATATTTGGTATGTAGCATGATCTTATGACTCTCTACCAAGATTGTTCAAATCATGGCCCTGGGGTCAAAATTGGCCCCGCCCCAGGGGTCACTTGATTTAACATAGGCTAATATAGGAAAAAAACTTGAAAAATCTTCTTCTCAGAAACCACAAGACCTGGAGTTTAGATATTTGGTATGTAGCATGATCTTATGACTCTCTACCAAGATTGTTCAAATCATGACCCAGGGGTCAAAATTGGCCCCGCCCCAGGGGTCACTTGATTTAACATAGGCTTATATAGAAAAAACTTGAAAAATCTTCTTCTCAGAAACCACAAGGCCTGGGGTTTAGATATTTGGTGTGCAGCATTGTCTAGTAGATCACAACCAAGTTTGTTCAAATCATGGCCCTGGGGTCAAATTTGGCCCTGCCAAGGGGTCACCTGATTTTACATAGGCTAATATAGGAAAAAAACTTGAAAAATCTTCTTCTCAGAAACCACAAGGCCTGGGGTTTAGATATTTGGTGTGCAGCATTGTCTAGTACATCACTACCAAGTTTGTTCAAATCATGGCCCTGTGGTCAAAATTGGTCCAGCACCAGGGGTCACTTGATTAAACATAGGCTAATATAGAAAAAAAACTTGAAAAATCTTCTTCTCAGAAACCACAAGGCCTGGAGTTTAGATATTTGGTATGTAGCATTGTGTACTGGGTCTCTACCGTTTTTCAAATCATGACATGGGTCAAATTCCCCACCAGGGGTCCCTGATTTTACATAGGCTAATATAGGGAAAAACTTGAAAAATCTTCTCAGAAACCACAAGGCCTGGTGTGTAGCATTGTCTAGTGGATCTCTTCTAAGTTTGTTCAAATCATGACACTGGGGTCAAAATTGGCCCCACCCCAGGGGTCACTTGATTTAACATAGACAAATCTAGGAGAAACCTGAAAATAATCTTCTTCTCAGAAATCACAAAGCCTGGAGTTTAGATATTTGGTATGTAACATGGGCTAATAGACCTCTACCAAGTTTGTTCAAATCATGAATCATGCATTGTCTAGTGGATCTATACTTAGTTTGTTCAAATCATGGCCCTGGGGTCAAATTTGGCCCCGCCATAGGGGTCACCTGATTTTACATAGGCTAATATAGAAATACTTTCTTCTTTTTAGAAACTAGAAAACACATGGCCTGGGGTTTAGATATTTGGTGAAAATTGGCCCCTCCTCACGGATCACTTGATTTTACATAGATTTATTTTGGAAAAAAAAACTAGAAAAATCTTCTTCTCAAAAACCACAAGGTCTGGAGTTTAGATATTTGGTATGTAACATGGGCTAATAGACCTCTACAAAGTTTGTTCAAATCATGACCCTGGGGTCAATATTGGCTCTGCCCCAGGGGTCACTTGATTTTACATAGCTTAATGATACCAGGTGAGTGATCCAGGGCCATCATGGCCCTCTTGTTTGTGTGTAGCATGTACAAATCATGGCCCATGGGCCAAAATTAGACCTGCCCAAGTGGTCATGTTTTACGTATATAAAACTCTATCAGGATTTCTGTTTGTTAATGGACAGTTCCTATACTGTTAAGTATGTTTAACAGGTTTATCCAGTCAGTAAAAATGTGAAGCATGTGGTGAATTGTTGACCTTTTTAACATAAAATGAGCATGTTGTGTGCACTTGAACTAGGTATAAATAGAAATAAAATAGGGAGAGGAGTATCTTGAAAATTTAGGAACCGTCCATTAACCTAATACCCTTAAAATAAGTTAAAGCAGTGATACTCGGGTGAGCGATTTAGGGTCATCATGGCCCTCTTTTTTACAGGATACCGATGCCCATTTCAGTCTTTAAATTTGACTGGATTTTGATGGCCCATACAACTGTCAACTCTAGTTTTTTTGTTTGTTTGTTTTTTTGTAATGTTTTCGACGTCATTATTAGCTGTTTACAAATGACTGCAATCATTAACCCTTTCCCTCATGTAGACTCATTTTGACGCATCTACCCATTCCTTCATGTAGACTCATTTTGGCGCATCTACCCATTCCCTCATGTAGACTCATTTTGACGCATATACCTGTCGCCTCATGCAGATGCATTTTGACTCTGTTACCCCTTCCCTTAATAGACGCGTATGGACGCAGTTGATTTTTAAGTGCATAAATATCAATATAATCTATTACCATGTTTTTACCAATTAAGTTTTTCGAAACTTTAACCATATTGCAAACTATATGGATGAAAAGAAGAGATGTTTATTCTTAAAATAAGCAAGAAAATTGCAATAAAAGCATACTATTGTCTTTGTAGGTCGCAAGTTAGGAGAATTCCAGTAACAGAGAAAGATCAATTACGATTTGAATTATGCACGTGTATTAACTTATTCTTTTAAATAAATACGTTTGGTTTGAGTTAAACAATTTCAATTAAATAAATAAGGTTTACAATGAAAAAAGGGCTAATTAGTCCCCTACTGGTGTTCACACCGGAGGGGACTATAGGTTTGCCCTCCGTCTGTCTGTCCGTCCGTCCGTCTGTCTGTCCGTCCGTCTGTCTGCTCAAATCTGGATCCCGCGATAACTTAATAACTAAGCAAGCTAACTTGATGAAACTTGGTTTATGACTAGATGCCAATGTGTAGATTATGCACGTCGTTTTATTTTTGTTCTTCGACTAAAATTGTGGTTGCTATGGTAACAGAAATAGTGAAAATATGCAAAAAATGGGATCCTGCGATAACTAAGCAAGCTAACTTGATGAAACTTGGTATATGACTAGATGGCAATGTGTAGATTATGCACGTCATTTTATTTTTGTTCTTCGACTAAAATTGTGGTTGCTATGGTAATGGAAATAGTGAAAATATGGCAAAAAATGGGATCCCGCGATAACTAAGCAAGCTAACTTGATGAAACTTGGTATATGACTAGATGGCAATGTGTAGATTATGCACGTTGTTTTATTTTTGTTCTTCGACTAAAATTGTGGTTGCTATGGTAACGGAAATAGTGAAAATATGGCAATAAAATGGGATCCCGCGATAACTAAGCAAGCTAACTTGATGAAACTTGGTATATGACTAGATGACAATGTGTAGATTATGCTCGTCATTTTATTTTTGTTCTTCGACTAAAATTGTGGTTGTTAAAGTAACGGAAATAGTGAAAATATGGCAAAAAATGGGATTGATTACCATATTGAGTCAAGGTGGAGCCGGTAGGGGACTTTATGTGTTACATACAACACCAGTTACTTGTTAAAAGAAGAGTTTCTCTATTTGGGGAGATCGACATAAAAGTTATGTTATATTTTTTACAATCTCCTTCAAAACTACCAGCCAGCTTTCAAAATGTTTTAGAACAGATCAAACTGTAGTTGCCATGGCAACAAAAAGAAATGACTTCATGAAATCTTTAAAAATCATCTTCTTCAAAACAACTGGCCAGATTTCAAAATGTTTTATTACAGATGTTCCTTGGGTAACCCATTACCAAGATTGCTAAAATTATTCCAATCGGTAAAAAAACATGGCCGCCAGGGTCGGGGCAAATTTGCCTTATATGTATATAGTGAAAAATTTAAATGACATCTCCTCTGAAACTGCTGGACAGAATTTGATTTAACTTGGCAGGGATGATCCTTGGGGTATACCTTCACAAAAGTTGCTAAAATGAACTTGATCCATGTAGAATTCTGGTTGCCATGGCAATAGAAAGAAAAAAATTATGATAACTTTAAAAATCATCTTCTTCAAAACTACCAGCCAGTTTTCACAATGTTTTGGTACAGATGTTCCTTGGGTAAGTATCTACCAAGAGTGCTAAAATTATTTAGATCCGTAAAAGAACATGGCCGTTAGGGGCGGGCTAATTTGCCTAATATGTATATAGTCAAACCGTAAAACGACGACATCTCTGAATATGTTGGACAGAATTTGATTAAACTTGTCAGGGATGATCCTTGGGTGAACTTTCACAAAAGTTGCTATATTAAACTTGATCCATGTAGAATTCTGGTTGCCATGGTAACTAAAAGAAATGAATTATGAATATTTTAAAACTCATCTCCTCCAAAACTACTGGCCAGATTTCAAAATGTTTTAGTAGAGATGTTCCTTGGATAACTCTATACTCAGGTGAGCTATTTAGGGCCTCTATGGCCCTCTTGTTTAATTATCTCCTTTTGTTAAATTGCTTTTTTTTCTTGTCCTGAACATAACTCGAATATTATAAATGGTATTTACTTGAAACTTAAAATGTAAACAGATGGTTACCAGATGTGCAGTGTCCAAGAACTGTTACTCTACACTTTTAAACTACTGTGCCAAACAACTATAACTGACTCTCTATCCACTTAAAATAAAAACTTTACTTACTTATTGCTTACTATCATAACCAAGATACTATGTATACAGGTTCATATCTATACTCCGCATGGAGTCTGGCTTCTCCTGTATCAAAGCATTTTGTGGGGATATTAATCACCTTGAGTGATAGCTCTAGTTCTGTCTATCCCTCTTTCTCTCCCCCCCTCTCTTTCTCACACTCTCCCTCTACCATTATCAACAACAACTACTACTCATAAGTTTTCCAACACACACATAATTATATATAGAGAGAGAGAGAGATAGAGACAATAATTATCATGTATAATGTAACAAAAACATGCCGGGCCTTTAACAGGAAAACATGCAGGATTTATTGAGCAGGATATTGACGGCTTCCTTTTGAAAACTTTTAAAAAATGTAAGGACCCCCTAATCCTGGCTCTTTTTAAGGGTTAAACATCTTTCTTCTATAAGTTATTAAATGCCTATTTCATAGAATGAAAAATATGATAATGAATTCTGATTTATGTCATTGACATACATATCAAGAAATGCTAGAATGGGATGTCAAAACAATTAAGTATTTGCATCCACTTTTAATATGCCGGGTAATTCTATCTGTGTCTTCTATCAAGAATTTATTTCAACCCCATATTAACATTATCATGTTGAATATTTACTAGACTATATTCATTTACAAAATGCATCATTTTTATTTGCATCAAACAGATTGTAAATGAGAGAGAAAGAGAGAGAGAGAGATCAAAGAGAAAGAGAGAGAAAAAGGGATATTCTACACACGCACGCACACACACACACACACACACACACATTTATTATTACTATTATTACAAACATTATTGCATATAATATAATAGTGATTGTATTAAACTAGTTAGAGAGAGAGAGATGTTTACATGCCAGCTTTGATATCAAAATATATTAAAATCCTAAGGCTTATTTTACTATCTTTTTCCATATCTTTTCATATTTAACCAATTTCATTAAGAATTCTTCCTTGAAAGAAATTAATTATGAAATATCCTATGATTAAACTTATTTTGAAAAGTACATAATGTGTGCACATGCAGATATTAATGTTTGGCATATGTTTGTGTGTACATGTGTGCAATGTTACGTTATAGAATCTGATGTTTTATCAAAGCTCCCTGCATTGTACATTGTTTGGTGGAGACTTTGATTTAGATGCAAATAAAAATCAGATTCAGTATGCTACATTGATTTGACCACATCTTATAAAGGGTCATCTCAGATTGACATTTGTATAAGTCAGTCAAATCGGAGCCTACCAAATTGTAAGGTATAACCAGAGGAAGTAACTGTATCAATCTCACAATAGGGTAGATGTGTAAGCAGCTGGGTAGGTAATTCAGTAGAGCATTGGCTGTTTCAGCATAAGGCCCCCGGTTCAAGCCCCGGTCAAGCTGCACATTTTTCTAACCCTGTGACACATGTTTTATCAAAGTCAGTTAGAAACACGCTATCTAATTGGTTTAAAATCGAGCATTTGTTTATGCATATAGATTGCTTAAAAGGTCAATCTGACGTGACCCCTAGTGCAATGTTGTCAGATCCTAATCACGGATAGTAGAGGGGCACAAATAAGGACATGATTTTAATGAGATTGAAGTTAAGGCTGATAAGGTTTTGATTGGTTTCTTCTTCTAAGAGATTGTTTGATATTTCTGTATAGTTTTAACAGAGGAAGATTTACGGGGTCAAAGGTCAATGTCACTGTGACCTAAAATAGCAAATATTAAGCTTGGCCACATTATGAACGTGCATCCATCAATAACCTCCAAACTTCACAGGTGCTTGCACCTCGATGAGCTCTACCTACTAGACCCACTTAAAGGTCACAGGATCAATGGTGAAGGTCCCTGTGACCCAAAATAGCAAATAATAACCATAGCTGCATTATGAACATGTTTCAGTCCATAACCTCCAAACTTCACAGACGCATGCATCATGATGAACTCTACTTGCCAGACCCACTTAGAGGTCATGGGGTCAAAGGTCAAGGTCACCAAGACCCAAAATAGCAATTATATACCTTGGCTACATTATGAATGTGCTTCCAATCATAACCTCAATACTTCACATGTGTATGCAAATTGATGAGTTCTACCTGTCAGACCCACTTAGCAGTCATGGAATCAAAGGTTAAAGTCACCGTACCCAAAATAGCAAATATTAACCTTAACCACATTATAAATGTGCTTTCGCCCATAACCTCCAAACTTCACATGTGTATGCACCTTGATGCGCTCTGTCTTCTAGACACACTCAGGGTCAAAGGTCAAGGTTACCATATAGCAAATATTAACCTTGGCCATAAAATGCAAGTGCTTCCATACAAAGCTTTCTAACTTCACATGTGTATTCACCTTGATAAGCTCTATCCAACAGACCCACTTAAATAATCTGAGGGCCAAAGGTCAAGGTCACCATAACCATAATCTCCAAACTTCACAGATGAATGCTCTTTGATGAGCTCTACCTGCCAGGTGACCTTGACTTTCAAATGACCTTGACCCCTATGTCTAAGGCCCCCTTCGGGGGCATGATGTAAATTCAAACAAAACACTTTTTGAATTATATAACATGTATTTGAATATATATTTGCAAAACTGTTATTCTTTTTAGGAGGGAGCCTTTGGATTAGTTTTCGTAAGTAAGCATTTCCCAGGAGAGTGTGTAGTGGCTAGGTGAGTGTCTTAAAATTACAGATGATTAATATATAGAAATTGATTTAATGTGCTCTGGATTTATACCACAATTTTATAGAAAATATATAAATAAATTAAATATCATCTCCTGAAACAAATTGTCAGAATTTAATTTCATGTGGCACAAATAGTCACCTCAGTTTTTACCATATTTGCTAAAATGAAGTTTTTCCCTTGAAAAATACGGCCCCCAGAGGTTCACTAGTTTTCTTGTATGCTCAATATAGAAAAATTCAAAATATCTTCTTTTGTGAAACCATTGGTCAAAATTTAATGTCATTTGAACAAATACCTCATAACACTCTGCCATTATTGCTGAAGTTAAGTTTAACCCTTGAAAAATGAGGTCCCAATGGGGTCAGCTAGTTTCATTATGTATTTTAAGATTTTTCTCCTCTGAAATAAAGAAATAACCTCTGGAGGTATCTGAGGTTGATAGCTTGATGTGATTATTAGTATGTTACACAGATTTGTACCCAACTTCAAGCTTTCTACATGTGTTATTGTAACACCATAGAATGACCAAACCTGCATATTTACTATCCAAAATTATTAACTAGCCACCTTTGCATCAAAACACTATATTCCTCTACAAGTGATAGTTATGCAACATCATCGAGAAATTAGTTCTTTTGTGTTTTTATACCACAGACAATTATTGTGACCTGTAATATTTATTTTTGACAAATTTATTTTCTCAACAATTTTGCTTAATCCTCAGCATATCTGTGTTGTAGAGTAATGTTTAATTTGTCAATAATTTTTACAAAATTGAGAGGTTCTTTGGTTTTCAAAGTAGAAAATCAAATGCTCAGAAAGCAAGTACTATAGTTGTGAATGACTATGTCGCACACAACTGAAACATGTTCTTTTTATTATGATACCTTTATATGAATTTGCCTTCCGGGGTATATTGTCTCACCATACCATCGCTTTTGTTGTTTCATGTTTTGCTATTTTGTAATTATAGACGAGGAAGTCCTCTAGTCATAGGAATAAAAAGTAAAAGCAGAATTTCTACTGATCATATCCCAGTGTACTACAGCAAAGGTAAGTTGTTTCTTAAAGGCAGTGATATATTAGAAAAGTTGTTGAATTGCATGGAAAAATGGAATTTGTTAATGAAATAACCTCTTAAGTTCTACGTTATTTTTCCAAGCCTAACCAGTTAAAAATTCTTTATTTTGTTTTGATTGTATCAAGTTATTGTATTGATAATTATTTTGAAGGAAAAATACATCAGCAATATACCGTATACACGGTCAGATTAGGCGCAGCTACGTATAAGGCGCATCCTAACTTTCAGGGTAACTTATTTGAAGAAAAAAAATATCACTTATCGTATCATATTTGGCGAAATCTTGTTTTGAAATTTGCGCCGTCGTACATTTTGACAGACCGAAAGCTATCCGTACGTCACCGGGCTAATCATACGGTGAACCGTTTTATTTACACATGGCATAAGATTAGCGTTAGATCGTTACATTAATGACGGGTAGGATAAAGGTGACACATTTTCATAACATGACATTACTCAACCGTGTCCCCGCATTCTAACACTGGGGACCATTGTCACCTGTCAAAATTCTCCCAACTAACAAACATTACGTAACAATTGCCACCTGTCAAGTTTCTCCTATACATCATGAGGTCCCGTAAAATAAACTTATTTGTATATATTGAAAATGGCTTCCATCAAGTTGTTTCAGTTTCTCACGATCATTTTATCATGAAATATACCTGTAGGATAACTAATAAGAACAAAAGCAATAATCTGGTATTGTTTATCATGGTTTCATATAGACTTTGTGTCATATTATCGTTTTCATTGGCTTTCAGTATATCCATTTTCTGAGATCGTATACCGTAATTTTCACTTCTCGGTGATTGAAAAAAGAAACCTGAAAAGCTGTATATCATCATATAAGGCGCACCCCCTCTATAAACTTGAATTATCTGGAAAAAAGGTGCGCCTAATCTGCCGGTGTATACGGTATTGAGTGTTTCACAAAGGAAAATCTTAATCCACTGTACTGAAAAAAACCCTAATAGGAGGTTAACTTTTAGAAAAAATAAGAAAGCAATCAACTATAACTTTGATTTCATTGAATGCAGTGTTTCCTTGTAACACCACCTCACTTTTCTGCATCCCTCTTGACATCAACAATTTCAAATCCACCTGTGCATGATTTACTCGTGAGGAACTTACAGTTACGTACAGAGATAGACAGCATTAGTTAGAATTGCAGTTGTTCATTTTAGTTTTAATGTACAGTGCTTTACTCACATGTAGATTTAGTAATTTCTGCAACAAACTATAAACATAATTATGTTTTGCACTTATGATTATCTCATGGTCCTATACTGCTATTAAGTGGTGCTGTTTTTCCCTTCAAAAATGATATTTTTTTTTTGCTCACCTGAGCAGAACATGCTCAAGGTGAGCTTTTGTGATCGCCTGTCGTCCATTGTGCAACGTGCATCGTCAACAATTTGGCCTGTTAACACTCTAGAGGCCATCTTTTTAGCCCAATCTTCATGAAACTTGGTCACAATGTTTGTCTCCATGATATCTTGGACAAGTTCAAACTTGGGTCATGTGGGGTCAAAAAGTAGGTCATGAGGTCAAATCTTAGAAAACCCTTGTAAATGCTCTAGAGGCCACATTTTTGGCCCAATCTTCATGAAACTTTGTTAGAATATTTGTTTTCAATAAATTCTTGGACAAGTTGGAAATTGGGTCATGTGGGGTCAAAAAATAGGTCATGAGGTCAAATCAAAGAAAAACTTTGTTAACACTCTAAAGGCCACTTTTTTGGCAAAACCTTCATGAAACTTTGTCAGAATGTTTGTTTTCGTAAAATCTTGGACAAGTTTGAAATTGGTTCAAATCCTGGCAGGGTCATTGGGACTTTCATGTGAGGAAGCCTTCCAGCTGGCTTGTGGTAGGTCGGTGGTTCTACCCGGATGCCTCTGTGCATTCGGGGTCTTCCTCCACCTGTTATTAGCTTGACATCACTATATGACTGAAATACTGTGGAAGTGACGGTTAACTCAAATAGTCAAGTCAAGTTTGAAATTGGGTCATGTAGGGTCAAAAAGTAGGACATAAGATCAACAAAGAAAAACCTTGTTATCACTCTAGAGACCACATTTTTGGCCAAATCTTTATGAAGCATGGACAGAATGTTTGCCTCCATAAAATCTTGGTCGAGTTCGAAATTGGGTCATTAGGGGTCAAAAAGTAGGTCAAAGGTCAAATAAAAGAAAAACTTTGTTAACATTCTAGATGCTACACTTTTGGCCCAATCTTTATGAAACTTGGCCAGAATGGGTCACATTTGCTTAAGAATTGGGTCAAATCATAGAAAAACTTTTTAAATACTCTTGAGGCCTTATTTTTTGCTTAATCTTCCTTAAATTTGGTCAGAATGTTTGTCACCATAGCAGCTAAGATTAGTTTGAAATTGGGTCATGTGGCATAAAAAAGTCACTAGGTCAAAACTAATGTCAAATCTTAAAAAAGCTTTGTAAACACTGTATCCACCAGAGTTTTGATTCCATTTTTAGCTACTGTAGCACAACTACTTTCATCTTTCGTCTACCATCATAAAATTTGATGAAAAGGTGTTTTCAGGTTGATGCCTTTCTTCTGTCATAACCCATTACTTATCGAATTTCGTTATGGCATTTTTAGACAGTATGAAAAATGCAACATATGTTGCTCATTTATAATCAGGTGAGCGTTTCAGGGCCATCATGGCCCTCTTGTTTATTTAGTCAGAATAGAAACTTTAGAATTGTTTGTATCTGATATTTAAATCTAGTTGCTGCTGAAGGTTAACCAGGTAAAATTAGGTGACCTTAATTATTTCATTAAGCTGTTGGTACTCTAGTGAGCATTCTAGGGCCATGATGGCCCTCTCATTTGATACTGTTGTTCTATTCCAAAACCTGTGTTTTTACTTCTTTAACCCTTTCCCTCATAGAGGACACCATGAAAAGACCTATGCGAACAGCATAAAACCAGATCAGGTTTTATGCTGTTTGCTGCTCCTCAGTGGTCTGGAAATGAGGATTTTGTAATTAAATTTAGTAAAGTTTAACTGTGGTTTTCTGCAGATCAGGATTTATGTGATACCTATTGAGTGCGTCAAAATGAGTCTATATGAGGGAAAGGGTTAATGTGTTGTTGAATTGTTGTTAAATAGCAAAGTATATCTGCCACTCTTTAGGAAAGAATGACATTTTGAAAGACGTAAATCACAATGAAGGTATTTTAAGGAAGTGAGGTTGTGGAATTCATATAGAGGATGAACCTGAAATTAATATTGAGATTGCGTTCTGTGAGTGCTTAGTGCTCAGAATAAACTGTCTTGATCAGCCTATGTTTATCGCCTGTCATACATATTGTGATTCTCAAAATTTTGACAGTTGGTAGATAATATTTGATGTTAATGAAAATGTCTTTATAGCTCCACTTCTGAAAAATAAAAAGAAGTGAGTCTTTTGTCAGGATCCGCTAATTTGAGTTGGGTCCATTTCTATAAAACCATCAAACATATTCAGTTCAATTTTGGAATACTTAATCACTATGAAATACTTGATCACTATCAGAATGGAGACCCATTTCAAAAGAACAGGTAGCTCTATAATTCATTTTGGCAATGTTATGTCCTTTTTTAACCTAGAATTTTCTGTGTTTGCTAAGTTTTTGTTAAGGTCAATCCCTCAAAAAGTATCCAACATATTCACTTGAAACTTGAATACTGTATACTGTCAAAAGGGTAAGTAACTCAAAACTTCATTTTTTCAAAGTTATGCCTCTTTTTCATCTTAGTATTAGTTTTATGTTCAGGTCAATTTCTCAAAAAACTGTAAAACATATTGACTTCAAACTTAGAATGCATGTTCACTTTCAAAAGGGGATTCATTTCAAAAGGCAAGAAAATTTGGCACAGCTACACCCTCTTTCAGACTTAGAATT
Organism: Solen grandis; assembly: GCA_021229015.1. Lineage (NCBI taxonomy): Eukaryota > Metazoa > Mollusca > Bivalvia > Adapedonta > Solenidae > Solen > Solen grandis. Next base: position 14,717,868 of record CM037784.1, read on the forward strand.
TTTTGTATTATTTAAGTTTTTGTTAAGGTAAATTTAAAAAAAAAAAAAACTGTCAGCATATTCATTTTAATCACTGGAATACTTTTTTTTAATATAAAAAGGTTAAATAACTCTAAAATTAATTTGGCAAAATTATGCACCTTTTTCTTAGCTCCCATGTGCTCAGGATGAGCTATGTCCATAGTCTGTTGTCTGTCTGTCGCCTACAATTAGTTTATGTTCTAGCCTCTTCATTTCTCAAGCAATCATCTTTAAACTAGACAGTGTTTATGACCATAATCCAATTATGGCTAATATTGGCCAGTTAGGTCAGGAATTATGCCCCTTTTAATATAAAAATATGCCAGATTTCACATTGTTAACACTAGCATCTTTACTTCATAAGCAACAATCTTTAAACTTTAAATGACAATGTTTATGGCCATAATCTCCCTGTCAAGTTTGGTTATAGCTGATATCGGCCAATTATGTCAGGAGTTATGCCCTTTTTAATATAAAAAAATTCCAAATTTCACATTGTCTACACTCTAGCACCTTTATTTCTAAATCAATCATATTCAATCTTTATGGCAATATTTAGTCATAATCTCTCAGCCAAAAACCTTGAAAAGGTAGGAAAAAATTAATGTGTATCCTGAGCTATTCTTAATTAACCAATTGATGGATAATCATGATATGTATTGATAGCTTGTGCAGTTTGGACAACAGCTATAAATTAGTAACCAGTGAATGTATGATAAATTAACTTGATCCTTTGATGGTTCTTAGTCAAAGTTGATAAAATGGAACTTATTATTAATGATAAACTCAGGTTGGTATGGTAGACACACGAAATTTCAAAGTATCACTAAAACAAGTGGTCAGGATGAACTAGCCATCAGGACTGTCCACAATAAGTTTGTTTACACTCTAGCATCTTCAAATTTGATGACAATGTTTTAAAGCCATAATCTCTTAGTCAAGTTTGATAATTGCTGATAACGGCTGATGTCAATGCATTAGCTCAGGAGTTATGGCTCTTTAATCATAAACAAATGCCAGATTTTACTCTTTTTTTTCACTTAATATATGCAATTAATGATCAATTTTCATCAAACTTGTACACAATTTTAATAGCAATAATATCTTTTTTGAGTTTATATATGGCTGATAGATCTATGGGCCCTTCTAATATCAGAAAATTACACAAATTTGCCGTTTTGCGCTATAGTAAAAAAAATCTTGTCAGAAACAACAAGGCCTGGAGCTTAGATATTTGATGTATGTCACCTTGACCAAGTTTGTTGAAATCAATTAGCTCTTTGGTCAAAATTTGCAATGCCTGATGTTCCATTATTTTTTTTCCTTATATAAGTGGTACCAGTTGATTGACCCATTGACAAATATGGCTAGTTCTTCACAATTTTCAGAGAGGGTCTGGACCTGTTCACAATTCTGGCGAATATTCACAATGCTTGTCAACATAGCCTCAAATTGTCCTTTCTCCTTATTTTTTATCTACATAATTATGCTTAAATTCTCAATTTTTTATAGTGTTGCCACATTGTTTATATTTAAATGCTTTTTTCTTGTGTATTCATCCCCCAATGGAATGTGTACAGTATGGTGATGTGAAGTGGTTACTTGACTCCTCAGCACATCTCATTATAATTAATACAGACAACATCCATTGTTTATCAAAACAATGTTGGTTTAAAAATTGACCCTACATTGTAATCTATTGCTCTTTAAATGAAAGTTGAGTATCAGTTATCATTATGTATAGAAATTTTGAATATTTAAATGACTGGTAATCTGAAAACAAATTACCACTGATCCAGTTGTTATTCATTGTTTACTTTTGGTGAATAGAATTTGCTATATTCAGGGACCATTCTATGAACAGTAAGATTATATTTATCAAAAATATAATCATGCATTGGGTTGCACTTTACAGACAAAAGCATGTACTGTATACGGCAAAGGGGCAACAGCACTATGCCTGGCTATTTTAGGCTAGCTGGGGAACTTGTCAAACACAACATCAAATTTCTTTCTATTTCAGCAACTGTGTATGTAAATTTACAATTTTAGCTTGACTATTCGAAGAATAAGGAAGGCTTGGCGTCAGCGTAACGGTTAAGTTTTTCTCACCTCCTTTTTTTATTACTGAACCCCTTATGGTATTGCTTTGAAACTTGGAATACTTGTTTATGACCATCACCCTTATCAGTAGGCAAGGGGATAACTCTGTCATGGATTTTGACCAAATTATTCTACTTTTTCGACTTAGAATCTGGTTAAATTTTTTGTACCACCTCACTTATTTCACGGAACCCTTTGCGGTATTGCCTTGAAACTAGGAATACTTGTCTAAGACCATCACCTCCTCCTGTAAGCAAGAGTATATAACTATGTCATGTTTTTTTTTTGTTAAATTATGTCCCTTTTGACTCAGAATCTCGTTTTTAAGTTTTTTGTACTACCTCACTTTTTTCACTGAACCCTTTGAGGTATTGCTGTAAAACTTGGAATACTTCTTTAAGGAAACTTTTCAATAATGCAGAGATTAATATTTTCCTTTTACTGTACCTTTTTTTTTTTTTATTGACAAGCACTGAAAAGTCAAGCGCACTGTCTTACGGACGAACTCACAATTATTAAAAAATGGCGCCTTTCTTCACAATTTTCATGGTACTGGACCCATTCACAATTTAGGGAAAACAAGAAATACCTTTAAAAAAAGATGTTTGGGGTAGCTGAATAATTGTCAATTGTAACATGTAAAACAGATTAAAACTATTATAAAGCTGGAAACATTATAAAATGTTTTTAAGGTTTATGTCCTGTAATTCACTTCCGGATAAGGTATATGCCCCATAATAACCATCAAATCCATGCATATAACTCCACAATATAAGCTTTTTAAATGTCAAACCATGGAAATCTCAAATTGACATGTTATGACATATGACAAAAATTCTTTTACAACCTCTCCCCTTTATAATTTTGTTGTCATGAGTTATCTCCCCTGAAAACTACAAAAAAGTGATTTTCTCCATTTTCATACGGTAAAGTTTAGATGTGTTAATAAATTTGAATCAGAATCATATAATGCATCTTTCTATGGTAAGTTTTCCTCGAAAATCAAATTCAGTTTTTCCTATTCACAGAAATTGTGCGTTTCCCATAGACTTCAATGTTAACTTAAATACAGATGACCTCCCCTACATCTAATGAATCCTGGAAAACTCTCGGTGATTTTTTTATATTTTTGGATGTCTTCAAAGTAACAAAGTTTCATGGAAATATTTCCATCCAATGCCAAGATATGGAATATGGGTATTAGGAGGGTTATACCTTAAATACCAAGATTATGGGAGGTATTGTGAAGACTATATAAGAAAACAGATTTAATTCACAAACTAAAAAAAATAAGCAAATCTTCAAACTTCCATTAAATATTATGCACTTGGTGATTTGTTTAAAGTAAAGACAATTCATACATAACCAAGTGAAATCAAAAGATGTCTGATTATTGTTTACAGATCCACACAAGTGTTTAATTTCATTTCTGTGTTACCTTTCATGTTTAAACTGAAAAAGAAACCTGTTATATCAAGTAGAAAGATATTTACAACCTGAAACTCCCATTTTAAATAGGAGTATCCTAAAAGAAATTATACAAGCCAATTATAGCATTGCATTTACTCTGGCTTCATTTACATTCATTTGATTGGTTGAAAAAGTAGGTCAAAATCAATTTTATACAGCTACGCCAAAAAAGGCTATGTTTACTTTTTACATACGCTTATAAGCGGGAGCTATGAACTTCAGTTTTGGACCACAGGTACAGTTTGATTTATGGAAGTGAAATGATCTTGCTGTATTTCTGTATTGATTATGTATTCTTCAAAACTATGGTATAATATAGTATCTTGTGCAGACAATGATCACAGTATTTCTCAGGTGAGTGTATTTAGGGCCGTCCTGGCCCTTTTTTTTTCTTTTTTTTTTTGTAAAGACAGATGATACTCAGGTGACGATGTAGGGCCCACTTGGTCAGGATTAAGTAGAGGGGATAGTTACTTCAGTAACATCTACAGATTTGATTGATTGTGCTCAGTTAAGTGTTTGTCACTGTCAACAAATTGTGATAGAAAATCAAATTTTTTCAATTTAACCATAATATTTTTTTTAAATTGTAACCCTGTCCCCCTCCCCCTCAACCCCTTCACAATCTCATCCTTTTTATGAAGACCAGCAACCTAGCTTAACTGAAAGGTGACATGCCAAGCAGATTTTCTCTTTGCTGTTACTGCACTTTGGATGCTTTTGCATTATTCTTCATGCACATCTGCTGTTTATATCTAAGTCACATTTGCTCTATGGCGAGGATATGACAGCCCCCAAAACAAGAGATACCTGCAGAAAGTCTGTGTTGACTGCACAGTCTCCTTAGGGCCCATCCCTATAACTTGCAGGCCATAGGGGTTGCTGTAGAATTATAGTGCTTAGTGCTTTTTTTTAGCCCTATGGTCGCATTGATTTGATTTTATGAATCTATCCAGGCAGTAAGAAATGAATATTAATTATAAATTAAGCATTGTTATTTTTTTTTTATATATATGATAGTATTACTTATGAAGTAGATTGTCTACAACGATAAAAAACTTTTGAATTTAGGTTCTTGCTTCACTTATTGATAATTAAATTCTAAATGCCAGTGTAGAATTTAATAAGAAAATACTGTAAAATTTAAAACAAATCCCATGATTTTTTTCTCAATATGTGACAGTATGCATATAAAGATTCATTAAGTTTATAAAGATTGTTAAACAAATAAACACATTTTACTTATTAGAATGTGAAAGACAAAAAGTCCTGTTTCTGTATAATAAATAGAAATCTTTTGGTAAATAAGTTACACATTTTAAGGAAAATAAGTGTAATATTGTACTTTTATTACTGCTTTGTTTTTTTGCCACCAGCCTAGACATAGGGGTTCAAAATGATAATAATAAAAAAAATCACTACTCAAGAAGGTAAAAACAATTCTCTACAATTGATTGTCTAGTATACTTTACTTTTGGAAGATGATCTTGTCTTTTTGATAAGTTTATGGTCACTCCACAGCCATCACAGGAATGGCGACAGTGTCTGCTGTCATAAAAGTATGGTCATCCTACAGCCACCACAAGTATACCATACAGCAGTCCTGCATCATGAATTAAAGGCTGTACAGATGCTGCAGGTTTTCGGTAACCACAAATTCAAAATACCCCGTGCGACTACCCTAACATGTGACTGTTATTGGATATGACCTGGAAATTCTGCGGTGGCCCAAGAATTGCCACTGGTCATAGAAATTTTAGACCTTACGGCCACAGTGACAGATGTGACTTAGGTATTACTGTCTGTATCTCATGTAATGTTTGTTGTGTATTTATTTGGAAAACATTCTTTAGGCCACTTTTACACTTTTTTGTTTAAAAAAACTGCCAGGTCACCTGACCTTTTGTAACCAGCCTTTTCATCAACAATGCCTTAAATTTTTAACTAAACCACTATGCCTTTTCTGATGGAATAGGGTGGCAATCAGGGTCTCAAAAATGACAGGTATTGCAACAAGCGGTGTTGTATACCAAAATGTTTGGCAGTGTTGGTAGTTTATAAAACTGCCAGCATATAAATTGGCACCGGTGGTTGCTTTCTGAGAAGTCCAAGATGGTCTCCAAAATGAACAATTGTAGCTAATATATATAACTTAACACCCTTTTAGTTTGAATATATGTTATCTTTATAGACATTGTGGATAAGTTTTACATGAGGAAACCATGATTTCATCTGAGACGAAATTGTCATCGATATACAGGACAAATTTTAGCAGCTCTCCTCTGAGCCTTTAGACTGTTATATGGAACAATGTCATTATACCCCCAGATATGAATGAAATGGGGACTACCTGTGGTTGGATTTTGATTTAACTTCACAGCATTAATAAATACCCAGCCTAGTTGCGCATTGGCACATCTTGATGGACTGAATTTTAAACGAGTTATAGGCGTTTGTTAAATTTATGGAATATATTTTGGCCACTCTATTTCTTGGATAACAATGATCTGATTTTGATTTATCTTATCAGCATTAATAAGTACCAAGTCTAATCGCATGTCATGACTGGCTTTAAAAGGGGCAAGTTCACTGTTGCTAAAAATAGATTTTTCATTTCTGGCAAATAGCTTCTTTCAGGAGTGAGGTATGATGATCATATTTGGTAGATAGATACCTTGTGGGAAGAGGAAAATTGGGATTGAATTTCAGGTCAATAGGTCTGTTACTAAAATAGTTTTGCATCAAACATGTTGTTTCCATCAAATATTTGAGATACAGTTTTCATACTTGGTAGGTAGATACCATTTGGAAAGAGGAAGGTTAGGATTGATTTTCTGGGGTCAATATGGTCAAGGTCATGGTCACTGTTCCTATAAAGAGATGTTTCATTTCCATCAAATAACTTCTTTAAACAGCATCTCCTCTGAAACTGTACAGAATTTGATTAAACTTTGCAGGGATGATCCTTTGGTGAACCTTCACAAAAGTTGCTAAAATAAACTTGATTCATGTAGAACTCTGGTTGCCATAGCAACAGAAAGAAAAAAATCATCTCCTTCAAAACTACTGGCCAGATTTCAAACTGTTTTAGTACAGATGTTTCTTGGGTAACCCTTTACTCAGGTGAGCGATTCAGGGCCTCTTTTGCCCTCTTGTACTTTTTATACGCCCATCTTAAGATGGGGCGTATTATGTGAACACTCACGGCGGGCGTGCGGGCGTGGAACATTTGTTGTCCAGGCTCTGACTTCAATATCGTTTGCCCAATCCTTTTCAAACTTTCCACACATGTGCATGGCCATAATATCTTGGATGAGTTCGATATCCAGCATTATCGAGTGAATGACTCAGAAGTTATGGCCCTTGACGTACACAAAATACTTGAAATTGTGATTGTCCGGGCTCTAACTTCAATACCGTTAGTCCAATCCTTTTCAAACTTTCCACACATGTGCATGGCCATAATATCTCAGATGAGTTCGATATCCAGCATTATCGCGTGAATGACTTAAAAGTTATGGCCCTTGATGTACACAAAATACTTGATATTGTGATTGTCCAGGCTCTAACTTCAATACCGTTTGCCCAATCCTTTTCAAACTTTCCACACATCTGCATGGCCATAAAATCGCGGATGAGTTCGATATTCAGCATTATTGCGTGAATGACTTAGAAGTTATGGCCCTTGATGTACACAAAATACTTGATATTGTGATTGTCTGGGCTCTAACTTCAATATTGTTTGCCCAATCCTCTTCAAACTTTCCACACATGTGCATTGCCATAATATCTTTGCTGAGTTTGATATCCAGCATTATCATGTGAATGACTTTGAAGTTATGGCCCTTGATGTACACAACATACTTGAAAATTTGCTTGTCCCTAGTCCTTAGACCCTATGAGGTGTTGTCAGATCTTGCAGTTAATTAATGGAAATGTATCAACAGTTTTTTTTTATGATTAACATTCATTAACTAATGGGATTTTGGAATTATTTTGCTTATTTATGGACAGTAGCTTGTTTCTCTGAGCTATTTCTGAGAGTCCCCATACTATGATGGGCGTATTTTGTGGCAGTCCTGACCCTTGTTATTTAATGCTTTAAAGTCTAGAAATTAGCTGTGTTATTCACAAAAGACATCAAAAATGGCGGGATTATCTTGTGTGCGTGACTTATTTTATGATGTCATTTCTTGCGTAAAACCCAGCACAATAATTATTGACGCTTCGATCACTTAATTACGTAGGGTTGGTCTTAAGTTCCATATAATTTCACTGTTTTGAACAATGAAATTATCAGGATATAATCCACCATTATTTGTAGGTAATCCATCGAAAAGCATTAAATAGAAATTATTGTTCCTTTGAAAACAAAGCTGCTTTAAGGATAATTTTATCCTGTAGTGGATACATAGCCTCCATCGCTCTATTGTTTTTAAATACAGGTACACTTCAATGGGAATAACAATCATCTAAATAAAAATATCAAAATTGCTTTATCATTTATTAAACGAAAAGTAGTGGCCTAAGCTTAAATAACATTCTTTTGCTTTTCTGCAGATTTTCAGGAGTCGGGAGTTAAGGCTCTTGAATTATCAAAAAATGCTATATTTCACTTAAACACTATAGATTCTGCATTTAGTCAGTTATTCAAAGTACTGTGAAATAATTTATTTTCATGGGACACTGTTTTTCGTCAATTTGTGTGAAGTTTTCATGGGGATAAATATTTGTAATTATATCTCTTATATTATTAGACCTCATGTTTTCTAGATCCAGGAATAAATATATCAATGATATTCCCTTAGGTATATAATTAATAAAATTTGATGTCAACGAAAATGAATGACTTTACAGTACTAGGAAAAAGTATTAATTTTCAATTAAAGCTTGTGTATTTGAAAACCTCAGATTAAGATTATTGTTGAGGCATAATGTAATAATAATCAGATGAAATATTATAATATGAAAATGAAAAATTATATGTATGTTTTATCATTTATATGAAAATAATGTATGTTGCTTTACTTAGTACATACAGTGTAAACTTCAAATTTTGTTGATAGGAATTTTAGTATCAATTTGTTGAAAGTCAAATATCAACAACACATCAATATATCAATGAATTATTTATATAGTCAAAGAATCATAAGCATGTGTTATTCAAAGTTATTTCTTTATTTATTATACCCCCACATCGAAATTTGGGAGGGTATACTGGAATCAGGTTGTCCATCCGTCCATAGACACAATTTTGTGTGTGCTTTTTCTTCTACAGTTTTTAGTCAATTTTTATGAAACTTCATAGGTATCCTTCCTACTATGGGAACTTGTGCACCAGCAATTTTCATTATGATTTATCAACTATTGCAGGAGTTATGCCACTTTGAATTTTTTCCCTCTATAGAATATATAGGGAACAAGTCTTGTGTATCTAACTCATACAGGAAGAAAGGCCTCAATGTCTGGTTCTGTCATGTTAATAGATTGTCTATGTAGAAGTCAAGAACCATACTCTCCATGTGCAAGTGGATTCTTTGTTTTCTTTGTTGTTTCATATAGAAAAATTCTCTTGTATATCCGGCTGCCTGAGGGCAAGCCAGAATAAAGTTTACTTATATACTCTATATAGAAAATTTCAAAATTATTTTCTATGAAACTTATGATTAGAAATATATTTCTCTTGGCACAAATGGTCATCTCATGACTTCCCACAATTATTGCTAAAATAAATTTGATCCCATAAAAAATGAGGCCCCTTGGAGGTCTGCTAGTTTTCTTATTTATAGAAAATTTCAAAATTCTTCTTCTACGAAGCCAATGGTCAAAATTTAATTTCATTAGCACAAATTATCACCTCATGACTGTCTGCCATAATTGCTAAGATAAAGTTGATCCCTTTAATATGAGGCCCCTTATGGGGTCAGTTTGTTTCCTTTTATACTCTATGCAGAAAATATCAAAATTCTTTTATGAAAGCAATGGTTAAAATTTAAATTCTTTTGGCACAAATGGTTACCTCATGGCAGGGTACTACTTTTATTCCAAAATAAAGTTGATCCCCTGAAAAGTAAGGCCTCCACATGATTGACTAACTTAAGTATTCTTTGTATCTGAAACTTGAATCTGGTTGTTGCTGGAGGTAATCACCTAAAATATTGGGGGTAATGAGGGTATGGTCCATTGCATATTTGGGTCACAGGACCTGAAAATAGATTTTTAAAGTGAAATATTTAAAAAAATCTTCTTCTCTGAAATCGCAAGGACTAGAGCTTAGATATTTGGTGTGTGGCATTGTCTTATGGCCCTTTACCAAGTTTGTTCAAATCATGACCTTGGGGTTGAAATTGGCCCGCCCCAGGGGTCACTTGATTTTACATAGACTTATGTAAGAAAAACTAGAAAAATCTTCTTGTCAGAAACCAAAAGGCCTAGAGTTTAGATATTTAGTGTGTAACATGGCCTAGTAGACCTCTACAAAGTTTGTTCAGATCATGATGGCCCTTGGGTCAAAATTAGCTCCACCTCATGGGTCACTGGGTTTTTGTAAAGACTTCACAGAAAAACCTTTAAAATATCTTCTTTTCAGAAACTGCAAGTCCTAGAACTTAGACATTTGGTGTGTTGCATTGTCTAGTTGATCTCTACCCAGTTTGTTCAAATCATGACCCCAGGGTCAAATTTGACCCCGCCCAAGTGGTCACTTGATTTTTCATAGACTTATATAGGAAAAACTAGAAAAATTTTCTTGTCAGAAATCACAAGCCTTGTGTTAAATATTTAGTTTGTAGCATAGCCTAGTAGACCTCTACAAAGTTTGTTCAAATCATGGCCCTGGAGTCACAATTTGCCCTGCCCTAGGGGTCACTTCTGCATGGTTTATGTATTCAGATGACTCTAATAGAGTCAATGAAGGCATTGTTTTTCAGGTGAGCTATTCAGGGCCATCTTGGCATTCTTGTTACTGAATAATTCCCCTTTAAGCTGTGAACTTAGAAATTCCTTGTTAATATTATGCATGCAAATTCAATATCCGTCATCAAAGGAATTAACTTGAAACTTTACACTTGTGTGTGTATTAGTGTGTGCAAGAACTTGTGTCCCGACTGTAACTTTGTTATATATATATGGTTGTGATTTGAAATAACTTGGCACGAGTGATCCTTGGGACAAGACAATGTGTCACGAACAAGAATCGGGTCGCTAGCTTGAAGGTCAAGGTCACAGCACTCAGATGACCTTAAAATCTTGTCCCAGCTCTAATTTTGTTATGCTCACCGAAGGTGATGCATATAGTCGCCGCTTCGTCCGTCCGTCCTTCCGTCCGTCCGTTCGTCCATTCGTCCGTCTCACTTTCCTTGTCCGGACTATTTCTTGTCCGGACTATTTCTCAGGAACTAACGGCTTGAATTCAACGAAACTTAATGGGAAGCTTTATTACCAAGAGGAGATGCGCATATCCTCAGCATGACCCGGTTCCTAAATTTTTCAAAGAGTTATGGCCCATTGACTTTTCAGCCTATAGTACATATTGCATGATGAGCCTAGTAGACCTCTACAAAGTTTGTTCAAATCATGGCCCTGGAGTCACAATTTGCCCTGCCCTAGGGGTCACTTCTGCATGGTTTATGTATTCAGATGACTCTAATAGAGTCAATGAAGGCATTGTTTTTCAGGTGAGCTATTCAGGGCCATCTTGGCATTCTTGTTACTGAATAATTCCCCTTTAAGCTGTGAACTTAGAAATTCCTTGTTAATATTATGCATGCAAATTCAATATCCGTCATCAAAGGAATTAACTTGAAACTTTACACTTGTGTGTGTATTAGTGTGTGCAAGAACTTGTGTCCCGACTGTAACTTTGTTATATATATATATGGTTGTGATTTGAAATAACTTGGCACGAGTGATCCTTGGGACAAGACAATGTGTCACGAACAAGAATCGGGTCGCTAGCTTGAAGGTCAAGGTCACAGCACTCAGATGACCTTAAAATCTTGTCCCAGCTCTAATTTTGTTATGCTCACCGAAGGTGATGCATATAGTCGCCGCTTCGTCCGTCCGTTCGTCCGTCTCACTTTCCTTGTCCGGACTATTTCTCAGGAATTCAACGAAACTTAATGGGAAGCTTTATTACCAAGAGGAGATGCGCATATCCTCAGCATGACCCGGTTCCTAAATTTTTCAAAGAGTTATGGCCCATTGACTTTTCGGCCTATAGTACATATTGCATGATTCTTGTCCGGGCTATTTCTCAGGATCTAATGGCTTGAATTCAACGAAACTTTATGGGAAGCTTTATTACCAAGAGGAGATTCGCATATCGTCAGCATGACCCGATTCCTCAATTTTTCAAGGAGTTAAGGCCCCTTGATTTTTCGGCCTATAGTACATATTGCATGATTCTTGTCCAGGCTATTTCTCAGGAACTAATGGCTTGAATTCAACAAAACTTTATGGGAAGCTTTATCACCAAGAGTAGATACGCATAACGTCGGCGTGACCTGGTTCCTCAATTTTTCAGAGTTATGGCCCCTTGACTTTTTGGCCTATAGTTCATGTTGCATGATTCTTGTCCGGGCTATTTCTCAGGAACTAAAGGCTTGAATTCAATGAAACTTTATGGGAAGCTTTATTACCAAGAGTAGATACGCATATCGTTGACGTGACCTGGTTCCTCAATTTTTAAGAGAGTTATGGCCCCTACTACCATGTTGTTGACTGATATTCATGTCATTTGCCTAATTTAACAGGAGATATCATTTAAACAAAACCCCACAAAATTCAATATGCTAGTAATGTCAATCATAATATTGTCAGCTAATTGTTGTTTAGGCCATTATACACTCTTTCAAATATCCAGTCATATATCAAGAGTGTTGGTTAACCTCTTTGATATGAGCACACATTGAAATGTACGACTTAATTTTCAGTAGTATAAAAACTTAAAAAAAATCAATGAAAGATCTGATGAGTAACACGTATTATCATATTAAATAGTAAACTGTTACTAAGTCTCCAAATTAGAGTTGGTAAAACATCTCATCTGATGAGGAGAATAGATATGATTTAGGAATGGGGATTTCAACAGCTTTGAGCTGAAAGGTCCTAAGTAAAATTTTGGGGGTGGGGCCTGACCCCTGTGTGATCTTGGGGGACACCAAAGTATTTACCATTTTATCTTCTGTCTCATCAAAAGGAACAAGAATATATAATATGGTTTACTTTAGAGAGTTAAGAGCTTTTTTTTACCTTTTTTTATGCTCACTGAAGGTGACGCATATAGTCGCCGCATTGTCCGTCCATTTGTTCGTTCGTCCGTCACACTTTCCTTGTCCGGACTATTTCTCAGGAACTAACGGCTTGATTTCAACAAAACTTTTTATGTGAAGCTTTATTACCAAGAGGAGATGTGCATTACCTGGATTCTATACATGATAAGCATGTGCTGATCCCATTCCGGTCCTTAACATATCCTCCCACCCATTGACCAAGGCCTTATTTGTAACAATGACGTTCTTCGGGGAGCATCTGTCAGTTCTACTGACTTTCTTGTTGTGAATGGTGGTGTTTTGAAAATAACTTGGCACAAGTGATCCTGAGGACAAGACAGTTTGTCCCAAACATTATACAGGTTGTTAGTTTAAAGGTCAAAGTCACAGCACTCAGTTGATCTTAAAATCTTGTGTCCCATCTCAAACTTTTTTGTGAATGGTGGTGTTTTGAAATAACTTGGCACAAGTGATCCTGAGGACAAGACAATGTTTTGTAAAGAAGAACCAGGTGGCTTGAAGGTCAAGGTCACAGCACTTAGTTGATCTAAAAAGTGTGTCCTGGCTTTAATTTTGTTGTTATTGGTTGTGTTTTGAAATAACTTGGCATAAATGATCCCTAGGATAATAATATAATGCAAGCAAGAACCAAGTTGCTAGCTAAAAGATCAAGGTCACAGCAGTTTGTTGAGTTTAAAATTTGTGTAAGCAGTCCTGTCTGGGCTGTCTTTGTTGTGTATAGTCATGTTTTGAAATAACTTTGCACAAGGAATCTTGAGGACAAAAGGGATCCTTAGGACAAAACAAGGTTTTCACAAACAAGTAACAGGTTGCTAGCTTGAAGGTCAAGGGCACATCACTTGGTTCAGGTCAAGGTCACAGTGCTCATTTGATCTTAAAATTGTCTTTTATATTTCTAGTTTTTCATCATATTCACTGATGAAAATGTCATGTAATAAAATGGTGGGAGCATTCGTGTCCTATGGACACATTTCTAGTTGATATTTACTAAACAGTTACTCTTTATACCTTATGGTGTTCAAACTTAAAATCTGAAATATGTGCGTATATGATCGTCAACAATTTCCTTTAAACGTCTCCTAAACGCCAAATGGATTTTGACCAGATTTCACATGATTGATCCTTACGAGGCCATCTATCAAAATTGTTCAAATTGTTTTGAATGGTTGAAAAGTTCAAATTGTTTTGATTGGTTGAAAAGTAGGTCATGGGAGGTAAAAATAGATTTTAAAAATGCAATCTTTAAAAATCTTCTGTAAAACTGCAGGGTCTAGAGCTTAGATATTTGATGTATCATTGTCTAGTGGACCTGTACCAAGTTTGTTCAAATCATGACCCTGGGGTCAAATTGGATCAGCGCCAGGGGTCATTGATTTTACATAGACTTAAATCGTCTCCAAATGACTGAAATACTGTAGCTGGGACGTTAAACCCAACAAACAAACAAACATAGACTTATGGGTATTACTCTGCTGTCATCCACTTCCAGCAGATAATAGGCCCTTTCAGTGAGGGTCTTGAAATTTTACAGGAAGGTATATCAGTATGTGAAATAATTATGTACATGGGGAGACATGTTTTTGTAAAAACAACATCCCTCTAGTCTTAATTAAAAAAACTTTACATTAATGTTTTCCTCATATTGGACCATTAGTCAGAATATGATTTCATTTTGCACAACTGATCATCTCCTGACCCTCTACCAAAGTTGCTGAGACAAGGTTGATATATTAGAAACTCAAGATCCCAGGTGTTCGCTTGTCTATTTATATAATAATAAATAGAAACTTATAAAATTCTTCTCTGAAATTATTGAGGCATGCTTGGTGTCAGTTTAAAATTCCTGCAACAAGTCTTTTTCAAGGGTGTAAAATTTATTCCAAAGTGTTTTATTGCTGTTATTGTTTAGAAAATTTCAGTTTCAGTTGCTAATGCTTTGTTATGTCTATTTAAGTTCATGCTGTTTATTTAATTGTGGTTGTAAAATTTATAAATTATGATATTGTAAAAAAGAAAATTATCATAGACATTGTTTTTGTGTCACCTGCTGTAAGCTGGAGTGACACATAGGGATTGCTTTTCAGTCATCTGTCCGATCATCCATCTTCTGTCTGTCTGTCACACTTCTTTTGTCATGCTTCAGCTGGTGACACATGTGTTCCAAAGAACACTCTTGTTATTAGCAATGCTTATGTTCTAAATGTGAAGAATGTTAACAGTTACCAGAAAATAAATGATGAAGGGCTTTTAAAGTCCCTGATTTATTATGTGATATGTGGTAACACAATGATAAAATTACTTGTTTAATATCATCAGACAGTAGAGGACTCCACCCACCACCAACTCCATCGCGCGTGGACTCTACATCTGAAATCCACACTGTTGGAGGAGATAAAGAGGTGGAGTACTTTTTTGCCTCTGATGCCAGGTAAATATAACTCTGAAAGGAACCCCTTATTATAATGGTAAGGCTATACGAAGGTAAATTGTGGACTGGGCTTACTGTATAAAAAGTAACAATTGCATAAGATTCCAATTTTCAAGTATTTTATATACACATATTCTGGCTGTACATGCAAAATTTCAGGAAATAATACCTAAGTATACCATCTCTATAAACAATACATAATTATACGGTTATGTGGACCCGGTGCACACTGACGTCTACTCTTACCCATCAACGTCATGTATATAGCATTTACTATTTTTCCAAGTATTCTCCATTGTGTGCAATACACTTGCGATGTAATTTTACCCCCTTTTGAAGTATGTCACCAAACCATCCACTTTGTAATGACCAGTTGAACTGTTGTATCACATACATCAACTCTTCTCAGTCCTTATAACGTTTACCCTGAAGATGGGACTTCAACTGTTGAAAGTAGGCAAAGTCCAGTGGGGCAAGGTCTAGTGAGTATGGTGGGTGCGCAGCTCTCTGTAGACCCAAGACATTGATCTCCAGCTGTGTTCCGGCAGTGGTATGACTGGGCTTGTTGTCCTGGTGAAGAATAATATTCTCGATGTTGTTGTACATGGCTGAGCGCTTCTTGCGCAATGTATTCATGAGGTCCCAGCGTATTGTCTGAAGTGAAAAGGAATATTAAGTTTTGTGAAGAGCCTCAAAACATCACTGTATCTATCTGTGCATTTCATTTTCTTGTAAGTGTTTGTTGGGGTCATGCCAGTCTGCACGCAGAACTGGATTGCCATTTGAAGCGCTTTTTCTCCTCTTAATGTCCCCATTTTCACTATGTTGTTATTTCAATGACTAATATTCAAATGTGTGCCATTTTCAAACAAAAACAAATGACGTTCGAAATCTTTTGTGATGATGTAAAAATAATGTTGCTGTAAGCAGACAATAAGTTTTCATGCTAAACACTAACATGGCTGAAAAATATTATTTTATTGAGCACGCAGAAAAAAGATATTAGGCGTAGCAAAATAATTGACACAGATTTAAACTATTATAAAGTTGGGAACGTTAGCAAAAATGTTTATAAATACCAAGATTATGGGAGGTATTGTGAAGAATATATTACAAAATGGATTTAATTTACAAACTAAACAAAAAAAACAACTAATCTACCAACTTCCATTAAATATTATGCACTTGCTTATTTTTAGCTCACATGAGCACAACGTGCTCAAGGTGAGCTTTTCTGATCGCCTTTTGTCCGGCGTCCGTGCGTGCGTGCGTCCGTGCGTCCGGCGTCAACAATTGCTTCAAACAACATCTCCTCCTAAACGGCTTGGCCAATTTGAAAAATATTTTGCAGGAATGTTCCTTGGATGAAGCTCTACTAAAGTTGTATAAATGGTTCTGGTCCATTGCATAATTAGGTCACAGGAGCTAAAAATAGATTTTAAAAATGCAAACTTTGAAAATCTTCTTCTGCAAAACTGCAAGGCCTAGAGCTTAGATATTTGGTACGTAGCGTCATCTTATGGGCCACTACCAAGATTGTACAAATCATAGCCCTATGATGATAAATGACCCCGCACCAGGGGTCACTTGTTTTACATAGAGTAATATAGGAAAATCTTAAAAAGTCTTCTTCTATGAATCCATAAAGCCTAGAGCTAAGATATTTGGTATGTAGCATCATCTTATGGGCCACTACCAAGATTGTACAAATCATAGCCCTATGGTGATAAATGACCCCGCACCAGGGGTCACTTGTTTTACACAGAGTTATATAGGAAAATCTTAAAAAATCTTCTTCTATGAAT
>CM037784.1:14735087-14785087 GCA_021229015.1 Solen grandis
AACAACTTACTGTGTGTCATCACGTTCACGGTCAACCAATAGCACATATAAACAACTTACTGTGTGTCATCACGTTCACGGTTAACCAATAGCACATAAAAACAACTTGCTGTGTGTGTCATCACGTTCACGCTCAACCCAGAGCACCCATAAACAACTTACTGTGTGTCATCACGTTCACGCTCAACCAATAGCACATATAAACAACTTGCTGTGTGTGTCATCACGTTCACGGTCAACCCAGAGCACACATAAACAACTTGCTGTGTGTCATCACGTTCACGCTCAACCCAGAGCACACATAAACAACTTACTGTGTGTCATCACGTTCACGGTCAACCCAGAGCACACATAAACAACTTGCTGTGTGTCATCACGTTCACGCTCAACCCAGAGCACACATAAACAACTTATTGTGTGTCATCACGATCAATCATTAATACACATAATTTACCCTTACAGTCAGCTGTAATCGCAACCACACGGGAGTGTAACACCTTTCATCACAGTCTCAGAGCAGGTACCATTTCCTACTGCTGATCTAGGTCAGATTTAGACGGGCTTATTCTTCCATATACTTCATATTTAACTTTTTGTCAGGTTTATCCTACAGACATTTACATTCAATCATTGTCTAGCAACAAATTGAGCGTGATTTGTGAGTTAGTCACATGACCCATTACTGTCTCGGGACACCAGCTAAACCAATATCCAAATTTTGTTACACCGAGGCATAGAGATGCCTTCAATGACCGATACGACTGACGATATTGATTTCTCCTACAGTAAGCACCGTAGTTGTTCCAAGCATTTGGGAATTCCTAGATCTTGACTTTCCAATAAATCCTCAAATAAAGGAGAAGTTTTTCCAATATGTTTTCTTTCCGTACATTTCCTGAAAAGCGCTTTGAGTAGTAATTAATACAGACATACAGTAATTTGCAACCGGAAAAGCGAGCTGTTCGGAGAATACGTTTGTATGCGTATACCAAACAACAAAGCTGAACACACGGTGGACACTTACAGCCGCATGTAGTATTTCCCGTCTACGTATAGTCACCCATGGCAGTCAACGGAACACCACCCTTGCTGTATAAACACAGGAGTACAAGGGAACGTCAATAATGATGCAAAAATGACTAAAATAACCTTTAAAATAAGGTCTTTGCAAACTTATCAATGAGCTGACCACTTAAGGTAAACATGAGCTTGGTATGAGGAGAGCCGTAACCAAGTTTTGGAATTTGTGGCTTGAACCCTTTTCACTTGACCATTTGGTTTTGTTTCATATTTGTATGTTATTATTTACATGTTTTGGCAACAAAATATGTCTTAAACCAGTTGTATTTGTTTGATCATGACAAGTTCAGGGAAGTGAGGCTTTCGGTTATTCATGTCATTTCGATGTACTGAACATAGCATTTGGCGATATTGAAATATATATATTTATTAATTGATAGTAGCGAAAGCTGTAACATATATTTGATTAATTTAACAAACATATAATTCATGAGTTACTTATTTAAATATACTTAAAACAAGCCATGTTAGTGGGACATGTTCATCAACCCTAATTTTGGCAGGTATTTTATGTTTTGTAGGCTTCCATTTGTTTGGTGAATGGGAAATGCGGGGGCGATCAGTAAAGCCTATTTATCAAATTGAACATTGGCAGTATGAACGGTTTGGCTTTTAGAATCGGAACGTATGTAATTAAAGAGTGTTGTAGGTCATTTTCTATTATCAACAATGTACGTAATCACTAAGTGAATTTAAATGGAACATGCCTTATTGTACAGGTTGTTTTCCTGAGCTGATGGAAGACGAAACGTGTGGACGACATTTTTGATTTAACAATCGTGATATATATTAACACGGATAGACTTGATATTTGTACGACAAGTCATCATACAAAAAAAATATATATATATATACCTGTTAAACTTGACGTAAAGTCGCATGCCATACAGATCTACACCTTTTCTTACTTCCTAAGACATGGTGTCGACTATGTTATTATTGTCTTTATAAGATAAAAGACAGCCGGTCTGGGTTATGATAATCTTTGACACTCTGCAAAATGACAGATATTTTCACCGGCTAGATGTGACAGCCACTGACTCTTCAGACCTACAGTAATTGCCACGCTTATGTTCAGACAAGAAATATGTATGTTCTCGGGGACCTAGCACAGTGCTCCGCAGAATAAACCTAAATTACACAAGAGTTCGTAAATTGTCATTGTCAAAATTCAGACCTCCAAACGAAACATTTTGTTCGATTATGTTTTACCATAAAAAGTGCAAAAATTGTTTCGTCTTATTTTAATGGAAAATGAAAAATACAGCAGATGTCTGTGTATAACTGGGGTATAAATCTCGTAGTTCCCATTGATATATTATAGAGCAGGAAACGTCGCCTTTGATGTCTGGTTAAAATGGGTTTTGAACACTAAAGTATGTTTCCCAAACCTTCTCACCATCGAAGAGTAAAATAAAAGGAGACATAGTTATATTATATGGAAAGAATTATACAGAAGTAGTATAACAATCGTATCATAAAAACATAAGGATCAGTATAACACGGTAGAAATGCTTGATGGGCTGATAGACATCTTGAACGAACATAAATATTCAGATGGGAAAGATAATGAATAACCTGATTGGAGTGTGCTAAAAATATGCATAATTAAAGTGCCAGCGAAATGCACCACTTGGGTTTGGTACTAATGACACTTATTAGGTTCATCCATAACTGGCCAGTAGTTATGGAGATGAAGCACTTACAATAAGACCATTACGCCGCAATAGAATAGGGCGTGGTATTAATCCACGTGCTTGTGGCATGAAATTGTATGGAGACAGCAGCACCAATTATACTTCATGCTTGCAGAGTCCACGAAAACGACCGTACAAAATGAAACCTGTGTACATAGATAGTTGAAATTCTGAATCATATCAAGTTTGTTCGAGATACATAACATATAAACAGCTTTAATTTGTACTACACATATCACTCTCTTAACTGTTCCAAATATTTCTCGGCATATGCTATGCCAAAAAGTGCAAAACTTGACACACACATATACACACAATACTTTTTAACTAGTCGATCATGTTTATTAAATTTCCACTTCAAAGGAGTGCAGTAATATCATTCAATTGCATTCACATGGACCACACCGAATATCTATATACTCGTATTATTTTATGGATGTCTTATTGTATTCACTGAGCATATACATTTGAATATACATTTGAAACCGGCAAAGCAAGTTTTCTATACTTCCTTTCATATATTAAATAAATGTGATTTGCTGTACCTACATCATGTGTACATGTAAATTGACTATAGTACACATATCTATCATAAAAATAATATCTTTGATGCATTAGCATAACATAGAAATAGTTTTTAGTAACTGCACATTCACGTGCATGTTGTACAAATTAATTTCAAACAAGAAACGGACACGGACAATGGCGATCACGGACAGCCATTTACGTGCTCCGGTGAGCTAAAAAGAAGACCTAATCATTTTAAAATTTGAAGTGACAATGTGCTAAGATAGATGGTCCAGATAACAGACTATCAATTAAGTGTAATTAATACACCCGGGGCCGCAAGACTCGTCTGGAGTCTGGAGTACTGATGAACTAGATTTGAAATTTGATCCCTCTGACTGAGGGAGTGTCCTCATCTTACTTCGGTGGCGTGGATGTGAAAGCATACATCTCGTGGATGTGAAAACAGGCACCTCGTGAATGTAAAAACCTACATCTCATGGACGTGAAAACAGACATCTCGTGGATGTGAAAACAGACGTGGATGTGAAAACAGATATCTCGTGGATGTGAAAACATACATCTTGTGGATGTGAAAACATACATCTCTATTGACGAAGATGATACCATATTGTAAAAACTAGCCTCCGAGACAATCTTGTATCTTTACATTTTGTATTCTTACATTTTTGTTCGGAGTTCTACTGAAGTAAGATGGTAAAGATAAACAATGCGGGGCCGCCGTGGCCGAGCGGTTACAGTCGTGGACTACAAATCTCTCAGCCCCTCATCGCTGTGGTTCGAATCCCGATAGGGACTTCGGATTTTCTATGTGAGGAAGCCTTCCAGCTGGCTTGCGGTAGATCGGTTGTTCTACCCGGGTACCTCTGTGTACTCGGGGTCTTCCCCCACCTGTAATTAGCTGGACGTCGCTATATGATTGAAATACTATCGCAGCGACGGTAAACCCCAATACAACAACAACAATAAACAATGCACGCTATAACTCCTGCGAGTTTCAAGTCACATCTCGTCTGTTTAGGTATTCGTTCATACATCCTGTTCTTGAGAGGATGAACTGTTTATATGTAACAAGACACTCATGAATTCCAATATTAAACAGTGCAATCGGTGCAATCTTTTGGAAAATTTACGTTTACGAATAGAATCAAATATACTTTTTACTATACGCTTTATATATTTTTCTGATAATTTCAACCCTCAAAACTACATTATCTGCGTAGAGCTTCTAAAGAAATAGTTTCATTTTACCAGTACTTAGAACATTTAAACGTCCGCATATGTAACGTTTTTTTCTTTCCATTCTGTTGATAACTTTACATGTTCCCAATTCTGCATATAATTCATCGATGATAAACATTTATTCTTTAGATAAAGGTATTTCACGATAGAATAGCGAATACATGTAATTATGTTATTCAGCAGCAGCACGTTGCTTGACAACAATTCCAGCAAAATTGGGCGTGAAAGTTACAGGGAGTAAAACAAATAACATAGACCGAACAGTTTACTGCCCTCGTTTCTTGCAGTAACAATCACCTTACATCAGTTCAATATTTTCCTGCCGCCTTAATTCAATGAGTGATTCCTAAGCTGTAGTAATTCAACACTTTGCTTGGTGAAGTTGGACCAAATGTCCTCGCTGCATATGCACGGCAAATATGCAAATTAGGCTTTGGTTTTACTTTTCTCAAATAAACAGCAGTTTTGTGTATTAATGTATATTGATGTATTGTTTTATGTAATCTTCTTTCAAATAGCATTTTCTTTTATAAACAGCATTTTTGTTATCGGATAATATGGTAAGAGTATTGTTCTGTTTAATGTACTTCTCTTATAGTGCACCAGATATTAATTAATTGTTCTGTTGTATTTAATAATAGACAATAGTTTCGTTATATATATATATATATATATATATATATATATATATATATATATATATATATTGTGTGTGTGTGTGTGTGTGTGTGTGTGTGTGTTGTTCTACGTACTTCTCTTTGTGTATCGTATATTAATGTTGTTGTTTTTTGTATGAACTGCTCTTTGTATTATCGCATATATATATATATATATATATATATATTTATATGCTACATGCTAAATGAAAGTAAATTCTGACTTTCAGAAAAGATGATTTAAAATATTGTTTAATATATGTTCCATATCAACCCCCAACCCTAATGCACATAGTTGACTAGTAATCTGGTGTCCACCCTCAACATGTGCCGATACAGGCACCAGAAACACTGATGTATAAACTTAATTGGTAACCTGGTGTCCACCCTATACATGTGTCGATACAGGTGCCAGAAATACTGATGTACATAGCTGATTGGTAACCTGGTGTCCACCCTCAGCATTTGTCAGCATTTGTCGATACAGGTACCAGAAATACTGATGTACATAGCTGATTAGTAACCTGGTGTCCACTCTCAGCATTTGTCGATACAGGTACCAGAAATACTGATGTACATAGCTGATAAGTAACCTGGTGTCCACTCTCAGCATTTGTCGATACAGGTACCAGAAATACTGATGTACATAGCTGATAAGTAACCTGGTGTCCACTCTCAGCATTTGTCGATACAGTACCAGAATACTGATGTACATAGCTGATTAGTAACCTGGTGTCCACTCTCAGCATTTGTCGATACAGGTACCAGAAATACTGATGTACATAGCTGATTGGTAACCTGGTGTCAACCCTCTACATGTTTCCACCGTCAACATGTGCCGATACAGGCACCAGAAATACTGATGTACATAGTTGATTGGTAACCTGGTGTCAACCCTCAACATGTTTCCACCTTCAACATGTGCCGATACAGGCACCAGAAATATTGATGAACATACTTGATTGGTAACCTGGTGTCCACCCTCAACATGTCCGTCTACATACACATCATTCGACAAGTTTGCGCATAAAAAAAAATGTAAACAGAATGCGCGATATTGAATTATATAACACTAATCTAGATAATTAAGCGATGGCTGTGCTGAAAGAAAATGTGTTTTAATTGACGTTGAAATGAATTATACGATATTACTGTAATCAATGAATCAGCCTAGCTCTGCAAAAAAGGCACTTGCCGGTCAGATTTCCTTTTAATTTCAGTTCTGGAAACAAATTATATACAAATATCGATGAAAAGCATACTATGTATATATGTGTTTAATAATTCCTTATACAAATAATATTGATTATTTTTCTTATCGAGATTGTGCGTTATGAAAACATATTTCACATGTTAAGAATCGCTTGCATTATGATTTCATCTACGTAGTGTTAAACAGTAGAAGTTGGTGTTTATGATATCATATTCGTATAAACTAAGTTCAACACTTCTAAACTATACAAACATTATTAAATGTAACAATTTATTATCCAAACGATTATTTAACACAATATATAATACACAAGACGAGATATGCACTGCATTTTCCCTTGTGCTTCCTTGCCACTAAATCAAGATCAAATAATCTGTGATACGGTAACACAACATACGTGTATTAACTATAGAATTATTGTTTTAAGTAAAGTCCTTGTAATGGTTCCGCTTTGTCTTGGACCACTTAACCTCTACCAATATAACCAAAGTACCCTAATGAAACATTAGGAAACCTTGGTTATTTACGTGGAAGGCCATAAGGTTCGAAATGTAGCGGAACCATTACAGGGATTTTACCTTAAAAGCGTTATCTGGCGCTCCAGCTGCCAAAACGAAACTAAAACAGGATAGCCTTAGCGATTCGACGAGTCCAGAAAGCTATGTCACACTTCGAATAAAGCTAGCACTCAAAGTGTATACAGAAAAAAGTCGTTTACAGTTCGCATAAACTTGATCAACTTAAAAATATAACAGAAATCATACGGAAGCTAAATAATTTATTGTCCCCCGTTGAGGATGTATAGTATCCGTCAGCGTGCGAAGAACATGTTCAGCTGACCATGGTCAGCCAGCGAGGTATCCAAATGAACAACCACTGTTAGGGCTCAAAATTAACACTCGCGTTTCGGCAAATTGCGAGTAGAAAATGAAGTTTGCGAATTATGTTTCAAACCACTAGCAATTTTTTGCGAGTGAACATTTTCGCTTAAACGTTTTCTTAAGCAATGTCTAAATGAGATAATTTCAATAAGATAATCAATAACATCATCAATCTAAACAATCCTAACTTGTTTTAATATCACAAGCAAAATTTACACGGGTAATTGTTGTATGACTAGTATAAAACGCGGATCCGGTCTGTCGACTACGGTACACAACACACGGACACATATATGTTAAAACATTTACTGTTTTCAATTAATATTTCCTCTAATGAATATTAATACTTGGTACCGCTTTATTTTCTAATTATGATTCTAATTATTTAAGTTTAAAATTACGAGATTAATTTAATTTTCAATCAATAAAAGTTACCCACACCCTCGTATTGTTCTGGGAAGTCCAATTTTATACTAGTCCCGGTTTCCAATGGAAACGCGTCTGATGCAGAACTCTGGTTGCCATGGCAACAGAAAATATATATGAACATTTTGAAAATCTTTTCCTCCAAAACTACTGGCAATATTTCAAAGTTATTTGGCACAGATATTCCTTGGGTATCTCTATCAAGACTGTTCAAATTATTTTGATCCGTTGAAAAACATGGCCGCCATGGGACGGAGACCGTTTTCCTTATATGAATATAGTACAGATTTGAAAAAAATCTCTTGGCCAAAAGTACTGGATGGATTTCAAAGTTGTGTGGCACAGATGTTTCTTAGGTAACCCTCTACCAATATTGTTCAAATCATTTTGATCCGTTGAAAAACATGGCTGCCAGAGGGCAGAGCCCGTTTTCCTTATATGAATATAGTACAGATTTGAAAAAAATCTCTTGGCCAAAAGTACTGGATGGATTTCAAAGTTATTTGGCATAGATGTTCCTTGGGTCACTCTCTACTAAGATTGTTCAAATCATTTTGATTCGTTGAAAAACATAGTCGCCATGGGGCGGGGCCCTTTTTCCTTATATGTATATAGTACAACTTGGAAAAATCTTCTCCTCCAAAAGTACTGGTTGGATTTCAAAGTTATTTGGCACAGATTTTCCTTAGGTCACTCTCTACCAAGATTATTAAATTATCTTGAGCCGTTAAAAAACATGGTCGCCAGAGGGTTAAGCCCATTTTCCTTATACGTATTACAGGGCTCACCCTGGCTGTAAAAATGTTTGCGCCAAAACATTCGCCAAATGAGAAAAATTAGAGACAAATTTTAGAAATTGAAGCCAAATTTAGTGCAAGTGGCTCCAATATATTTTTGGACAACTTTATTTCCTTTATATACTTGCAAGATATATGTACTTGTTATATTTGAACACATTCAGTCGTTGCACAATATAAATAAATAAAAAGAAAAAAAAAATATTTTTTTCATTCAAATGTCAAAAAAATATGTCAATCTAAAATTAAAAGTATCAATAATAAATTATCGGTACATCTATGTATTTTCCTGTTGGAATCTAGCTAGGTAAACCGATTAATCAATTTAAGTGTTTTAAAAGAAATGGTAGTATGAAACATTGCTGATGTGTTTCGAAAATGGCCGCCATTGTGATGATTGCGCAATTTCATTAACAGTTAACATTAAAATTATTAAGGTAAAACAAAAGTCGGTATAGAGTGTGACAAACGTAAACAAGTTATAAGCTGCCAATACAATCCGAATATTCCACATCTTTGCATAATTAGGAAGCCTTAGAATGCGCGTTGATTGGATAATCCCACAGCAGGTGCTGGTTACTTTTATTAGTATACAGTGAAGAGCGACCTGTATTTTTGTGCATTACGGAACTTAAACAACAGCGATTCTGTAACTGATTTCTTCTTCGTATGCGCCAAACACATTCGCCAATTAGAAAAATCTTGCGCCAGTTTTATAATTTTGTCGCATGCGCCTTTGGCGACCGACAGCGTGAACCCTGTGAATATAGTACAAATTTGAAAATTCTTCTTGTCCTAAAGTACTCACTCGATTTATGGCTGGCAGAGGGCAGAGCCTATTTTCAACAATATCATAAGATATTATGAGCATAAAGTTAGTTCCTTATTCCTTATTCCTCTTTCGAATAAGGAATAAGGAACTGGTTCCTTATTCCTTATTCAAACGCGAATAAGGAACAGTAAAAATGGCAGATGCATATGACTTTATTTTAGCATAAATATGATCTAAATAATATAATTGAGCATGAGAAATACAATATAAGAGGTTCCAAGTGCTTAAGAACAATTTTTTAATGAAAAAATGCATAAGTCGAATAAGGAATAAGGAACTGGTTCAAACGCGAATAAGGAACAGTAAAATTGGCAGATGCACATGACTGTATTTTAGCATCAATATGATCTAAATAATATAATTAAGCGTGAGAAATACCATTTAAAAGGTTCCAATTGCATAAAAACCATTTTTATGAAAATAAATGCATAAGTCGAATAAGGAATAAGGTTCCTTATTCCTTATTCAAACGCGAATAAGGAACAGTAAAATTTGCAGATGCATATGACTTTATTTTAGCATAAATGTTATCTAAAGCATGTAAATAAGCATGAGAAATACAATATCAGAGGTTCCAAGTGCTTTAAAACCATTTTTTTATGAAAAAAATGCATACCTCGAATAAGGAATAAGGAACTGGTTCCTTATTCCTTATTCAAACGCGAATAAGGAACAGTAAAATTGGCAGATGCACATGACTGTATTTTAGCATAAATATGATCTAAATAATATAATCAAGCATGAGAAATACTATATAAAAGGTTCCAAGTGCATAAAAACCATTTTTATGAAAATAAATGCATAAGCCGAATAAGGAATAAGGAACTGGTTCCTTATTCCTTATCTAAACTCGAAAAAGGAACAGAAAAATTGACAGACGCATCGGATTCAATCTAAGCATTCATTGGAACCTCTTATATAATATTTCTCATGCTTAATTACATGGTTTAGGTCACATTTTTGCTAAAATAAAGTCATATGCATCTGTTAATTTTTCTGTTCCTTATTCGCGTTTGAGTAAGCAATAAGGAACCAGTTCCTTATTCCTTATTCGAGGTATGCATTTTTTTTCATAAAAAATGGTTTTAAAGCACTTGGAACCTCTTATATTGTATTTCTCATGCTTAATTACATGCTTTAGATAACATTTATGCTAAATTAAAGTCATGTGCATCTGCCAATTTTACTGTTCCTTATTCGCGTTTGAATAAGGAATAAGGAACCAGTTCCTTATTCCTTATTCGACTTATGCATTTTTTCATAAAAAAAAATGTTCTTAAGCACTTGGAACCTCTTATATTGTATTTCTCATGCTTAATTATATTATTTAGATCATATTTATGCTAAAATAAAGTCATATGCATCTGCCTATTTTACTGTTCCTTATTCGCATTTGAATAAGGAATAAGGAACCAGTTCCTTATTCGACTTATGCATTTTTTTCATAAAAAAAAATGTTCTTAGGCACTTGGAACCTCTTATATTGCATTTCTCATGCTTAAATACATGCTATAGATCACATTTATTTTTAACAACAAGTCATGTGCATCTGCCACTTTTTTTGTTCTTTATTTGTGTTTGAATAAGGAATAAGGAACCAGTTCCTTATTCCTTATTCGAAAAAGGAATAAGGAACTAACTTTATGCACATTAAGATCTTTGCTGTTTCTTTTCCTCCCACTAATACTTGGTTCTCAGGTGATCGAACCAGGGCCATCATGGCCCTCTTGTTTATTACATCTTGTGATGTCAATGAACTTTGCACATAATCTGAAATCAACAAACAAAAGAAAGCACTTAGTTCTAACGCACTGGCGATAAAACAGTGATGAAATTGGAGAAGGAGTTGGTTGTCAAGCTTAAAATAGACTCCGGGCTCAAAATTAACACTCGCATTTTCGGCAAAATGCGAGTAGAAAATGAAGTTTGCCAGTTATGGTTTAAACCACTCGCATTTTTTTGCGAGTTGGAAAAAATATTAAATTTGAGCCCTGCTAACCAGAATGCTATTCAACTTTGAATGGTAAACTAAATGGTAAGCTCAGTCAGACTGGTATTAATTTTGAATGATCAGCATAGTAGATGTAAATCTGAAAACAATAATATTCATCATGTCTCGCACACTAACATCTAGTTCAAATAGCATCAAAAATCATATCTAGTTCTAACAGCACACATCTAGTCCATAAAGCAAAAACAATCTTATCTACCTCATATAGCACCAACACTCGCATTTAACTCATATAGCACCAATATTCGCATCAAGTCCATATAGCACCAACAATCATATCAAGCTCATATATCATAAAACATTTATATAATACAAACTATTGCATCTATCTCTAATAACACCAACAATCCAATCTTACTCATATAGCACCAACATTCGCATATAGCTCAAATAGCACCATCAATTGCATCTAGCACATATAGCAAAACATTCGCATCTAGATCATTTCAACAAAATTTTACCTCATATAACACGAACAATTGCATCTCGTTCATACAGCACAAACATTGCATCTAGCTCATATAACACCAACAATCGCATCTAGCTCATATAACACCAACAATTTTATCTACCTCATATAACACGAACAATCGCATCTCGCTCATATAGAACAAACATTGCATCTAGCTCATATAACACCAACAATTGCATCTAGCTCATGTAGCACCATCAATTGCATCTAGCTTATATAGGACCAACAATCGCGCCTAGCTCATTGAGCACAACATCGCATCTAGCTCATACAGACCCAACAATCACACTTAGCGCATATAGCACCAACAATTGCATCTAGCTCATGTAGCACCAACCATCGCATCTAGCTCATATAGGACCAACAATCGCGTCTCGCTCATATAGCATAGCTCAAATAGCACCAACAATTGCATCTAGCACATATAGCAACAAAATTCGCATCCAGTTCATAAAACACCAACAACAGCATCTAGCTCATATTGCAACAACAATTCCACCTAGCTCATAAAGCACCAACATTATCATCAAAACAACAAGCATCTAGCAACACCAACTATTTTATCTACCTCATATAACTAGAACAATCGCATCTAGCTCATATAGCACAAACATTGCATATATATCATATAACACCAACAATCGCATCTAGCTCATATAGCACCAACAATACATCTAGCTCATACAGCAAAAACATTGCTTATATATCATATAACACCAACAATCCATTGCATATATATCATATAACACCAACAATCGCATCTAGCTCATGTAGCACCAACAATCGCATCTAGCTCATTTGTCATAAAACATTCATACATTTCATTACAAACAATCTCACATAGCTCATATAGCACCAACGATTGCATCTAGCTCATATAACACCAACAACAGCATCTAGCTCATATAATACCAACAACAGCATCTAGCTTATATAACACAAACAATCGCACCTAGCCTATATAGCACTTATATTGCATCTAGCTCATTTAAATAAATGCATCTATCTCATATAGCACAAAACATTAATTGCATCTTACTCATATAACACCAACAATCACACAAAGCTCATGTAGCACCAACAATCGCGCCTACCTCATATAGCACCAATTATCGCACCTAACTCATATAGCACCAACATTAGCACCTAGCTCATATAGCACCAATAATTGCATCTAGCTCATATAGCACCAACAATTGCACCTAGCTCATATAGCACCAACAATCGCAACTAGCTCATATAGCACCAACAATCGCATCTAGCTCAAATAGCACCAACAATCGCATCTCGCTCATATAGCACCAACAACAGCATCTAGCTCATATAGCACCAACAATCGCATCTAGCTCATATAGCACCAACAATTGCATCGGCCAGATGTCGTTTGAAATATCGGATGCAAAGAGGACCGCTGTCGGGTCGAGGTCGGGTTTAATATCGGCCCGATATCATGATGATGTCGGCAAGACGTCGACTCTATATCGGCCGAATGTCGTTTCCTATATTAAATTTCAATGATTATTCGCGAAATTATGTTACATTAATTGGGCGCAATAATTTAACGGTTTCCATTATAAACATAATTTTATTGTGACAACTAAATATGAATTTACAATATATAACAAACACAACTTACTATCAATTAACTGTAAAATAAAAAGTTTACAAGTAATTTAATAACAGCATAATTCGTCTGCAATGTTTTATATTCAAGTAGACGCCATTTTATGCCGGAAATGAGGACAAGTTTAATTTTCGGGCCTTTACTCTGTGGCCGGATTTTCAAGAAAATTAAGACACGTTTTAAGCGTTGAAACCTTATAAACTTTTATCAATGCACAGTGATGTTTAAATAATATTTTATTTTATTTTGCTATATTGAACATGAAAGATGTGTCCAGAAAAAAATGACATCGGCCCAACGTCAATCCGATATTGTTGAAATGAATATAAAGAAATTTAAAAAATCTCAGATCTCTAGCCATGTTAGCTGGGAACTAGCTCATATAGCACCAACAATTTGCATCTAGCTCATATAGCACCAACAATCGCTTATATATAGAATAAATCTTAATCATGACATCTTAGCAGGGCGTTATAGTATCTGTCTTGAAAGATTTTTATTCCATTTAATTATTAAGTGTCTATGATCTCAAAATCCAATGACTTGCCATAAACAAACTTATAAGCAAGGATAATGTAGCAGTGTTTTTCAATTTGCAGCTCTCAGGACTATAGGTCATTTGATTAGTTGCTGTTACAATACGAACACATCAATAAATAATTTCCTCTGTTTTAAAAATTTGACGGGATATTCCTCAAATATTTCGATGAGTATTGCTGTTTAAATTATTCGCAATGGCCTAAAGTCCTAGACGTATTACGAGTGTTTTATTAACATTCTCTCGTAACATTCAGCCGTCACATTTCATTATAACAGCTATCTGATAAAAGTCTCTTGCTCCTACAGATTATTTTATGGTAATAAATTCTTATCAGATGAATTAAAAGTTGACTTTTTTACATGCAGATTTATTTATTTATTTATTTTTTATTTATTTATTTATTTCAATGTGTCCCTGTAAGAATGAAGGTTGTGTTGATAAGAACAACAAATCAACGAACAGTGCCGTGTGGATATTGGTCGATAATAACAACAAATCAGTGGACAGTGCCGTGTGGATCTTGGTCGATAATAGCAACAAATCAGTGGACAGTGCCGTGTGGATCTTGGTCGAAATAAAAAAAAAATAAAATCAACGAACAATGTCGTTTGGATCTTGGTCAGTTAGAGTGATCAATCAAAGAACAGTGCCGTGTGGATATTAGCCTTATAGGGATTTATTGTAAGGAATTATCAAAGAACAGTACCGTGTGGATATTGGCCACTTAAAGTGACAAATCATCGAACAGTGTCGTGCGGCTCTTCTTTTGTAGAAAGTGATGATCTACGTTTGCTCCGTGATGTAATAACCTAATACAAGCCAGGCATGAAATAAGCACATGTCTATGAACACAGATCACTGGAGGCATATAAGGTTATAATGCGGGAAGCCGATTCATCTCAGCAGTGTTAAAATCACAGAAAATGCTCATTTTTGGTTCTTTAGAAGAAGCTATAATACTTGATACTGCAGCTTATAAAGGTCATTCTCAGATTGGCCACTGCATTATCCAATCAATTGCAAGATTTCACGATTTTGAAGGTAAAACAAAATATATTGCGCTTGAAACTTTAACTTGTTCATAACAAACTATACACGAATCTTTTCGTTCCCCTTCTGTTCCTGTCACTTTCTATCAGCGGACTGGATAGTTCAATAATGTTCAATTATGTATATCATTGTTACCGTTACTAGTATTTATTCAAAGAATGACTAGAACAGTCTTTACTTTAAAGTAATTTTGGCAATTAAGGGAAATTTTCATGTACGAAATAGCGCTCGAGAGACAACAGCCATTAGAATGTAGCAAGATGCTGATATTTAAATCAATTTGAGCTTAAAAGGATGTCATACTTTTAAACAGTTGGGATATAACTGCTGGTGGTGACACCAACGTATTTGCAGAGTTTCAAAAAGGTTATTCAGCTTCCATATACACCAAATGTCTAGTGACTTTTCCCAAACTGAAAAATATTAGCTGGGGGACATTACAACAACAAAATGCAATATGTCCTTAGATTCGCCATTGTTCAGTTTCTTTTTCTTTTGAAAACTCAGAGACATAACTCAGAGACGTGATTAAAGGTTATATATTAAAACTACTAAAGGATGTTAGGATGCAAGGAAATTACATCTAAGGAATGAAATAAAATTAAAACATTCATATACGATTCATATAGGAGGTCATTAATGCTCAATAAATGAAGCTGCTTGAGTGTAAACAAAGTGACAAAGTGAAGGTATGCATGATGGGACATAGCTTCTATTGATCCGATATCAGCATAATGGTCCAGTATCAGTATAACTTGGTTGACACATTATGGCCATCCAGTTTAATCAAGATACTTTATATATTATTTTTCCCGTATGTAAACTACATGACGCTATATTTCTTTCAATAGTCATTTTTTTTCTCTTAAACAAATTGTTTGATATAAACGCTTATGGTTTAGAGATTATGACTATAAATGTTTCTAAGTTTTATGTTTCGTAACTGAAAATGTAGTACTTTTCAAGGACAATTACTCCAGAACTATACGACTTGACTAGACTATTTGAGTTTACCGTCGTTTCGACAGTATTTCAGTCATATAGCGACGCCCCGCAAAAAACAGGTGGAGGAAGACCCTGAATGCACGGAGACATCCAGGTAGAACCACCGAGCTGGGAGGAGAACTATACGCATACATGCAAATACAAGAGTGCAAATAACGTGAACTTCGTTGTTTGTTTGTTTGATTTGTTGTTGTTGTTGTTGTTTTTTGTAGCTTTCTTTTATATCTATCAATACAATCTATGTTGGTGGAAACACTATGACCATAAACATTGAATCCAAGAAATGAAGATGCAAGAGGGTTAACCAACTATTTTTTAGAACGGGTGGACTGGGATGAACACTTTAAGATCTTGATAGGTAATCTTGAACACTTTGTGTTTTTCACCATCACATTTAACAGTCACGGATAATGTTCTCTAACTCAGCAAACCTAGCAACAGGAATAAGGCAAACATTTAGTCTGGATTTCACTTTCTCATAAATTTCAATGTTTCACTTCAGGCTGGCCAACACAGCTCGACTGTTTCTACATGGTTCCAAGATTCCTGATTGATAAGAGGCTTGTTCATACTGGCGTTTTTCATTAGGAGAATCATCATAATTAACTTACGGTCCATTTAATTCGCGCATTTATTGACATTTCAAGATGGCTTTCCAGTGAAATGTTCTGTTATTCTACATACATTTCAAGAGAGACTATCAACTTACAGTTAAAATCAGACTTGAATGAGGTCGGAAAAAATAAGATGAAGTATCAAGAACACAAAGCAATTGGTTATGTGGATGTAAAACAGTTTGATTATGAAATAAGCAATTTTAAACACCTAGTTACTCTGACAGAATTGTCTTCTATTCGATTACAATGTATTGGTGAATGTTTGTGCATAAATTAAAAGTAAGTAATATATATATGTGATAACATTTTTGTTCAAAAATGTGAATAAACAGAACTGATAATAAAACTAGGATAACTGCGCCTCTGACAATACAACGCATTTTAGTACCTTTTTAAATTGCAAAATCTTGCTGAGGATAAATAAAAGAATAAAATCTTTATAAAAAAATCGGAATAAAAGAAACATCGTTTTACCGTCCCCTTTATTTAACTATTTCATTATTAAACAAAAACATATCATAGTAAACTTTAAAATTTAAAAAAAAAAATGATTTCGTATCGAAATTCAAATCACAACATTGTGTTACTCTCTAATGACACAACGCTGTGTAATCTTCTTATGACAGTACGTTGTGTTATCTCTACGATGTGTTCTCTTCTTATGAACAGAACATATCTTTTATTAAGACTTATAATAAAAAAAAATCTAACCTTATTTATAAACATATAAATACACAAGATGGAACATTATAAGTTGGTTCGAGAATGAGCTTAGAAAGGAAAAAGAAAAATATATAATTATTTTCATAGATTCTAGGAGTATCAGGAAGCCATGCACATATAGTATAATAATTTTAATTTTTAACATTCACACCAAAAAAAATGAAAACAAAAACACTTAAACAATACTTTTATTTATTACGAGAGAGCGGTTAAATAAAATTAAAAAAGCTATTGTACAATAAAAAATTTTTAAAAAAGTGTAAAAAAAAACACGGTCACACCGAATGACACAGCATTGTGTCACCCTTTAATTGTATAATCTTCTTATGACAGTACGTTGTGTTATCTCATTATGACACTACGATGTGTTCTCATCCTATGATAGTACGTTTGTTATCTCATTATGAAACTACGATGTGTTCTCTTCTTATGACAGTACGTTGTGTTATCTTCTTTTGTACAATATTGTGTTACCTCCTTGTTACACTATGTTGTGTAATCTTCTTATGACAGTACGTTGTGTTATCTTCTTATGACAATACGTGGTGTTATCTTCTTATGACAGTACGTTGTGTTATCTTCTTGTTGAACACTACATTGTGTTATCTTCTTATGACTCAAAGGTGTGTTATGACACTACGTTGTGTTACCCTCTAATAACACTACTTAAAATCACTTAGCTAGCAGCCATACACAGATCATGGAATATCACTTAACTAGACCGTGTAATATCACTTAACAGGCAGCCATTTCAGTGTAGATGTATGATACATTCTGGAGGCATGTTATAGTCTCAATGCATGTTACAGTCTGGTGAAATTTTACAGTATGGTGGCATGATATAGTCTAAAGGCATGTTATAATTTGAAGACATGTTATACTTTGAAGACATGTTATACTTTGAAGGCATGTTATAGTCTGAAGGCATGTTACAATCTGAAGGCATGTTACACTGGAAGCCTGTTTGTTACAATCTTGAGGCATGTTCTATACGATATCTGATGATCGTTTACAATAGATCAATATACAATCCTACCAAAATGCATGTTAAGCCATAACATTATACCGTTGATAAATTGACCCGAAATTCTCCGCTGGGGCAATCTCTCGTAACGGTTTTGAAGTTCAATGATTAAGAAGAATAAAATGGGCGGCAAAATCGTTGTAGTTGCTCTCTGTGGAGAGGCTGCACTGAAGAATCCATCTGTAATGCTTTGATCGCTCTGCTTCCCAAATAGAAAGATGAGCTTTTCTTGTGTTTGTCCGGGTCCTAATTCAACATTCACACAATTTCAAAAAAACACTTTGCAAAAAAAAAAAGTACGTGTGATGTACAGAATGTTGTGAGAGGTGAGGATAGATTTTATACGTAGCCATGCTTATAGAACTGTACTGAGAAGAGCTGTTCATTTTGTAGACACGGAATGCGACTTCACCGATGAAGAGAGGAGAAGAGCAAGACATAGCGATCAATACCACAGCCGGGTCGACTTAGCTGATAATGCGATAAAAGATTAAAGCTCACTTATCGGTGTTAGAGAATCAAGCTAATGCACTTGAAATAAAATATGCCGTTGACTTTGTCTGCGGCTGTACTGAATGATCAATAGGTTTTAAGTCAAATGACGATGGCGGACTACAATAAAAGACAAGAATCACCGGTTACTGCGATGGCGGGTCAGACACTACTAAGTTGTAATTCACTTATATGCTTTTACTGCAAACAAAACTATAGATGAAATCACTTTCTTTTTCAAACATGTCAGTCGACATGAAAAAGTTAAGTAAAGTATACTTTTAACTTAAGTATAATCAAACTGGTATTTTTCAAAATATATACATTCCAAATAGTAATGCTATTATAAGAAATCTGATTTGAAGTTTATTACAGTGTCCCAGATGCAATAAATGATGACGCCCTACGTGTTGTACCTCTTGTGTGTGAATGGCGTCTACAAGTCCAAGGACCGGTTGTCCATGCCTCCTACTGGGTACGTTTTGAATACAGCATGATCTACTTAAGTGGAAACATTTCTCGCCAAAACGTATAAATAAATTCGAAACAAAAAGTCCTGGAGTGAACTTCCAATATGGGAATTCTGCATGATTTAAAAGGCAATTTAATTCGGAACGGGTCAGAATATTTTACCCACAAAACACCTGTATGTGTTCTATGAATAAAACATTTTTCGGCCAATGACGAGAGAATAGGAATCCATTCATAGACCAGCTGTAAATTTATCAGTTTAGAACAATCAGAGATATACCAGTATATATGTCCCAACATTTAAACAAGAGGGCAAAGATGGCCCTGAAGACGCTCACCTGAGCAAGTTATTAAATTATAGCATAGTTGTACTGAATACATAATCCATGAGATCATTTCAATTCCAAAAACCAAACAGTACCTGTGGTCAAAATTTTAGGTCAGACTTGACTGAGTAATTATGGCTATAAACATTGTCAATGAAACTTCAAAATAATTGCATAAGAAATGTAAACAGTGAAACATTTTTATTAAATAAAAGCATAACTCCTGACCTTATTGTCCGATATCACAATAGTCGAACTTAGCCTAGGGATTATGGCTATTAACATTATCGCAAAGTTTGAAAAAGATAGCTTTAGAAATGAAGATGCTAGGGTGCAAACAATGTGAAATCAGGCATTTTTAATATTAAAAGGGACAAAACTCCTGACCTAATCGTCCGATATCAGTAATAGTTTAACTTGGCCAAAAGATTGTGGCTATTAAGATTATCGTAAAGTTTGAAGACTGCTTAAGAAATGAAGATGCTATAGTGCAAACAAACTAATTTTGGACGACGGACGGACGATGGACATTCATCGATCCTAATAGCTCATCTTGAGCACATGTACTCAGGTGAGCTAAAAAATGAAAATGGACGAGATTAAATTAGATTATCGTATCATGACCATTTCTGCTAATTCCCATGTAGCACAAATAAATTGGGGTGGGAGTAGTGTTTTAGCGAAACTTCCACTTTGTATTCGTATGTATTATATCTGCCTTTCTGTGGGTTATTCTCGGTACAGTGTTACTTCTATGTGTAAATATGAGAAAGAAGAAATGGAGAAGGCCGTGATCGAGAATATTCATAACCCCTTCCTTACTGATGGATTTCGTCCTACATTAGCGGGACCACACAGGCACGATATTTGGTAACTGAAGATGTTTCACCGCTCACAGTATTGAACAAAGAAGTCGGATGTTGAAAACAATTAAACGGGATTGTCTGACAACCATGTCGAACTTTATGAGATGTATACACACAGAAAGACTCCTGGTGTAGAGAGGGAGAAAGAGAGAATTTAACTATTTAGTATACAGATAAACAAATGGTTATCAAATTTACCCCTTTATTCATCTATATATGTTTTCAAATGATATTGTAATGATTTTATTCATGGGGGAAATTTACATGTAAATGGATTCCAAGTAAGTACGTGACATGTATATGTACATGTATTCAAACTGAGTTAGTGTGTGACACGTAGAGCGAGTGTGCCAACTGAGTACGTGATATGTGTATATATTTCAAATGAGTGAGTGTGTGACATATAGAGTGACTTGTCAGCTGAGGACGTGATATGTGTATGTATTTCAAATGAGTGAGTGTGTGACATATAGAGTGACTGTGTCAGCTGAGTATGTGATATGTGTATGTATTTCAAATGAGTGAGTGTGTGACATATAGAGTGACTGTGTCAGCTGAGTATGTGATATGTGTATGTATTTCAAATGAGTGAGTGTGTGACATATAGAGTGACTGTGTCAGCTGAGTACGTGATATGTGTATGTATTTCAAATGAGTGAGTGTGTGACATGTATGATTATTCTGGCTGAGTTTAGGTGATGTTTATCTATTCCAAATGAGTCGTGACATGTACAATTATGTATTTTGTTACATATTACACCTAACCTAGTTATGTATACACAACACTGTAGAAGGAAATCCCTGTTCTAAAAATAACTTGTTTACTGGAAGTTTCTTTCTTTCTATGGAAAATTCTAGAAGTCTTATGTAACCTGTTTACACTTTAGAACATTCTTTTTTGGAGTATAGTATGGTTGTTTCTAGAATATTTTGAGTATATATAATGAAGGGGATTCGAGGGAAATCAAACTTGTTGAGGAGACTTGTTTTAGCAGACTTGTTCTGGAGATTCGTTTGCAGCAATTCAACAAGTGTGGGTCATTCAACAGTGTGGGATTAATTTCGGATTTACATTTGGATAAAGGACATATATGTTGGATTGCTCAGGTTAAATTTAAATTTTATCAATCAGACAAGGATCAAACGAATTTGTTATAATAATTTTAAGACACTGTATGCTGTGATATTCATATTGATATTTGTCACTTGTTAATAATTAAAAATATATTTAGTTAACTAGTTTGTTGCTGGCTTTTCTTTGTTGCGCCATTTCATAAATGGCCATAACAATTTCAACTGAGTGAGTATGTGGCGTGTATATTAGTCTCAAATGAGTGTGTGACATGTATATATATTCCAGCTGAGTGTGTGAAGTGTATATATATTCCAGCTGAGTAAACTTACATGTATACTTCTTTCCAGCTGAGTGTGTGACATGCACGAAACCTGTTTTCAGCATCTTTTATGATTTCGTTTTAACAACATTATATTACAATTCTATATCGGTAAAACTTAATAAACATACATACATACATACATACATACATTCATGTACATACAAACATACATAAATTGATAGTTTGAGTAATGCATTGTACATAAATTTACAACATTGTTATTAATTGTATCATATTTTCATATTGATGGAGAGCACGTTATTTATCAATTACTTTACATTTATTATTATACAATTATTTCTGGCAAATTGAATCAAAATATAATCTTGACTCATTTCTATATTGAAAAAAAAAACACGCTTTCGTCACCGAGACGAATCCCGAAATAGACACAATGTTTAACTGACACCAAAGTCCTACGTAATGATTAAGTAAGATGCAGAGTGGAATATTTTATAATTAGGTCTACACTGGTGGTTCCTCAAAGCAGAATGAATCAAGATCGATGATCTAGACTAAAATAATGTTCCTCAAAAGTTAAATATGGCCAAAGTTAAGAAGACACATCAAAGTGCTGGACACGCCGTATTTGCCGACTTCATTGTCCGAGATTCTGGAAAAGGATTAGTACAGGAAATGCAATTCAGACTTGATTATCCCATGTATTCAACTTGTTTAATGAGTCAACAATGATTTAACATATGGAAAGACGTATCCCCGCATTCGTGGACAGCAGTTGAAAACAATCTACCGATTAAAAACAGTTGCCACTGGGAATCAGACATCCTTATAAAGTAAGGCGACCTCTTTTTATCATTCAATTTAGTAAATATAACTTCCCAACGTACAATGTGCATTCATTTAAGAAGCATTGATCGATCTGAGTCATCCAGTACCCTCTGTTGTTGTTGGTTTGTTGCTTCCATGAAGTGATAAATGGAACATTGATTTAAAAAGAGCCCATGTTGATCGTTTTATAGTCATAACCCGCGTCAGACAACAGAACCCGTCTCCGATACAATCAGCTGCAACGGCGAACTATGTGCAAAGAAATGTACCACCTATCACATGCGTTGTACGGTATACGACGACTGTGTGTAAAATATCAACATTGTCAGATCCTGTACACTGCATGTACTGACAGAAAAACGGACTGACAAACGGACAGACATGTTGACGGACGAACTAAAGGATCGGAGGACAGTGATCGACAAATTAACGGACGGATATACAGATTGCCGAATGTTATGGTATCACAATCATATGTGACTCTTTCTGGACGATGCCTTTCCGCAGTACACAGTCAAACTTACATGTAAACGAAATACGAACGCATATAATTCGCCGGTGGACTATATGCAGAACAAACGCTATGCGTTGTTGCAGCGCAGACGGGTATAGGAATGATGACTTACAGCACAGTCGGGTATAGTAATGACGATTAGAGACGAGTATAGGAATGATGATTTACAGCACAGTCGGGTATAGTAATGACGATTTACAGACGAGTATAGGAATGATGATTTACAGTACAGTCGGGTATAGGACTGACGTTTTACAGTCGGTTATAGGAATGACGAATTACTGTTGGGTATAGGAATGATGACTTATAGTCGGTTATAGGAATGATGATACTGTTGAGTATAGGAATGATGACTTATAGTCGGTTATAGGAATGATGAATTACGGTTGACTTATAGTCGGTTATAGGAATGATGACTTACTGTTGGGTATAGTAATGACGAATTACTGTTGGGTATAGTAATGACGAATTACTGTTTGTATAGGAATGACGAATTACTGTTTGGTATAGGAATGATGACTGATGGTCGGTTATAGGAATGATGAATTACTGTTGGGTATAGGAATGATGACTTATAGTCGGGTATAGGAATGACGAATTACTGTTGGGTATAGTAATGACGAATTACTGTTGGGTATAGGAATGATAATTTACAGTCGAGTATAGGACTGATGACAGCGCAGTCGGGTATAGGATTGACGATTTACAGCGCAGTCGGGTATAGGAATGACGATTTACAGCCGGTTATAGGAATTACAGTCGGGTATAGGAATGATGAGTTGCATACCATTTTCATTTCTTAGATTTTCATTTCGATGTTACAGCTAAAAGCAAAATATTTATCAATATGATATAACTCTATTTTGGAAATGTGTTAATATACTCAAACCAATGTAACCGACCGTTGCTATATAACTTTTTTTTATTTTCATCTCTTGATGACACGGTGTAATTGAAAGTCATCATAATTCAGTATTCATTATTGTTTAGTTTCATATGACAACATTAAATGTGTATGAAGTGGGTTTGAAAGCGACTTTACTCACCATCCACTTTGCATTTGCGGAAGAGTCCCGACCAGAATTTGTTGTAGAGAGCTGTGCCGTTCGCGTCCTCCTCTAGTTTCTCCATGGTGAACAACCAGTAGTCCGTCGCGACCGCGATACACAGTAAAGCAAAGGCAGCACATGCACACGCGCTAGTCATCACCATGAGCAACTTTTTCCTGTCGCAACAGTCCATGATACAGACGTGCTTCGGGCCTCAGGACACCTCCAGTCAGAAGAGAGAGGGGTTTCACAGGTGCCGTAAAACTGACCTGAGAACAAAGTTCTTTTCTGGCTTATGACAGATGCCTTATTATATTGTGTCGAATGTTTGTAAGCACATGTTTTGTACCTGGTGCAGGAGTTGCCGACATGAGTGAAGCGTCTGAAGTTGGATCGGGTTAGATCTTCACGAGAGCACGTGCGGCGGCGCAGACCAGGTACAGATGAATGACGACCAATTCTCGTGCAAATCACCATCACCTGCAGGGGAACAGAAAAACTACATGTATGCAATACATATATAGAGAGACATTATACATATATATAGAGACACAATACATATACATAGAGAGAGAGACAATACATACCCGTGTCTTGTGTTATCATTGAGTCTTAATACGTCCGTTACGTCCGTCACTAAATTATAGTCATGGTCCTTCAAATGCTTAAGATGACTTCATTGTAGATGCAACAATCCACTGACTTGGAGTTATAAGCTTTTTTGCTCTAAGTCTTTAAAGGCTTGTATTTACTATATAATGCTCATGATCATTTGATGGACCATGATCCTACTTTAATAATGGATGGATTACCTCAATATTCACTTAGCGCTTTGCTTCATATTACGGAATGATGGGTTGGCAGGGCTCAAAAACGCGAGAACCAACAATAAGACATTTTGGTGGGCTCGCGTGATGGCGGCATGTTTCCGGTAAAGCTTGCGAAAGGTTTCGATAGTTGGCCGAAGATAAATATTTTCTGTGAACCTAAACAATACAGTGGATGACAATGTTATCATGTTATCTTCCATTTCAACTCTCTATCTATATTTTAAACAGTTATCGTCTTCCACGTCGCAAAACGACTTTCTGCCAAACTTATTCAATTTATCGCATCTTCTTCCGAAGCTGCTGACAAGTTTTTACCCTCTACTTACAACGTCTGCTTCGATATGCTTTATCTTTCATTTTGCCACCCTTACATTGAAAGATTTGTGTAATTTAAGTTGTTAGATTTTATGAAAAAGTTTTTTATGCAATACAATTTAAATGGAAAAACAGACAGTTGATATAGTTCTAAGAAGAGAACTATGTGCCTTTCTACAACGTGGTTCCAAGAAGAGAACTATGAGCTATTCTACAACGTGTAGAATAAATTCCGATAACTGAGTGCGTAAGATGAAAAATTGAAACACGGATTTCAACTGCCATAATTACATTTCGTATTCTGCGATAGATGTTGCTTTATTGTTAAGTTCCGCCTGTTCTCGACTGTTCCAGGCATTCACCTATACTTTTAACTCGATACCAGTTATTGGATTCATAAATCCTTACTAAATTCAACATTTCTCTTCCACCACACCCAAAATAGTAAAAATAAAATTTCACAAATTTGTCGAGTGAAAAGGAAAACATGTAGTTGCAAAAATTGCAACTGAAAGAATTTCCGTCATTTTTTTACCATTTAATTGTATAAGCAATCCAGATACAAGGGAATGAGCATTTTAAAAGGTTAATTTCCCAATTAATATCTGAACTATTAAGTGGATTCAATAACTTCCCTCCACAAAAAAGATACTCAGGAAGTATACGCCCCTAAACTTTGCAACTATTGTCATAATAATATAAAAGTACGACCAAGGCTTGGATTACGCTTTCTGCATTTCAAAATCATAACTTTTGTATTAAAGATGGAAATACCTAATATGAAAAGATTTTTTAATGAAAATTGATACTGTTAATATATTTACAGTATTTATAGATACCCATATATACATTTACTTATAGTAATATGGTAAAATATTTTCTATTTTCTTAATTGATCTTGGTTCGATTTAGTGAAAAGTAAACAACTTACTTATTCATAAATATTTTCTTCAACGAGATGTGTAAAAAAAAAGTTCAACTGTGCAAATTCCTGTAAAAAGTATAGTTCTTCTTC
Organism: Solen grandis; assembly: GCA_021229015.1. NCBI lineage: Eukaryota > Metazoa > Mollusca > Bivalvia > Adapedonta > Solenidae > Solen > Solen grandis. The sequence continues at coordinate 14,761,571 of CM037784.1, forward strand.
ACCTATTTTTGTTATATCAGAACAGAACAGATATCATCTATACTGAATAAATCAAAAAGCAAAAAGATCCCTACGATCCGACAAAATGATCTTAATTTCCAAACAACAAATCTCTACTTATAAAACCGAAGTATATTTTACCTCCTTAAATATATTTGAACGAATGAGCATAACCCTGCAATACAGGTATACTAAGCAAAAGCGCTGAAAATTTTATTTTGTGTTAAAATTTAATAAAAACAGGATACAACACCGTATGTGACTTGACATCATTATATAATTATTTTTCCTATGCCAATTCGTTATCATTTCCTGTTGTACGAGTATAGTTTGTTTCGATTGTATGATTGTATTAACCTGATTGTGAAAGTACTGTATGCTTTTGTTATCAGCACTTATGTTTTGGCAACCTAAAACATCGTATTTTTAACTCAGTCTGAATCTTTAATTTTGTTTTGTTAAGATTCAGGTTGCAGCTGAACGGGGAAAAGGTGAAGCACACTATATTTCTTTAAAATTGCAACTAGGCCTTTCATTTCGTTTCTGCAAGATTTTGTAGCACAAAGTGAACAAATCTTAAATATTAGAAGGGTTTCATGTATCCGATACTGACATACCAATAAATCATTTGATTTTGAGAGAGTTTTAGTCTATTTCTGTTAGGAATTGAAGAGATGTCTTGAACAGATTCTGAGATCTTTTAACACGGAGCGGTCGTATGGGAACCATATTGTCGTAACTAAAAATAACTCTTGTACAGATCGTGCAGAAAACATGTTTTTACATTTCACCATCTTGAATGCCTGAACAGAATAGTGTGACACAAGAGTAGTTTTGATTTAATAAAAACTAAGCATAATTACGAATAATCGAATAGTTCTCCAGCTAATATTTGTTTTGGTGACCAAACTGTATGTGTCGGAAGAAGTAAGATGTCAGCAGTATCAGCGCCCCTCCTACTACTGATGTGCTTGCAAAAATTATGCCAAAATTGATCAAGTAGAATAGGAATGTATGATAAGGATTGCCTCAGAAAGAAGTCTTTGCAGTATTTATTTATTTATTTATTTATTTATTTATTTTATTTATTTTTGACAGTTGTTTTCAGATTTATGTAGTTATTTTTTACCTGATATTCTACAGTTGTGAACACCAGAGTGTTCTGAAATTGCAAAAATACCGGAAATGATTTGAGAATGCATGTTAATAATTAGCAACACATGAAAAAGTAGAGCTGTAGCCAGTTTTACTATTAATCGTAATCATACATCATAATTGTTGAATATTGCTCTCTCTTTTTTCTTTCCGAGTTTGACTCAAAATTTCCATTATCCTGGTGTTATATAGCCGTTCTGTTTATGCAAAATGTGTATCTATAGCCTGACTGATCGTAATTATACATTTGTTGACCCTCTAACTTCTCGTTGTTTTTGTGACATTGCCAGTCTATGTGTGTGCAAGATTGGCGTTTGTAGTCGATTCAGTCCGACATTATTGATTTGGAGAGAATATTGACCGATTATTAACCCATTAAGAGCGTTTTTGTATAGTAATGATGAAACAGCAGGCAAGTCTTCACAACTGATTGCAAAATATGGCATTTAACCTTAGCAAGGTGAAGCCGAGCTCAAGATTTTTTTTTTAAAAAAGAAGGAACTACATGTATAGGAAATTTACCTTTGGTCAAGTGTAGACCACAGTGGCATATGACGGGTTAGGAAAATACATAGAAACAATATATCGTCCTCGAGACGGAGTACAAGCATAATTTAAGTTTCGCAACAGATTTGTGTAGTCTCGAATGGTTTAATCAAGCTACAACCTGTAATTTTTTTCATTTGAAATACACAATACCAGTGCCTATACAGGTGCGGACACTGGACATTTAAAAAAATAGCGGATGCATATTAAAACACGCTTTCGAGGTGGACAGGGTGTCAATAATTATTTCCTAAGAAATGACCATCCATTTGCCTTCTGTCTATAGACCGGTCCCAATGATTGAGAGATTTAAGTTATTCCTGAGCTACTGTGCACTCGCTCCTTTGCGTGAAATTTAGCAAATAAGGCAAGTTTCAGGACTGACTGAATAGTAGAATATCAGGATAATGTGGCTGGATGTCAGGATAATGTGACTTGATGTCAGGTTAATGTGGGTGTGTAGCATCATGGCTGAATGTCTGACAATTTGACTGAATGTCAGGACAGTGTGGGTGTGACATTATGGTTGGCTGTAAAGATAATGTGGCTGGATGTCAGGATAATGTTGGTGTATAGCATCATGACTGAATATCAAGACAATGTGGCTGGGTGTCAGGATAATGTTGGTGTATAGCATCATGACTGAATATCAAGACAATGTGGCTGGATGTCAGGATAATGTTGGTGTATAGCATCATGACTGAATATCAAGATAATGTGGTTGGATGTCAGGATAATGTTGGTGTATACATGTAGAATCATCACTGAATATCAAGATAATGTGACTGGGTTTCAGGATAATGTTCCTGTATAGCATCATGACTGAATATCAAGATAATGTGGTTGGATGTCAGGATAATGTTGGTGTATAGCATCATGACTGAATATCAAGATAATGTGGTTGGATGTCAGGATAATGTTGGTGTATAGCATCATGACTAAATATCAAGATAATGTGGCTGGGTGTCAGGATAATGTTGGTGTATACATGTAGAATCATCACTGAATATCAAGGTAATGTGACTGGGTTTCAGGATAATGTTGGTGTATAGCATCATCACTAAATATCAAGATAATGTGGCTGGGTATCAGAATAATGTTGGTGTATAGCATCATGACTAAATATCAAGATAATGTGGCTTGTGTCAGGATAATGTTGGTGTGTAGCATCATGACTGAATATCAATGTGATTGGATGCCAGGATAAGTGATTGAATGTCAGGATAATGTGGCTGGATGTCAGGATAAAACGAGCATTTATATCCTTTATTATCGACATATACGTTGGTAACTGATAAAAATGTAGGCTTTTTCCCCTTCTTTCAGTTAGAACTTGACATTTATTAATAATTTAATGAGGCCGTTATTCATAAAGTACTAGGTACTGAAGAACTGAAAATAAATAAATAAAATATATATGTAAAAACTATACATGTACAAATGTTTAAATAAGTCCTCCTCAAAAGACACTGTTTTTTTCCTGATTTTTGTTGCTGCTGTTGTTATTTGTTGTTATTGTTGTTTTGTTGTCTTTTCGCCGACTTTAAAGAGCAAAGTTTTTTTTTCAAATGAAATAAAATTCCCATAATTAATACTCTTCACAAGAATAAATCTCCTAAACCAAGCCCACGGTCCGCTGCTTGAAAGAGGGTACTCAACAAAATACCTATCACTTGATAAAGTCTGTTTTACTATACGAGTAATGAGTTCCTGGTGATACACTGATAGTGTGACGATGAAGCGCCCGCTTTCCATTTGACTGTACGAATGTTTCATCTTACATATAAAATTGTAATGTGTATGCTTTCCATTCTTATATGTTGCAGAAAATGGACATGTTTCTTAAAGGTAAAACATCACATTATGAGTATTTAAACTGACACAAAGCGTATATATATATATATATATATATATATATATATATATATATGATCAATTGAAAAGTTAGACATATCGGTGAACACCGTGTACGGGTAAAAGTGAACTGCAGGGCGATGATAAGTCAAATATTTACACATGTAGCAATAAAGCGAAGAGTACGTCGATAGCCAGAAATACTGATTTAATATTAAACCACTAAGTATACCGAACTTGTCATCTCTATAGTTTGAAAGTTACAAAAATCATGTTAAAAATATGAGAATGGTAATTAACATGGAATATAGTTGATTAGTCAGTGAATGTCCTCCAAAGGGTTACTAGTATTTCATTATTTTTTTCAAGTGTAGCACTTTTCAATGTTAATGTAATATAAATCTGAATTAATTTTCATTGTATGAGTTAACTTCGTAACGATTTAACATATTGTTTAGACATTTAATTTCACACGTAGTTGGACGAAGCCACGGTGGACTGGAGCGACGTCAAGGTGACAACGCGAAAGAAATTTTTTAATAGTTTTCGTGTTGTCGAACACCAGAGCGATATTAGAAAATTCGTGTTTCGTTACAGCGGCCGCCATCAGCTTCAACTTACCTATGCGGAATTTTATTCTCGAAAGAGTAATCAAACTAAGATCTATAAGTAAGTATAGAGTATCTATATTTGTAAGCTTTTTCCTTTAAATTGCTTCATCATCTTAGCGTAGGGTCTGTTGACTGTGAGGTACCCTCTGGACGAAATTCTTTTACAAACTAACCATTCTAGCTGTGGGACCCGGGGCTTGTCCATGCGGGTTGTTTCTTTATATTCTACAAAATGTATTATCCTATTACGAGGCATGTACGCACAACATACCTTTATTTTTAACACTCGGAATTCATTTTACAATGCAGTATCAGCTTATGTGAATGTGTTAAATCGATCGTTCAATTTCACTTGCCCTAAGTTTCCCCCAAGCACTGACACCGCACAATATCCAACCGGAATAAAGATTACAACAATCACACTCGCATGTCTTTACCTATCATTGTTTTGCATCAGAATGAACTTGAAGCGTTTACGTCTGTTTCCTTTTCTTTTCTTCCATTTCGTTTTCTGTATAATGCATGCTTCCCCAATGTTGTTTTTTACTGCTTGTCAAAAGCCATGGAATGAATGAATGAATGAATGAATGAATGAATGAATGAATGAATATGTTGTTGTTGTTTTCTTTTTATAAGGATTATCTTTAATGTGCCATTTTTGACTGTCCAATATATCAAAAGTCACAGTTATTGAATATATTTCTAAACATAAAAATGGAAATAATAGAAGTTTGAAACACAATTTTATATAACTGTTTTGGCGTTCTCCATCCATACTTACTTTTTCGCCATAGAAAAAACCAATATTCACGAAAAGGGGTAGATATGCGATGGAAATCTCTAAAGGTAACCTAACTGGGGGCGGTGTCTTTAAGACTGTACCAATCATCCACTTAAAGTTACATCTGAGAAAAAAAAAAGAGTCGTTTAGATGTAACGCGATGGGATGCTAAATTATTTGGTGAACGGATCCTAAAGTTAACAAAATTCCTCTTTGGAGATGAAGTCTATTTTAACTTAAAATTTATAACTCTCTCCGGAAAATAACAACTAGAAAAAGCAAACAAGTCATTTGGATTATTATGTTACTGTAAACAATATATTAGAGCAAGCCTGGACCAATCACCTCACGTTGGTATTATATGGTTTGTGTTCCAAGTAGGTGGAGGAGTGAGGAGGGGCATATCTAACCAAATTCTACAATTCTTCCATAAGTAGACAAGGATATTCAAAGTCGTTTGTTGATGTTTGATTATTCTGATATTAGTTGTCCGAACCAAGTAAGACATGGCAGAAGTACATGTACAGAAACAGAAGAGCGGAAATAATATGGAGATAATATTGATGACCGCCACGCACCAGACTTGCCCTGCTCCCGGTCCAATGCATGTCACCTCTCTATATATACACGTAAGATATAAGTCACCACGAAGCATATTAACTCCTGGCACGTGAGTTTAAATCATCCGTCTCTTTATGTTGCTTCGTATAAACAATCTGTTTATACTTATAGGTCCACCTCCACGTGCAACATCCAGGCCTCATGGTCACGTTTAGCACAATATGCGGCCCCATAGTTAGGTATAGCGCCACGTGCGGTCTGATAGTCAGGTATAAAACAATGTGTGGCCTCATAGTCAGGAATAGCATCACGTGTGCTGTCTCATAGTCAGATATAGCACAGTGTGTCCTCAGAGTCAGTATAGAACCACGTGCTGTCTCATAGTCAGATATAGCACAGTGTGTCGTCATAGTCAGGTATAGCACCACGTGTGTTTTCTCATAGTCAGATAAAGCACAGTGTGTCGTCACAGTCTGGTATAGCACCACGTGCTGTCTCATAGTCAGATATAGCACAGTGTGTGGCCTCATAGTCAGGCATAGCACCACGTGTGCTGTCTCATAGTCAGATATAGCACAGTGTGTCGTCACAGTCAGGTATAGCACCACGTGTGCTGTCTCATAGTCAGATATAGCACAGTGTGTGGCCTCATAGGTATAGAACCACGTGCTGTCTCATAGTCAGATATAGCACAGAGTGTGGCCTCATAGGTATAAAACCACGTGCTGTCTCATAGTCAGATATAGCAAAGTGTGTCGTCATAGTCAGGTATAGCACTACGTGTGCTGTCTCATAGTCAGATAAAGCACAGTGTGTCGTCATAGTCTGGTATAGCACCACGTCTTGTCTCATAGTCAGATATAACACAGTGTGTGGCCTCATAGTCAGGCATAGCACCACGTGTGCTGTCTCATAGTCAGATATAGCACAGTGTGTCGTCACAGTCAGGTATAGAACAATGTGCGGCCTCATAGTCAGGTATAGCACAATGTGCGGCCTCAAAGTCAGTTATACTAACACATGCGGCCTCATAAACAGATATAGCACAATGTGCGGCCTCATAGTCAGGTATAGCACAATGTGCGGCCTCAATGTCAGATATACCACCACGTGCGGCCTCATAGTCAGATATAGCACCACGTGCGGCCTCCAGGTAGAAAACTCAACGTCTAAACACACGTGCAGCTTCCATGCGAAGTTGACAACTTCTAGCTCAACGTATGGTCAAGTAGAAAACTCAAGCGCCACGTGCGGCCTCGAGGTCAAGTAGAAAACTCATAGTCTAATTGCACGTGAGGCTTCCAAGTCAGTTAGACAATATACACAATTCCGTTGGATCATGGAAGATACCACGCTCAGTCGGATGTCGGTAGAATAGTAATACGTTTGTAAGAAAAGGTGACAATAAGCAAGTATTTATTTCACTTGGTGAGGTGACAGCCCTACCTTCTGTTGCTATAGATCAGGCTGTCCTCCCATATACATGTCTGGGTTAATGCATGTCTTAAGATAAGATGTGGGATGACGGTAATGTCAGCTAATACTGATGCCCCACCATGAATTGTATCTACGTTAAGCAGGTCGTGTCAATACCAAATTAACAAATATACAGCAAGAAATCTATTCAATATGAATATCAATTCTGTGCATGGGACACAGATTCGTTAGTATAATTATATCCATTTTTTAAGCAAAATGAAATCAGCGAAAATGCATCATAAGGCTGAAATTTGGCCACCTGGTATATTTTCTGGCCTAGTTACTTAAATGGTCACTTCTATTTTGTGGACCCGATTTTTGCCGTTGCCAGCATTTTCAATAATAATTTCCTGATGATTCCAAAACAAATGTAATCTATATAAGCATTTGGTGAATTAAAAAGAAAAAAATCCTAAATTTCAGTAAGAGTTTCCCCATGCATGTGACTGTATGCTATTAAGTTTCAAGTGCAATCACTTAGACATGTGTTTTGTTGGTTGCTTTTAAATTTCAGCATCATTCTTAGTGTTCCTTGATTAGCTAATAAGGAATGCTATTGCTTTTGCAATCTAAAAACTTCATTATTTTCATTATATTTGGTGCAAGCATATGTAGCTTCTACACGCGGTTAAATTGAGAAGGGTTTTAACAAATGTCTGCCGTTACATTTATCTAATCACAGTGCCTTACTCAAGATGCTGTGCCTGTGTTACTGTTCCTAACGATTGAATCCCCGCACAAGTTTTACATCCCCTGGGAGACACTCGCCCGCCACGACAGCAGCAGTCAGGCACCGGCAGAATTTCACCAAAACACTTCACATTTTCAATAAGGTAATACAGATACAATAAATAGGCCATCAAACAGATTTTATTGTTTATTCTGTGCGATAACAGTTACCATAGGACAGCGTGTTCTAAATACTGAAAGCAAGTTCAAATATGTTAAACAAATACTTTACCAATGTCGATATTTTCAGTATTTTTCTTTTCGGATGTGTCGTATTCCGTTGTGAAAGTATTCCGTCAACAAATCTCAAGTGATTCACTACACAGTCGCACTAATATCGCAAACTAGACATGGTGGAGTTGACACAATTGCACGTCTAAAAGAACGATCATGCGGACCTGCTCACGGCTAAACACACAATTTTGTTCTACCGCGTTAGACGCTTAGACTGTTCCACTATCGATCCAGCAAATGCCTGTATGTGGCTGTACATATTAACCATACAACACTTTGCCTCTTACATGTGCTGCTGCTCGGCTTATCCCTTTGAGACGGTTGTTAAAAAATGCCAATGTTTTTGCTTCTGAGAGTTCTTCTGTCCCAATGTGTTTTTATTCAAGAGAACACATGATCATGTCCAGTCTCTGAATATAGTTCGATACAGTAGCGATGCTCTTGCGATTTATTGACTTGTGCTTCGGCTGGAATCACTATGTGTTCCCTTATTGGTCTGGTTCCAATTCTATAACTCACCAAGTGAAGAAAATGAACACGGTAGACAGTCTATTTTCTCAGAGATCTTTTAAATTATGCAGTCATGCGCAGTACCAAAAATTTGAGTTGTAAGACCAGGTGACAAATTGTCTCTTCTTGTCCACACATTTTCCATGTTTGCGACGGGCTTTTTCGGCGGCAGATGCTTTTCTGTGCGCCACTGTCTGCGAATATTCATGTCTAAATGAAAACTTTTCAAAGTTAAAAAATGAACTGAAAAATGATATATCATGCAAAACGGATACGAAATCTTCTGTCGAAACGGGAATCAAATCCAAAGTTTGCTTTCATTCTTGATCACATACCGATTTTGTTGCCATGTCGACCTATATTTCTTTATTTCTTCATTTCACCTATACCTTACTGCGAAGCAAAATTAAAAGAAATGTCAATTAACGCCCAAAGTGTTTGCCTATCTTACGACACATTTTTTTTTTTTTTTTTTTTTTTTTTTATTACTGAAAAATAGTTTAAATACGATAATGTCAAGGGATTCATTAATGTTCTTAAAATTTCATATGTAGTAACAATAGCATGACCTAATGCATGGTTTATAAAATAAATATTGAAAATTAAGATATACATAAAAGATTCATCGACAGATAATAGTTATATTTTGAAATAAATTTTATATAGCGTATCGACTAAATGTTAAAACGTTAGGTAACACTTTTTTCTTTATTATCTTAAGAGTAAATATAATGCCAAAATATACACGGACATTTTATCTTCGAAGACAAAGCAATCTCCCAAAATTCATTTTCAGCGCTTAAAGCTGGTATTTAACATGTTTTATAGGGTTACAATTATATTCTTCAACCATCATTCCATTTAAATACTTTTTTCAAGGTAATCCATCCATAGGATTTTCACAGTAAATACAAGCTTTTATAGACTTTGAGCAAAAGAGACTAACACTCGAAATCAACGTTAAAAAGTAACCCAAGTCAGATTTCAACATTAAAGTTAATCGTATTTATCGTTGAATACTGGTGGGTGATATTGCTTAATTTACTTAACCGCTAATGGATTCTCAGCTTACAAAAGCGGATATTCCTTACCAAAATGACAGAGGATATGCAGGTGATCAGATTTTCAAAATGGCCATTTTTTCAACGGGTATGGGCCATCAAATGGACATCTGGGTAGGTGGTTTTATTGCGGGAGTCATTTCTGAACGATGCACCGGCGTTGTAGATACAGAAAAGGGCTGGCCTTGCGTGATCTAATCGTCGAGTTGTTCAACTGGCAGGGAAATCTAAAGACTTGATATACTTCCACTACAGACGAAGTATGCTGCAAGACATATTATAGACGTGTGGATAAATTAATAATTAAGTAATGTAAGACTGTTTAGTTGTGTGTGACGTAGTCAATCACAACTATAGTACCTACATTCTGAGGCCCGTTTTTCTACATGTAAATCCGAATTACCTCTCAATTTTTTATGAATGACCGAACGATTGAACATAATTCTACAATACAGATATGCTGAGGTTCAGCCAAAGTAGTGAAAACTCAGTTTTGTGTAAAAAGTAAATATTTACGTGACACAATAATTTGTAGTATAAAAGTACAGAAGAACTATTTTCCCTAGGATGTTGCGTAACTCACTTTACCACGCGGAGGAGTATAGTTTCTTTCGAATGCAAAGGTGGCTCATGCCTGAATTTGGATGGTGGATGTGCAGGTTTCAGTTATTTAATTAGTGGTGTATCAATGGTCCATATAGAAAGCTTGAATTACGATAGAAAAAATCTGTATAACCTCTTTATGATCACATCTAGCTATCTCAGATACATCACAGATATATCTGGGGGTTATTTGTTGCTCTTTAGAATGGATGCTACAGGTGTATACCTGCTATCCGCAGTTATTAAAGACAGTAGGGAGCCACTGAGTTACATATAAATAGAAACTGTGCCGTCGCTCGGTAGTACATATCAAAGCGCTGATAGTGCTAAGAGGACAGTATTGTCTCATTTCTTTTGTTTATCACAGTAAATTTAAGAAATGGAGGTCAAATTTTCGCACAATGCCAATAACCCCGCTTTAACGTTGCGTTAACATGGTCATTAGATGAACGCACCATTTGCTTCAACAGACTGATAACAATTAGTACATTGCCACTCTTACTCCCCCTATATTTCTATAGCCTTCAATGAACAATCGTTTATTATTTTAATATAAGTTTTATATTTGGAAAAACTAAATTACCCTGAATATTTACAGCTTGTTAAACCCTCTTCCGCTTGAGACACACACAACTTCAGTGCCATCAGCGCTTTGGTTTAAGCTATTGAACTACATCCCTTCACTGGCGCTTGACCACCCCGCTTTTACACACACACACACAGAGGTTATTTATGTTATACTAACTATATATGTATATGCAAGGTAGAAAATTATGTTCTATTCTGTTATGAAAAGTGGTAATACGGATCCCAGTGGCCGAGTGGTTAACGTCTCGCCTTGTGATCGGTGGGGATGGGGGTCGTGGGTTCAATTCTCGACTGCGACATACCAAAGTATATGTATGTATGTATGTATGTATGTATGCACGTATATCATTCTCCTTACATGATACATATATATTGCCGGCAGTTACGAGGGCGAGTCATTAAGAAACCAGACTAACTTATTTCGGGTTGAGATCTACCTCTTCTTTTTCAATATAATTTCCCTCCAGGGCTATGCACTTGGACCAACGGTGTTCAAGTGCCATCAGTCCAGAAGTGAAGAAGTCAGGGTCCTTTCCATGGAACCACTCCTCAACTGCCGCCACGACTTCTTCGTCAGACCGGAAATGACGTCCACGTATATCCTTTTTCAAATTTGGAAAAAGGAAGAAGTCGCTAGGAGCCAGGTCTGGTGAGTAGGCAGGGTGCGGTATTAATTCATACCCATTTCGCTCCACAGCATCCATTGCAACTTTACAAGTGTGGACTCTTGCATTGTCCTGTTGCAGCAAAACACCTTTGGAGAGTTTACCACGGCGTTTCTTGCGGATGGCGTTCCTCAGCTGGTCTAGCAAGTTTGCATAGTATGCTCCGATTATTGTACTTCTCTTGGGTAAAATGTCCAACATAATAACGCCCTTTGTGTCCCAAAATACTGTGGCCATCACTTTGCCAGCAGATGGTTGAGTCTTGAACTTCTTTGGCCTTGGGGATCCCGGCCCTAAGCACTGGCGACTCTGGGTTTTATTTTCTGGTTCATAATAATGCACCCAAGTCTCATCCACAGTAACTAGACGCAAAAAGAATTCATCTTTTGACCTCAAACGCTTCAACAACGCACTGCATACTGATGCTCTCGTTGCCATTTGCACATTGCTAAAGGATTTTGGGACCCAACGGGCTGTAAGCTTGCGCATCCCTAAACGATCATGCAAGATTGTTGAAACGGCACCATGTTAAATGCCTAATGCCTGTGCTATTTCTTCAACCTGACTTCGACTATCTGAGTATACCAGATCTCTGACTTTATTACACATTTCTTCGTCGGTGGCATCAACTGGGCGTCCAGACCTGGCTTCATCTTCTAAAGACGTTCTACTGCGTTTAAACTCCCCAACCCAGAATTTAACTTGAGAATAAGATGATGCAGAAGGCCCATACACATCAACTCTCAGCATGTATGTCCTTACAAGTTTTACCTTTTAAATGCAAGTACCGAATTACAGCACGGCACTCCACTTTTGATGAAAAGCTTGCTTTTACATCACTAGCCATGTTTCACATTCAATATCTGACAAACAAAAGACCGTATACATATGTAGTTTTGTACAAAGGTATAGTACATATATTGAAACAATGCGTGAAAATCGTGGATATCTCGGTTGATCGGAGATGTCATAGGCTGGTTATTTATTGACTCGCCATCGTATATTTAAAGGAAAAAATGCTGAATTTGACCAACAGTCGCTCAGATTCACTTCCTAACATCAAGGCACTGCATTTCTGTGTCTCAAGTGAAAGAGCTGCAGATATGCTGGGTAACTTAATTTTGGCAGATGTGTTAGATTTGCCCCCTTTTAATTTAGATATGCATATTTATATAAATCTTATAAATTGTAGACAAGAGAAATAGGGAGAGTAAGAGTGGCGATGTCAATTGAAACAAATGGTGTGATCATCTTTTTTTGTAACGATCTTGTTAACGAAAGGTCAAAGCGGGTTTATAACACTGGGTATATTGGCATCGCTTGAAAATTTAATTCCCGTTATTAAATTTACTTTGATAAAGACAAAAAATGCGACAATACTTTCTCTCGGTGCTTTAGTTGTACTCATTATGTGACGGTACAGTTTCTATTAATAGATTGAAAATCAGTGGGTGCTCGTATTAATGTCGGAGTGTAGATATATAGGTTTCAGTCATTTTATAGTGTAAGAAATAACCCCAGGAGGTATCTGAGGTCGATAGCTTGATGTGATCATCAGTATTTGTATCGAACTTCAAGCTTTCTACATGGGTTTAATGACCGAAATCTACATAAGTTATTTACTATCCAAAATTTCTACGAGCTACCTTTGCATCAAAACATACTATATTCATCCGCATTATCAAGTGATAGTTATGCAACATCAGAGAGAAATTAATTCTTTTGTTCTTTTATGCCACAGATAATTATTGTGCCCCGTAAATATTCATTTTTGACTCAAAATTGATTTTTCAACACATTTGCTTAATCTCAGAATGCCTGTATGGTAAAGTTATGTTATATTGTTACTTATATGAAGATTACCTGTATGCCTGATTTGCCAGAGTAATTTTCACAATAATTGTGTACATCTTTGTATAAAAATGTAAAATAACATTTACTGAAACACTTTACTTTCTTAAACTTTTTTTCAAATGTCAAATTGTGTTTTGTACGGAAAGTTTGGGAAAATTGACTATATTGGCAACGGCCGCAGGCTATTACTTCATTTTGTGATTCCTTTATCATCTTTCTCGTAACATTTCGGACATGTTGCATTTGACAGATAGTCGAGATTACCCGTTTGTGTTAATGTCACATTCGGGTTTCCCAAAGTTAAAATGAATTGTGGGAAAGAACAAACAACCAGTTGCGTTCAGTGAAGGCGACCGTTAAGATAACAATTGCGATTGTTAACTCAATTATTATACTGGCCTTCTGAGTTCGGTTTGTAATTTAGCAGATGCAGTAATCAACACATAATTCTTTGGAAAAAACTGTATAAAACTATTGATGTAATCTGTTTATATATGACACACAGTATTAAACAACACTTTCAAGCATGTGCCAAAATTTCTTGAAAGCTAAATTCAAAGTTTACTGGTAAATCCTTTCGGCCGTACTTGGTTATTATACAGGGGCCAAGATTTGAACAAAAACAGTTGGTGGTTAAGCAACAGATGTTATGGCTAGACCGGCTAATAATAAACTGGGCAAGCCTTCCTTTTAAAGGGAAATTTTATTTATCCTTATAAGCAACATTCGACACTATGTCATTTCAGAATCATGTATTCTAATGTTTTTCGTATATTACCTAATACTTATTATTTTTTATCCATCAGTTAGGTTGAACATATTGCATAAAATGGAACAAAAGATATGCACCCAAAAATTAAGGAAGCTTATACCTGAACTTTATACGTTTACAACACATTATTTTTCGTTAAATTCGCTTGTCTCAGCTACCGCTTAGATAGACGATCAAATGCATGCGTCGCTCGCACTCTTTCAGGCAGATTTACAGCTACAGAGAACAATAGGTGTGTTCAGTCGATCACATCCAATCATTGCCTCTTATTAGAACAAGCATGTAGTTTAGAAGAAAAAAAAACGTGTACTACCGTGAGACTTGCAGGATGCTAGTTATGATTATGTCTCGTGAACCATGTGCGTCATGGGTGACATTATATTTGAGGCCATTAAGCAAAAACAAAAAAGTTGTTTGTTTCCACTAACATCTCTAAAACAATAAAACAGTAGAGTATGTAGGTCCGCATTTTTTTTAAACTTTTTCTTATTATTGTCCTTATTTTTTCAGACAATGTGACGAGAAACAGCGTTTTGCAACTGTGATAATCCGTGCTAGCCAAGAAAGATAAGGATCGGTGCATAAAAATATAAATAAAAAAAAAAAAAAAAAAAAAAAATAGAATGAGTCGGTTTAGTGGAAACAAGTAACATTTCTATTACGCCGTAGCTTAAAGGTCCATGTCATTTTCCTTGTTGTGTTTTTTGTATGAGTTGTTCTTTTCCCTTGAACCAATTTATTCTGCTTATTGAATTTGAGGCAGTGAATGTTTATAATACTTATGCAAATAAAATAGTTTGACTTGACTTGAATCGTTTTCGTTAATGAGATTGTATGCCATTTGGTCACCAGAGTCAATTTTAAGTGACATCATACTGGAGGTCATTAGTGTATATGCCAAGGTTATTGTAAGTCTAAATTGAAACTCGTTTTCTGCTCATTATCTTTGGTTAAGAGAGAGAGGAACACTGGTACATAGAATGTATGTATCAACAAGAGCTGTCAGAGGACAGCACGCTCGACTATTCAAAATGCTTGTTGGTAAATCAAATGAAATCTATTTCAATTCTTGCCCTTCACATACCCTGTACATAATAAAAGTCAAAAATTATATACCTTGATAGCCTGATACCCCTTAATATTTTTATGATGTCTAAAATCAATCCCATGCCTAGTTACTGAGACATAAGCACAATAACACTGTAAATGCAAAACTTGAACCAAAAATAGAAAAGGGCCATAATTTGTTTAAAATTCAGTCCAAAAGTTATCCTCTTTAGTTTTCTGATGCCCCTGAAGACAATCCTTAACTTTCTAGTCAATTCCACAAGCAATTTCTGAGATATAAGCTGGATAGTAGCTTGAATGCAAAAAATTAACCAAAATTCTAAGTTAAAAGGGGGTCATATTTTTTAATATATTCCATCAAGTGTTATCTTCCTTGAAATATGATACTCCTAAACATATTAAAGATGTTTAAAATCAATAGCATGGCTGGATACTGAGATATTAGCATGAAAATAACTTGCATGCAAAATTTTAACCAAAATTTTTAAGTTAAAAAGGGCAATAATTTGTAACATATTCCATCAAGAGTTATCTACCATGAAAGTATGATACCCTAACATATTAAAGATGTTTAAATCAATCGCATGCTGGATACTGAGATATAGCATGAAGTACTTCATGCAAAACTTTAACCAAAATTTCAGTTAAAAAAGGGGCAATAATTTGTAACATATTCCATCAAGAGTTATCTACCATGAAAGTACGATACCCATTAACATATTAAAGATGTTTAAAATCAATCGCATGCCTGGATACTGAGATATAAGCATGAGAGTATCTTGCATGCAAAACTTTAACCAAAATTTCTAAGTTAAAAAAGGGCCATAATTTGTAATAAATTCCATCAAGAGTTATCTACTTTGGTTGTCTGATGCCCTAAACATATTCATAAACTTTCAAGTCAATACCATGAATGCTTATTGAGATACAAACTAGATAGTAGCTTGCACGCAAAACTTTAACCAAATTTTCTATTGCATGCAAAACTTTAACCAAAATTTCTAAGTTAAAAAGGGGCCATAATTCATATTAAATTCAGTCAAGAGTTATCTACCTTGGTTGTCTGATGCCTCTGAACATATTTATAAAGTTTCAAGTCAATACCATAAACGGTTATTGAGATATAAGGTTGATACTTACTTGCACGCAAAACTTTAACCAAAAGCTGCTACGCCAACGCCGACGCCGACGCCAGGGTGACTACAATAGCTCTCATATTCTTCGAATAGTCGAGCTAAAAAGTAGGGTGTACCGGGCCAGGTTTGGGACATGAGTTCGTCTCTGTTGGTATATCTAGTGGGGACTCTAGTGGATCGAGACACTGGTATATAGCGCTGCCGAGGGAGCTCACCGGCTTACATTTCTTCCCTGAAAGCATTTTCTTATCTTAACGAAGCTCGTTCACAGAGAACCGGTAGCCATCGGCGTTGTTGTTGTTGTTATTGTCCGCGCTCAGGGTAATTAATATGACGCCAAAACGCCCCGAAATGAATATGCATATCGTTTTAACCAGTGAAAAGCTGTACAAACCTTCGACAAACAAATGCACGTGAATCTTGCTTTCAATAGTTACCTTAGTTCAACAACCTCCGACAAACATTCGGGGGCGGGGCTATACCTGTTTTGGCGTCAAGTTAATTGTGCAAGGTGCTGCGGTTTTTTAACGCCTTTAAGGCCCATCACCTCGATTTCGGTCATCAGAGTAGGTATTTATGTTGTCGCCTACTCACGTACACATCACGTACATAACACAGCTGCAGTTGGTACACTAATGACTTAATCGGGAATCATTTATTTTCAGCCCATTTAAGCAGCTATTTCACTGTTGGTCATTGACTACGTATTTGATTTTTAACCGTATATGTGTATAGCGTCTATCAATACCCATCTACAGAGGCATGGTCAGCCAATGCAAGCCATTATATTTGGGAGCCTGGATAGCGTAGTGGTAACGCACCTCGCTTCTCACCAATGCGTCCCGGGTTCGATTCCTGGTCACGTACGTGAGGGGGTACAGTAGTCCATATACGCCGCCACCAGAGCCATCGAGAGTGATTTATATAAGTTGTGATAACTTGTTAAGTAATCGATGTAAAATAAATAAAAAATGTCTGCTTTTTATTTACATACCAAACCTATTGCAATATTTGGTTGTTATTCCCTTGAGAACGAAGATCAAAGGTTGGTACACAATATAGATATAGGTGGAAATTTTAAGGTAATCCATCCATCATGGTCCATCGTGGGATTTATATAGTAAATATAAGCTTTTATATACTTGGAGCTAAAGAGCCTATAACACAGTGTCAGTGGATGCTTGCATCTGCACTGAAAAGCTTTAAAGCATTTGAAGTACCATGGTTATAATTTTATGATGGATGGGTTTCACAAGTTTTAGCCTACCAAAAGTTCCTTCCAGGGCATTTCTAAACTATGAAGTATGAAGTGAAAGCTGTTTTTCAGCATTTGCATATGGAAGGGATAACCTTAGAGTACGAAAAGGACAAACTGTATTGGTGGTTGAACATTTCTCTCCAAATCAAAACTTTCTTAAGTTCTTCCTTTTTTCTTTAAATCATGGTAGCACAGGAAATGAAGCAAGAAATTCAAGGACTTAAATAGGGCTAAGTTTAATTTAAGCTGACATCGTATTTTCTTAAACGGGACAACACGAAGCCGTAATTTAAACCTACGCGCACCTGCTAGACTGACTAAAATTGCCGATAAAATGGCGGTTAAATGGCGGACATCACGTGAAATAAAATGGCGGATAAATGGCGGTTTCTGCTATCACGTCACTTCCGATTGGATCCCGTCTCATCGTAGGTATCATGAGGCAAATCAGATACTAAGCGGGATAACATCTCCGCAGGAAACGAATCTGAAACTGTCAAGTTGAAATATATGACTATAGATGTTCCTTCCCATGGGAAGGAACAATTAAATATATGAATATTCAGAACAGAGTTGGCTTCTGAAAATAAACCACTCGGGGATCAATCTAGAAATTATATCTTTAATTAATTTAGGCAAACTAACATTATTCTTTTTTTTAGCAAAATCAAAGAACGAAAGTAGGAGTTAAAAAAATCAGTCTTTTCGGTCAAGTTACAACAAATGTAACTTATAAAAAGGTCAATATATTGGACAACATATGTTTCATATTTAGATGAATCTCCCATTTCAGATCGCTAAAACAACTAAATTAAATTACTTTTTGCTTTCAGGGACAGTTCATACTGCTGAAGAAAGGGTTCTAAGTATATTTTGAAATTTGTTTCATTGATCTTTTTCGTATTTTTGCAGATTACAAAGAAATTGACAAATATTTTCTTGCATTTAGATCCCGACCTTGACCTTTGCTACCGAACGCGCCATATTTGTTTTGAAAAAGAAAATGATTACAGGTTTGTTATTTCCTCTCGTCATTACAGCTTTCTATCTTAGTTTTCAGACAGAGCAAGCTTCAACACCTGATTATCAACCCGTGGCATTTAAGACCCCAAATAATTTTAAACCTGACGGAACGTATGCCTGTGCATGTTTACTAAAATCTACCCGGTGGTCAATACCAAACATAAAATGTTCCAGAAATGCTTCTCTAACTTATCTGTGCTTTCTTCTACTGTCATTATCTTCAGATGTTGAAACAAATCCAGGACCTGATTTCCCCTGCGGTTCTTGTGGATATGAAGTGCTTGACGATGACAACGCCATTGAATGTGATGCTTGTTTGAAATGGTTCCACATAAAATGCCAGGACATTACTAATGAAACTTATTTTGATCTTGCAGCTCGTGATGTTTCGTTCTCCTGGACCTGCACTATTTGTGATGCTCAAAATTTTTCAAAACATTCAAATCTGTCTCTTTCATCATTGTCATTGCAGAATAGCTACAGTTCACTGAGCGACCAGATTGACCAGACCTACACACAAACTTCAAGCTCCAGTTCAATAAGATCAACCAGAAGAAAAACTAGAAATACTAATGGTAAACTTTTTCCTTCACAGCTGAAAGTTATCTCTGTAAATTGTCAGTCCATCGTAAACAAAAAAGCAGAATTTATTGGCATGATTGATCACCACCAACCTGATATAATTGTAGGTACTGAATCTTGGTTAAATAATAATCATAAAGACTGTGAATTTTTTCCAAAATCTCTAGGTTACACACCATTTCGACAAGACAAATCAAGCAAGGGCGGAGGAGTGTTCATCCTGGTCAAAGATACTTTCCTTGCCACAGAACAGAAACAACTGAAGACAGACTGTGAAATCATCTGGATTAAGTTGCATATTAAATCCTGTAAACCTCTCTATATTGCAGCCTACTACAGACCAAAAGAATCAGACAGCTACAGCTTTAATGAACTCAAAAGATCTTTAGAACTGACCAAAAACCTTAAAGGAACATTCTGGATACTTGGTGACTTTAATTTCCCAAAACTCTCTTGGGGCAGTGATCATGTACCAGAAATAAAACCAGGTTGTAGCCTTACTAACTTATATGAAGATTTTGTTGATTTACTTTCAGATTTGAATCTTACCCAGATGGTCACTGAAAGCACCAGAGGAGAAAACACACTGGACCTTTTTCTAACCTCAAATTATACTTTAATTAAAAATGTAAAATGTCTCCCTGGTATTGCAGATCACAGTATTGTCTCTATTTTTGCAGATATAAAGCCGCAGGAGATAAAACAACCTCCCAGACATGTTCCCCTCTACAAGAAAGCAGACTGGGATAGTTTTAAAAATTACATGGACCTGGTAAAAAATGATATTTTGAAACACCATGTATCTAAATCAGTGGAAGAAATTTGGTTAGAATTTTCAAATGCTATTTCAACAGGTATAGAAAAATTTATTCCCATAAAAAGAATAGGCAACAAGAGGTCACTTCCATGGATCACCCAGTCTATAAAAAGGTTAATGAGAAAAAGAGATAAAATTTATTTCAGACTCAAGAAGGAAGGGAACAACAAGACGAGGGCGGCTTTTCTAAAAATGAAAAATCACATAAAAAAACAAATTAAACTGTCTTATAATAAATACATTGAATATATTTTAGGCCTGGAAGACAACATAGACGACAAAGAAAAGAACAGCTTTAATTCAAAAAAACTTTTCAGCCTTATCAAAAACGCCAACCAGGATGCAACAGGCATTCCCCCACTATTTGACAAAATTTCAGGTTCCATCAAATCAGACAACAGTGAAAAAGCAGATATTTTGAACAGACAGTTTCAGTCAGTATTCACTCAGATGACACCTATCTCACTTGCTCAATCTTGCTTCGCAGCTATTCGAAATATTAATACACAAGATTTTTCTTTTTACAGGAAGTACCCAATCATGCCTGAAATTACCATAAACATCAGTGGAGTGGAAAAACTTATATCAAATTTAAGACCAGATAAAGCTGCTGGACCAGACAACATCAAACCATTAATTTTAAAAAATCTTTGTCAACAAATCTCACCAATCTTGCTAATACTATTCCAAAAGTCTCTTGATACAGGTACCCTCCCCAAGGTATGGACATCTGCAAACGTGACCCCTCTATTCAAGAAAGGAAACAAAGAAGATCCAGCAAATTATAGACCAATATCTTTAACATGTATTCTTTGTAAGGTGCTTGAACATATTGTAGCTTCAAATTTAACAAAGCACTTCAATAAGCATAATATACTTTATGACTTACAGCATGGTTTCAGAGAAAAACGTTCCTGTGAAACACAACTCCTGCAACTTACTGACCAACTAGCGAGAAATCTTGTTAATGGACAACAGACTGATTTAGTTCTTTTAGATTTTAGTAAAGCTTTTGACAAGGTCAGCCACTTAAAGTTATTGTACAAATTACAGGAACATGGAGTCAATAATTCAACCCTGTTGTGGATAAAATCTTTTCTCATAGGCAGAACACAAAAAGTCGTTTTGGAGGGAGGATGCTCATCAGAAGTCCCAGTAACATCAGGAGTACCTCAGGGATCTGTACTTGGCCCATTTCTCTTTCTGTTATATATAAATGATCTTCCAGATACCATAACTTCTCAAGTTCGTTTATTTGCAGATGACACTGCCGTTTACCTAGCTATAAACAACAAGCAGGACTGTATTACACTTCAGAAAGACCTCGACAAGCTGGTGCAGTGGGAAAAGAAATGGGAAATGGAATTTAATCCCAGTAAATGCATTGTTTTAAATATTACTAAAAAGAAGAAAGCACTTTCCTTTGATTACAGATTACATGGACAAGCTTTAGAAACAGTGGATAATGCCAAATACTTAGGAGTTACAATATCAAAAGATCTCTCTTGGAATAAACATATTGACAACATTACTTCTTCTGCTAATAAAACTCTTGGTTTCCTCCACAGAAACATCCAGACAAAGAATAAGGAAGTTAGAGAAGCAGCTTACAAAACATTGGTTAGACCTCAAGTAGAATATGCCTCTACAGTCTGGAGTCCTCATACACAGACATATATAGATAAAATAGAAAAAGTACAACGCAGAGCAGTCCGATGGGTTAATAATAACTATTCTTATTACGACAGTGTCACCAGCATGCAGAAGGAACTTGACTGGCAAACCCTTCAGTACAGACGTGATGTCACCAGACTTCTTATGTTTTACAAAATAGTAAATAACCTTGTTGCTGTCCCATTACCTGCATATCTTGAAAGACCAGCGAGGATATCCCGCCACTTACACTGTTTATCTTACAGGCAAATTCATACTCCAGCTAGCTACTTTAAATATTCCTTTTTTCCTTATACAGTGATACTTTGGAACAGCTTACCAGAAAATATAGTCTCACAAAATGATCTTTTAGCATTTAAACAAAAGCTCCTCTCGTTTCAGATAGTAGACCGTCCCTGAATCAACAAAAAGATGTTTTTACCAGATCTTAAACCTAACATATTCACCTTTTTTTCCAGAAAATTTTCTCACCCTAACAAAATTTTTATTTTAACAGTTTTATCCTTGCACAGACGCGCACCTGCCAGTAATACCCGAAAGGGGAGTTTGTGCAGTATAGATAGATAGATAGATAGATAGATAGATATCTCGGTCATTTGAAAACGATCGCGCAATGTAGGACTGAAATGCATTGAAGAGTTTTACATTCGACAGAACTACATAATAATTGACAACAACAACAGAGGTAAAAACCTTTTGCAAGGCGCTTATATTGGAATGTATGTGACATGCTTTCGTTATCACTTTAGTTACTGTCAGAAAGTATTACGTACAGTTAGTTATTTATGAACTTATCGAAACTGACTGTCGAAAGATCGATTTACTTGAAAAATCAACCCAGCGTGTCACCAGGGTTGAACTCGGTAGAGATAAAGGTCATATGACGCCAAAGACAACAAACATTTCCCGGCAACTCAAGTTAATAGTAAATTTGTAAGTCAGGTGAACTCGCTCGATCTTTGTTTCATGAATGATAATTCCGCCGCAGTCTCTAAGCGCTTTGAGCGCTTTGATTTGTTTCATTGTAATGTAATGACCCTAGGTGATGCAATATCTTGTTTTCAAAAAATAATTGTGCTGAAAGTTTCTTAGAGTTTGGCTTTTTTGAAATGCATTGACTTCAGAGTTGTGTGGTTGTATACTTGATATTTCCTTCACAGAGATAACTAACTTACATTAATTCCTATTAATAGAGTGGTTGAACCATGGCAGTAAAGGCCTACAGAACGTTTAACAAGATCTGTTTCATATTCATTAATCACTCATGAAATATTAAAACTCCAGTAATACGTTATATTAGTCGGCAAATTGTGCAGATTTCATTGAACTGAACGTTATGCCGTAACATACATATTTTGCTGGTTTTTATACCATTCCGTTAATTATTGCCATTCTTTAATTTGGGGAGGAAATTTTGGTCCCTGTACGCATGCGCAAACAAACGCATTCCGGGGGACAACCAAAATAACAAAACAGCGATCTATTTTCAAATCGATGTTATTTTTCTAATTAGAAGAAAAAGAAGCCATAATGGTATGTACGACGAAATTCATTCATATGATTTTCATATAGCCGTTTTAATTATTTTCATAATTTCATTCTTAAGTCACAGATCATACAGCCGGCTAAAATTTAACTCCGTATGAACTAAGGCACAGTCTCAGAGCGAGCGAAGCATGATCATCTTATTCAAGTACAAGTACAAGATACAAGATCTATTCAGTCGGTATATGTCTACATCTACATCTGTACACTTAACTTTCATAAACTGACAATACTACTACGCGCAAACAGAAAAAAGAGAGTGATAGAAAAGATAGAGTGAAAGAAGTCACAGACAAATAGGTGGAGAAATGCACTTAGATTAAGGAAAAAGAAAAAGTAAGAAAATGTGTTACCTAGCCACTTTTGACTCATCAAGGTAAGACCACTCCAGCTTGTGTGGCGCTACCAGAA
>CM037784.1:14785187-14835187 GCA_021229015.1 Solen grandis
ATAATTAGGGGTGCAGGAGTGAACACCCAGGATACCGCAGCATCTAGCAGCATCTACATGGCAACTACACCATGAAGCCTATGAAAAAACATGCTTAAGGCAATATCAATTGTCCATGATTCATGAAAATTCATGTTGGACAAGATACATGTCTAAGCATATGTTGAAATGAATAATCCCACTCATGTATTTACATAATTATATTGATGGATGAACATCAAGGAATACAGAGCATCCAAATGAATATCATAGTCCATACTTTGATATACTGGAGTCCTAATTATGTACTTGTGTTCCTAAAAACTCATACTCTTGAAGTTTCTCTTCGAAACACATCACTGGTTAAACCCACCAAGACAATTAATAAGGTTAAAACAATTTAATATTTTCTACAACTTTTCTAACAATAATTTCATGGTAAATGACAAACACTACTTGATATTTGTGATTAATGCTAAAGCCAATTTTATTCTTTTTATTAAGATCTGCTTGAAGTAAAAGCATAAAACCTTATCCAGCTTCCTTTTTTTAAACAAAAATGTACATCTGTGATTGCATTTAGAATTATAGGGAGATGTGTTTTACATGTAAAGGTTGTAAAACTCAGGAAGCTGTTGGTATTTCTCACCCCCGAACACCTGCATAGGGTTCTCCATGTCGAGAAATAAAATAAACACTCTCAAACACTGAGAAAAAAAATCTTGTCTTTCCAACTTTTATCATTTCTCTTATAATCACACATAGCAAGCACCATTGTAATATAAATCAACTCTACACTACAGGGTCAGAAAGAATCTCTTTTATATCATACAGCTCTAAAACTATTTAATAGTTGGCTTCTCACATCCAGGGACAGAGAAGGCACAAAGTTATAAAGGATAGACAGAATTACACTGCAGTCTGTAGAACAATGGTCCAGACAATCGGAATGAGGTCTGGAAACAAATCCCAGGATACATTCAACCCTGAACTGTTGACATGCACTTAAGATTATTCATCACAATGCACTGTATCCCAATCACAGAGGGCTAAAGAAGTCAAAACTTATGTTTGCCATGTGGGGTTGTCATACCCTAGACTTTGGCCAGCTTTCATGTGGCAATGAAGCCATGGGGTGTCTTCAGCAGTGTGTGCAATTCTTCCAGAAATTTATCCTCTACAACAATATCAGACATCAAACACATGCAAACAGCATGATTTTTGCAACGCTTGTTCTAAGATCCAGTATTCTGTTCCGCCTACTTTTCTGAAGTTGGGACAAAGTGCAGAAGAACCATCTTCAAAACCATGACGGTTAATGAGGCTAACCTCCACTTCAAAGGTGCTCTTAAATAGTCGTAACTGACACAAGAATATTTCTAAATGATCTTATGACTGCCACCAGAAATATATGCTTTGATGAAAATTAAAGAATGTACCTGTAAGTAAAAACACAAGTTAGTAATTTCAAGGGTTTCTTCTTTCTTGTTCTTGTTTCCTCCTTCATCCTAGCAGAGAAAATATGGAAACAGTTGACAATCTGCAGCCAATTGTATAAATATTACTTAAAATGTAGCCTAGTTTGCTTAAAACCCTTTTTAGCAACTGTATAAATTGGTTGGTAAACCATCTGACAATAATTTATTATCATGGTACCTCAAATGCTTAAAAAGACTTCAGTGCAGATGCAAGCATCCATTGATTTGGAGTTTTACTGGTAGGCTCTTTTGCTCAAAGTCTATAAAAGCTTGCATTTACAATAAAATTCCCATGATCACTTGATGGACCATGATCACAATTAAATGATGGACCATGATAACCTTAAATAAAATTTTCAAACACTGGTTATATTTCAATTCAAGCAATTTAAAATAACAAAATTCATTTTTTCCCAACCAGCAGTTTAAATAATTTACCCATATATTTAAGTAACTATCATGGTTAAAATATAACCATTGATAAGCTGCAGTTTTAATCAAGGTTTTAATCACTTGGCTGCTGTCAAACATGAAGTCATAAATAGTTATTTCATATTTTAATCTGAAAGATTTACAAGAGCTGCCAGAGGACAGCACGCTCGACTATTCAAAATGCTTGTTGGTAAATCAAATGAAATGAATTTCAATTCTAGCCCTTCACATACCCTGTACATAATAATAGTCAAAAATGATATACCTTGATAGTCTGATACCCCTTAATATTTTTATGATGTCTAAAATCAATCCCATGCCTAGTTACTGAGACATAAGCACAATAACAGTGTGCATGCGAAACTTTAAGTTAGAAAAGGGCCATAATTTGCATCAGTCCAAAAGTTATCCACCTTAGTTTTCTCATGCCCTTGAAGACACTCCTTAACTTTCCAGTCAATTCCACAAGAAATTTCTGAGATATAAGCTGGATAGTAGCTTGAATGCAAAAATTTAACCAAAATTCAAAGTTAAAGGGGGGTCATAATTTTTAATATATTCCATCAAGTGTTATCTTCCTTTATAGTATGATACCCCTAAGCATATTAAAGATGTTTCAAATCAATCCCATGCCTGGACTCTGAGACATAATCATGAAAGTACCTTGCATGCAAAACTTTAACCAAAATTTCTAAGGTAAAAAAGGGGCCATAACTTGTAATATATTCCAACAAAAGTTAAATACCTTGAAAGTATGATACTCTTAAACATATTAAAGATGTTTCAAATCAATTCCATGCCTGGATACTGAGATATAAGCATGAAAGTAACTTGCATGCAAATCTTAAACCAAAATTTCTAAGTTAAAAATGGCAATAATTTGTAACATACCGGTATTCCATCAACAGTTATATAACATGAAAGTTTGATACCCCTAAACATATTAAAGATGTTTCAAATCAATCCCATGTCTGGATACTGAGATATTAGCATGAAAGTACCTTGCATGCAAAACTTTAACCAAAATTTCTAAGTTAAAAAGGGGCCATAATTTGCAATATATTCCATCAAGAGTTATCTACCTTGGTTGTATGATGCCCCTAAACATATTCATAAACTTTCAAGTCAATACCATTAATGGTTATTGAGATACAAACTAGATAGTAGCTTGCACGCAAAACTTTAACCAAATTTTCTATTGCATGCAAAACTTTAACCAAAATTTCTAAGTTAAAAAGGGGCCATTACTCACATTAAATTCAGTCAAGAGTTATCTACCTTGGTTTTCTGATGCCCCTGAACATACTTATAAACTTTCAAGTCAATACCATAAATGGTTATTGAGATATAAGGTTGATAGTAACTTGCACGCAAAACTTTAACCAAAAGCTGCAACGCCAAAGCCAGGGCGACTACAATAGCTCTCATATTCTTCGAATAGTCGAGCTAAAAATGTAGATTTACAGAAAATTTGAATGTTATTATCAACAATTCACAAGAACATTAATTTTAATGCTTATGCCAAATTATTTTAGCAACTCTGCATGAGCATGAGAGCAAAAATATTTGTAACATTTTATAGTGGTTAACTTTTCTCCATTATTTACATTTACCCTACCAAAGGGCAATAAAAACATTACATGGTCTTTGTTTAATGACAGGCTGAATAGCTGATTATATTGAAAGTTTTTTCATCAATACAGGTTTCGACACCCTCCAATAGTGGTCTGACCAGACGCTCGTCATGAGTTGCCAACATGGACAACATATGGGATACAGTTGACTTACTGGGACTGGGTTATGACAGGGTACCTGAACACTTCCAATCATACCATCACATCCTTAAGATGCATTAGCAAGCAGTTCAGAGGTCATTAATCATTCACTGTGTAAGTACTGATTAAGTCATACTGCCTCATTATAGTGCATTTCCCAGTAAAATTCCATGAGGCTGACCCATGATACAATAAATCTCTTTCCTACCAAGAAATTTGAATAAAATTTTAATGACAGTTACCAGTATGTAACTGTAGCGGCCAATATTACATACATTTTTTTTCTATGACTGTGACGCTTGTAATGCTATGAGGATTACAGAAACATAAAAATGCCAGCTGTAATGTATTGAACCACAAACTGACCTGGCTCACTACATGAGCAATCTTGTTACAATAAGAGGAATCTCGCTACAAATTCTATCCATCTTATCTCCATCAGTATCTTTCTTCCCCAATTTGGTTCACACATGTACAAATGATAAAAACTGCAAAACTTAGAGACTAACAAAAGAATAAATTAAGTTGTATATCCCAACACATGTAACCAATTACTGTCTTATATTCATTTAATTACTGAAGTTACTGCTTTCCAAAGCCAATAAAACAACAGGGCTGAGAAAACCGGATGACCTTTCCACCTCAATTTTCATTTAATGACTTTGCGATTGACGTTATGAGTCTTGATGAACACTGTACACATTTTATTACCTCCCCTTGCTCTCCCCTGAGAAAAGCATAAGTTTTTACTTTTTCCTTTTTTTTGTAGGATTTACTGTAGTCAAAGGACAAAATGTGAAAAAAGCTTCTTTTTCATATCCATTTTAATGCAAGTGTCAATTTTTCCAATAAAAGTGCCTTAATAAAATTTTCTAATCTCATTATTATAAATTCCAATAGAAGCAAGACAGGAGAAGTTAAATGCCACAACATGTCAGTTATTCCATGCAGTAAGTATATGATTTAATATGTTCCACATTTGATTGCTTGGTTCCTCTGTCTGTAAAGATTTACTTAGTCATGCACGTTTTGAAGCAAAGAGATCTCCTACACATTCAATATTTTCCAAAAATATGGCAGAAAAAATGGCAGAATCTTTCAGCCATTGAAGTGTTCCAAACGGAATATTTGACAATAACCATTAGTTCATCAATGTATTCTTTGTCTCTGAATTTTCTTTCGAATGACAACATCTTGAATTTCTTGAGAGCTTGCTCAAAAGACATCTTATCAAATAAAACATCTCTTGAAATTGAGCAAAGAAAAGAAAATAAAAGTTGGTAAAAATAGAGAAACACAAAATGTAAAGGACAAAGAATATGTTACATGAAAGCAAATTACATGATACAGTTTTTTGACCATACACTGTTTCACACAATACAACAATGGTGTCACAATGAGTCGAAACTCTTCAAAAAAGAGGAGGAAACACTACACCAGCTCATGGCTGACTACTAGGTGGACCCAACTTATAGAAAGAGGTCTCTTGTTCACTGACTTGTAACAAAGGAAACAAAACTGTCTCTAGCATACTTTAAACTGCACAATACAGCAGACAAAACTGTAAGAGCAAGTCTGAATTAAGTTGTCACACCATATCCTATCATTACAGTAGAGACCTGAATGATTTCAGCTTGATCTGCAACAGTGACGTCCAAACAAGCCTCGTTACTCAATGTAAAGCCACTCAATACAACACAATATCACCACAACAATCAGATTCATTCTACAGTATGGGGAAGAATCTCACAATGCACTTGAGTGTAATATTTATTTTCGATTTTCTCCTAAAATGTAATTGTTTCTAGAAGACTGTGAAAATTTGTCATAGATGTTACTTTTCAACTGAAATGTGGTACGCAGTAGGCTGATTTTCATTACCATTTATATCTTTGATTTTCCATGATCTCTGATTACTCTCCCGACTTGAAATTGAATTTTCCATGCTTGCTGCTGCCATTAAGTAAAGTGACAGGCTGAAATTATGAGAAAATGGAAAAGACATATATTTTCAGCTAGAGACAGAATTTTCTTAAATATATCTTGATCATAGCAAATACCAACTTAGTTATTCCAATGCTTGTGTCTGCATGGTTTACACAGTGTTAAAGGAGAATAAAACTGTTTCACCTAAACCCACATAATGCAACTGAAAGCATTTTCTTGAACATTGATTTGTCTGCTACAAAAGTAGTTCAACTGAAATTCAGCATAGTTGTTACAAGTTGTACTGTCTACCACAAACTAAGAAGTCTGCAGGTCCTCACCTGATTTTCTGCAGCGATCAACTAAAGGCTTTGTTTCTTGTCCAACATTAAGCTTATTACCCTAACCATAAGCAAAAAAAGGAAAAAGTAAAAGGAAATTCCATAAACACTCATGTATTGTGTGCATTTTTACGACTTCAATTTCTATATCAGAGAAGGGGTGCACACAATACACAAGTACTCAGTTTTTTCGTAGTGTTTCCAAACTTTACTCCACCCACTAAAAAGTCATACCAGCAATCAGGGAAGTCTATATGAGTGTATTTCATATTCAGAACTCATTCAGTACTGCACTGTACTTTACATGATAATAAATTAACAACATAAAGCCAAATGTGATTTTTGCATCGTCATTACTGAAACCAACCAATATTGCCATTATGTTCCGATTTTACAATCAGTTTTTTTTTTTAGTACATTCAGATGATATTCTAGCTAGTTAGTTCCATTTTGGACAGAACTGTTCGGTTTAAAATAATTGTGTACTTCAAGTTCCAATTGGAAAGGGACTTGCGACAAACAAATAACAAGGTGTCAACATTTGAAGACTATTACTCAAACTATTGGCCATAATGAACATCAACAAAACACTGCAAACTGAATGTGGATACTAGAGGTGTGAATAATAATCATCACATGACTGACTTTCGGAAGCAGTAGAACTTTTGTTACATATAGTTCAATCGAATATCCTCAAACAAATACCCCCGGCTAAACAAAATGGTGGCCTCCTCGATGTACGAAAAATGAGTGCACATTATAGAAGGGAAATAGAATTTTACCAAGGTTTTGAACCTCAAACTCTGGATGCGCACTATACATGAACGTTTATGGTAATAGATTCAGTTAAAGTAAAATACATCACATCATTTTTTTTCATTTTTACCATCTTTCATTTTGTTTCAGTTTGCTGCACCATGTTGAATCTCAGCTATTGAGATTATGCTATAATAGCAATCAGAAAAGACCCAGATCAAACAGCTTTCAGAAGGACCCAGATCAGAAAGCTTTCAGAAGGACCCAGATCAGAAAGCTTTCAGAAGGACCCAGATCAGACAGCTTTCAGAAAGGACCAGATCAGACAGCTTTCAGAAGGACCCAGATCAGAAAGCTTTCAGAAGTAACCAGATCAGAAAGCTTTCAGAAGGAACCAGATCAGACAGCTCTAAGGTATTAAGAATCATCTTTATTGGGTAGCGGATTAATAAGAGGTTCTTGCTTAATGATTGCCAATAGGCATCAAAACATCTTTATGAGGTAAAGGGGTTAAAGAACTGTGACGAAAGCAATAAGAAACAAAAGCTTGTTAAGCTTAAGATATGAAAAATATAGAGATCCAGTAAATCATCATGATTATTTTAATGCAAGAAAAAGCTAATATGTACCTGAGACTTACTTTCTTGCATTAATCTACCAGAATCTGATGAAATTGGCCATATCCCTACATATGTCATGATTAGAAGGATATATGTCCAGATTATTACAAGGTGACTGATTCCAAGTTTTATTACAAAATGTGCTTCCTTTCCATTACAGCATTGTGTGTATATATCTCACTAGATATATATTATATATATATATGCTTATTCTGAGGAAGCTAAGATGACATTTCTATCAGAATCAATGAGTTATGTCTGTTGTTGTGTTTTCAGTATTTGGTTTTTGTATATCTTGATTTAATAGGAAATGTCACATCATTCAATCGCTCAACAGTCAAGTATCTACAATACAGATGACAAGAAAGGCACAGGGGAGAAGCCTATAGGGCAGGCCTTAATGGAGCACAACACACAGATAATGACTCTAAATTAACTGGTGGACTCCAATGTCATGTGGACACAATCATTTCAACCTATAAAACAGCATTAGATACCCATATTGATTTGATCGGTCTAAATAGTATTCAAATTATGAAGCAATAAACCTAGGATTACAGGTATTTGAAGTAATTGACTCCATTGTCTGTATTTTATGACAACAGTCCTAACCACAGGGGAAGACTTGACAGCAGGATCTGCCTTGCAGGGCTGTTTATAGAGTCCCCAGTGTCACATGCAGGGGACCAATGTAACCTGGGAACCAGATATGAGTGTGGGAGTCACACTGTAGCAATCTGATTAAGCTTAACACTGTCAATTACCATGGCATTTTCATTTCTTGACTGGCAGCAACTTGATAAACTGAGAGAATATTTGGTTAAGACTAAGTGCTGAACCAATTGCTTCAAAAAGCAACAGGGACTTTCCAAGTTGCTTCATCAGTTTTTATTTTTGTTGTTGTTTTTTTTAGATACTGGTCAAGTTACCCTTTAATAGATAGATAAAGAATCATATTTTGAAATATTGTAGGGTCATTTAAACAATTTGAGAGTCAACTCAAAAAGGACAATTTAGTGAGCATCATGAAACATACTGCTTAATGAAAGGATACAGATTTTCAAAGGCAGGTAGATATATAAAGTTTCATGGGGCATTGCAAGATTCAATTTGATGGCTATCAAATCGGCTCAATTTGAGTTAAGCCTGGGAGCTTTTTAAAGATCAAGACAGCTTGTACTAAACATGGTCATAAAACACTCAAAACACCCAAGTTTTATGAAACTGATTAGAGGATTTCAGTTTAAAAAAGAAAGAAAACTATTATCATAAAAAAAGACAGGAAATTTTTTTTTAAGATAATCAAGCAATATTCAAACTGTAGCTTTTCTGGATTCATTTCTGTAAAGAAGAAAATTGTTTTCACTGATAATAATCTTTATAGACACCTTAAAATCCTAAAGTTGGATTAACTTGCATCTTCAAATGATCCATATAGCTCTACATCCAGATGATATAATCTTGGGATTTTGGCTAATAAACCATAAATGACATCCCCTGCATTCCTGCCATCACATCAACAGGGCATGTGGTCCCCCTGAAACATCCAAGGAATCTGGGCCGGCCTATCCAATCTAGGGATATTGCAATTTATAAATCATACTCTGTCAACCATGTTTACACACTCACCTCATTTTTTTCCATTACCCTCCCGGTCTCTAAAGTCCCTATGTGATTACCAAACGAGAAGATGAGAAAAAATTGAAAAAAAAAAAGTAATTCAGTCCATTTTGATAAAAAATTTCATGTTGCATGGGGTCCTAATTTACAGCAAATTATGCATCTCTCTGATTAAAGCATTGATATAACAGCCCAAGATGACATAAATCCAACCAAGTGACAAGATCTCTAGCAATCCTTGCCACACCATCTGTTCAAAAGTTTCCCTCAAAAACTTGACACAGTGGTAACCATGTCCAATTATCCTCTATTGATTTTGCTAATGAGAAGCCTTTGAGAGGTTTGGCCTCCCTTTGTAGCTATCTGCCCTTAAGTGATCTGTATCTGGTGGAAGTGTTCAATGTCAGCCCTAACAACCATCTGTCCTACATGGATGATACATAGATGTCCAGCTAGGTCACACATAGGTGTCAAGTAGACAAATGAACTATCCGCTACTACTTCCTGCTGATTTAATGGACTAGATCATTCCATCTCAAGACTCTCAAGGCAACCTTCCTGGCATGAAGGTACATTTATTGATTGGTATGTTCTGGAAACTAGTGATGCAACCCTTCCTCTCAGCAACCCTGTGATAAATGCAGTTTCCTTTAACATTTTATTTTTCCCTTTTCATTCATATTCATTAATTTTAGACATTAAAAATGCTGGATTCAGATTTTGTGGCTAGTTCACAGCAGGGCAAAGTTAGGCCTGTAGCCATCTTACTTTTTACTCCCTGTAAATGATTTTCTCAGCAGCCCCTCCAATCACACCTATAGTAATCACTTTTCACAGAGAACTGATGAAATCTGGTATCATCTTTTCATCTTTTTCATCTTCATTTTACTGAGCTTCATCTATCATCACAACTTCTGGTACAACCTAATAGCTACCGCTGCCTTGGAATGGGTGCAGTAGAAAATGATGATATCATAACAGACTGAGAAGAAGTGAATGAGAACTTGAACTATTATTAATCCAATAAAACACAAATAAGAAATATAAAAGGGAAGGGTTTTTATGAAGAGTGTCATAACTGTGCATGGATCATCAAAGATACATAATACACAATATTCATGTTCTTTTAGTTCCGAAGCTGTTGTGTGGCTGATTTGCAAGTTTCATAACAGTATCTAAACCTATCAATTAGTCTAGAAATTTAAGAATAGGGCAAGGATCAGTTGTAATGCATGCAATTGTTTGATTCCAGTTTACTAAAATTCCCCTCCATTCTCAAGTTTGGAATAGTGATTTCACTACAGGGTATAACAGGAGTTGCACCTTGTTTTATCACCACTGGACAACAGGGAGTAAGACTGGTCCTATTGATTCGCAACCCAGCATACAGCTGAATTAAAGGGGCAGCTATGCTATCAGAGAGGAGAGGGTAAATATTGGCTCCTGCGTGACTTTTCCATGTAACTCTTTCTAAATAGAATTATAAAAAAAAAGAAAAAAAAAAAAAGAGAACAAACAAATATATATATTGGTTATACATGTATAGTATTACAAATACTGATGGGAAACAAAACTTATTCATGAAAGTTCACTACTGAGACAAAACATGTATGGACATTTATGCGATGTGGAATTAATGGTTAGATGCCAAGGAAACCGCAAACATTCTAACTCTTGGGATATCCATTTACATATAAGTTTTAATCAAATGAATAATTGAAAATGCTTTTAAATATCTGTTCTTTCACACTGTGAACTAAATTGAAATTTATGAAATCAGCAACTAGAAAACAGGGGCCTATTCATTTTGATTTCCTTAGATGAAAAAAAAATCAGAAACTAGAAAATACTTCATGAATAATTCACAGACAATTGAATTGGACTAGTTTACTTAAAGGCATTCAGTTACATGAAGAAAATAAAATGCATGGCAGTATTTCCCTTGTCGTTTTTCATACTTGTCCTCCTATCTCAACCTTGAAGTCTTGGCCTGAGGAAACATTAGCAATTGTCTGAACAATCAATTCTGATTTGCAAGCTGTTTTCTTTGTAATTTCAACATTATTACAAGTTAAATTACATGCATTTAGCACCCTGCCATCACTTTAACAACTGTTTGGATCATCTGGTACCAGGATGTACACAGATCCGACCTTAATCAGAGTTGACTATCCTCCATCATGTTCGGCAGGCTCTGGAAAAAGAAGCCGCCTCTTCTGAAACAAAAGGATAGTCCTATCTATGCATTAATTTCAGCATACTCTTCAAAACCAATATATTATACACTGTTTTCAGTCTTTTGCACACATTTCTGGCTTAAAATAAACCTCCTTGGGTCTTGACAAATACTTCAAGAAGATCAGATACAAACTGGGTTTTAACCCTATAAATAAATAATGTCTGGAAAACACAAGCCAACATTTTTCCTTTCTTAGCACAGAGTATTCATCAATCAACCATTATACATCAAAAATTTCAAAAAACCTGAGCA
Organism: Solen grandis; assembly: GCA_021229015.1. Classification (NCBI taxonomy): domain Eukaryota; kingdom Metazoa; phylum Mollusca; class Bivalvia; order Adapedonta; family Solenidae; genus Solen; species Solen grandis. The sequence continues at coordinate 14,796,606 of CM037784.1, forward strand.
AGATCTGATCTAAAATAATTTTATTTTTGAAACCAAGTTTTTCATTAAATTCTCCAATTATCTACTCAAATTATCGTAATCATAGACTTTCACAGGATTGGGACGCCGAATGCGCAAGTAATTCTTTATTTCCATAAATAACTGATTGATCTCTATCATTGTTGTCATGCTGTTTTACATAATCAGTGTATATAATGATTGTGTATGATGAAGAATCCAATCTCCTGATGCACAAAGGCTTATCAGCATTATGCAAGCCTGCGCATGTCTGGTGCACCACAGTCTCCACCTGTCTCAACACCCCTCTTCAAGAGGGTCCGTTAGACACGGAGAGAAATTCAAAGACAGACATGCATGAGAAAAGGAAAGTATTTAAAAGGAATTAGAATATAATGGGTAAAGAACATTTTGTTCCATTATTGCAAATGAAACAAGTTTGCAAGATATGTTCCAAGACCATTGTGACCAGGCTATATAGGTGTGAGAGCACCTGTCCGGTTCACACTGGGATCTCGGGGATTTTTAACTGGATCTGCCACAGTGGCTCCTGATAGGGGGATGAGAAAGGTAGACATGCTGACATCCTGCTGTAATAAACCCAAACATTGATAAGTCAGGACTCTGGATTCATTTGATTATCAACTGTTCATTAACCCTTTCCCTCATAGAGGAAACCATGAAAAGACCTATGCGAACAGCATAAAACCAGATCAGGTTTTATGCTGTTCGCTGCTCCTCAGTGGTCTGGAAATGAGGATTTTGTAATTAAATTTGGTAAGGTTTAACTGTGGTTTTCTGCAGATCAGGCTTTATGTGATACCTATTGAGGGCGTCAAAATGAGTATATATGAGGGAAAGGGTTAAAGAAAAGGCATGAAAATCTGAGGTGTGTACAATTAGCAGCTGGTGTAGAAGTGCAAGTGTTACAGGTAAAGGTACAGGCATGCCTTATCTCTGCCTGCTGGATGTGCAGGATCAGGTGTCGGGCTGATGGAGTCCTACTGAGCTGGGTGTCCATCTTTAAAGGCTCAAGTTGCTCTGACCTGCAGGTTGTATGTCCAGCAGGCGCTACCATCTTTCATCACCATCATCATTAACAATGCTGCTGACTACTGCTACATGCAGCTCTTGTATTACAACATACTGTAACCCCTGCAGAGTCACAGACCTGTGGGTTCAAACACTTCAGATTTCTTATAAACATCATGGCACCTCTGTCTCTCCTCTTACATTTTCCATGAACACATATCACAATCCCATCAATCTCATTCTCACTTCCAAGAGAAAGGAAATCACTTGCAACCATAATTAAACCCTATCTATAAAATCAATAATCCATTTACAATCTATTTATGTTGGATTTTAACAAGCTACTATCGATTTAATTTAAATACCAAGGCATGGTATAAAATCATCTGCCTTATCATCTGTTTATAGACATGAACATAAATCACATTGAAGTCTGAATGCATACAATGTGCAATGCTAGTTGAACCATGAAGCGATGAAAGTAGCTGGCTCTTCATTGTAGAGGTGTCGACCTCCGGTAACAGCCTGATTAGTGTCAACTCTACTAAATCACAGAACAGGATTAACTACGGGACAAAACCTGACAGGATTTAAAATACAAAATAGCTGACATTGCACAAGGAACTTGTACATATGGTGTCAAAACATTTTTTTCAATAAACAGAGAAGTAAATTTGCTGATATCCCTTGGGTGTATTTTATTAGTGACCAAAGAGTGACATGAGAACATACCAGCAAAGGATGATTACAACACAGCAGGAGTAATAAGGACTGAGTGTTGTTCAAGGCAGGGTAATTCTACCTCCTATTACCCAGATACAGTCATGTGAATGCTGCCAATCAAATACTGATTTCCTATGGTTGAAAACAATCATGAGAAAAAATGTTTCATTTGGCTAACAAAAGTGAGAACTTGTCTAGTGAGAGAATAAAGTCCCTGGATGTATATGACTCGGGTTTACATTCTTAAAAGTAATATTTGCCACATTCAGATTTTATTGAGATTTAAGTGAAAGAATTTGAGGTAATCTTGTCCCAGGATGACCCGTGCTGTTAATGCATTCCAGCATACTGAAATATGTAAAAGTACCGGGCTGTAAAATTCCTAAAATTACCACTAGCACATCCCAAATATGAGATGGTAAAATAAAAAAAAAATACAATGAAATGATTTTCACTCACCTAGCACTAATATTCAATCCCCATGGCTAGCAGGCAATTAGAAATTAATATTCCTGAAGTAGCAAATTGGGAACCCAAATATGTCTGAAAACTAACTGAAACAAGACAACTAAAGAGCTTACATGATTAAACTGGTTGGTCACCTTTTATAATGAAAGTTTCAATTAACCTTATATGCATATCAAAACCTAGTACATCATATATATTAAAGCCTCTTAAAATCAGATAATGAAATTATGTGCATCATTTGCAGTTTTGAGAAGATTACTGCATCCTGGAGGAGGGGGTTTAAACATAGCTGAGTGAAATTAAATCTAAAAATAGATTATGATCTTGAATTTTTACTTCATGAAAACATTAGGACTGCCTGATACATGAGTACTGCTAAGTTTTATGTTAGATTATCTGTGTTGTATTCATACAAAATTGAAAATGTTAAAAGATTTGCTCAATTAGCTTAAAAGAGAGAAAATTAGTGTTCCAAAGTTGTCATGAGACTTAAAACCAGCATTATCTTCCGCAGCTCTTTCTGCTGATAATGCCCTTTTAGAAACCAGCAGTCAACAGAACACTTCAAAGCACTGGCTTGCTCTGCAGTTCTTCCAACATGCTTGAAATGGGATTCACATTCTGCATTGACCAATCACCCATGATTTGACAACAATGCAAATCTTTGGAATTCATTTTGTGGAACGTAATGAACAAAATCCAATCAATGCAAATTCTATGTGTACAAGGAACTCTCTCCACAGCATGGCAAATTGAAATTGTAATTGGTAGAAAAAAAAAATGATCTCAATCATGACGATTTTAATGAATGCTTGTAACTAAATGAGAATCTCAGTTGCAGTGAGCTATCTTCGGAGCAAAATGACGAGCAAAATGACATAAGGACAAATCACAAGCACCCGTTCTACCACTTAATCCCACATATAAATAGGTCAATGAGAAAAAAGGAAAAATGATTTTATCAAGACCACAGATGCTTGTGGTCAGGTCAATAATGCTTTTCTTTAAAAAACTACATTTTTTCACTAATTTTCTTTCTTGTAAGGTATTTGAGCACATTTTTGAACTTTTTCAACTGTGTATGATTATAACACAGGTAATCAAACATAAAACCTGGCAGTACTCATGTACCAGTCAGTTCTCATGTTATTTAAGATGATAATCTATTTTTAGATTATAATTTCACTCAACTATGTTTACACCCCCTCCTTCAGGATGCAGTAATCTCATCAAAACTGCAAATGATGCATGTCATTACTTTGACTTAATGCAACAAAAGACACAAAAATAAAAGCAAATACTACCATAGAACACACTAAGAAAAGACAAGCCAGAAGAAACGGCAACAAATTCTTTGATATAGAATTGTTTATTTTCGATCTGTTACTGCTGCACATGGAATCAACTATTTTTCTGACTGTATAAGGAGGAAAGTCCATGTATGTGTATATAATATATATATAAACATTTATAAATGGAAGATAGACATCTGTAAAAGCCTGTATCACAAACTAGATTAATCATAACATATCCTGAGAAGTGTTTCCACCATGAGTGTATCAGCAGCCTGTAGCTGCATATTAGATATTCTACAAGATTCCGACACAGAAAAAAAAAACAAAAAAAAAAAAACAAACAGGGGTGACATTAAAAGGTTTCTCTTTTTTCTTGTTAATTGGCTAGCATGATGATGTTTATTTTATAACATGTGCATCGTGTAGAATCTGAGCTACAATATTGTATGAGCAAACAGGAATATCATGTTCACTGTGTAGAATCTGAGCTACAATATTGTATGAGCAAACAGAGATACCATGTTCACTGTGTGGAATCTGAGCTACAATATTGTATGAGCAAACAGAAATACCATGTTCACTGTGTGGAATCTGAGCTACAATATTGTATGAGCAAACAGAGATACCATGTTCACTGTGTAGAATCTGAGCTACAATATTGTATGAGCAAACAGGGACCCAGGAGTAGAAGGATCTGTCAGATCAGGGTCTGTTCTGTTTGCCAAGGCATCAAAACCTGTCTGTGTAAGGTAAAGGATTAAACTTTCATTACAGAATTTATTTCATGAATACAAACATTTGCTTTAAAATAAAGTAAACCCTAGAAACAGGATCAATGCATTATACTGTTGTTGTTTTTTTGTTGCTTTTTTTGTGCAAAATGATTCAGTCTTGAAGACAGTTAATGCTTAATTGAATGATTATTTCTTAATTTGGAAAAAATGATATTTATTGAAGCTTCAGTATTTATCTGTATAATGGTGGGCATCTAGCATCAAAAGAGCAAGCTGGCAATAGTTCATCCATCAGCCTTCCAGACAGTGGCCTGTTCTCCCACACAACTCATACATTTCCAGAACTATGACCATGTCACAGATGACGGAAAACCATGCGCACTGTACCATTCTTGAATGTTAGACTGTCTATTGATCTATGGCAAAACTAGTGAGGACAGAACAGATCACCTTGCCCGTGACCAGACTGTGTAAAATTGTAATTAAACCAACAAGTTGTTACCAATTACTGTCTGTTACACTACTGCCAAGCAATACTGCTGCTGGAAGGTGCATGTTGGACTCATAGACATAGGCTGAACTGTCCAAAGCATTCATGAACATTACAACAAACTTGCAGCAATATAATACCAACTAGTATATCAGAAGTAACCCGACTTTGGTCAGCTATGTTATTGATGGAATATTGAGAATAATGCATGTTTGGGTTGTGTGGTGAAAGGAACTTATTGCTGATGAAAACTAAAGAAAGTACACATATAAGGTGATGTGCATTTCTTTGTTTCCATATGTCTTAGTCTAAAACATCATAGCAGAATGATTCCCATTGCAAGACTACAAAAAAAGCAAACACCTATGAAATGAAATGTGTACATGCACTTGCCTATATGAGGCCAAAATTAAAAATATGTTTGTTTGTAGCACTCACATTGCCCCTACTAATTTTTTTTTTTTTATTTTTTTTTGTCTTTGAGTTATAAATTTTTATTTTGATCTTTTTATGTCCATTCCATAGATAAAAAGCACTTTCTGCTATATTTTTATCATATGAAATTAAGAAAGAAAAATACCTACCTTCCCACCAACCCCTGGAATCCAGGGTCAAAGCACTACAAACAAACAATTTTTTAATGATGGCCTGAGTGTGTAGTATAGGTGATAGGCCACGCCCTCATGAAGAGTGCCCCCTGTAGCCTCCACTGATACACAACCCCTGATAGATGCACTCACACTCCCTGACCCGAAACCCTGACACCCAGAACTGCAGTTCTCAAGTCTTAATATCAAGATAACTCAAGAGCTTGCCAAATCTCCAGAATCAACCTCTCTCTCAAACTTTCTATTTCTCTCCTGTACATGTGAATAATTATGACAAAAAATAATTATTGAAGAGGTACAAAATGGAAGATGCTTAAAGTCATGTTCAGTTTGGCTTTATATTTCATCATTACTTGAGCTTATTGCTTCTTCATTTGATTAGAAATAGTTGGAGTATGCATAACATTATTTGCCCTGTTTGTATCTCATTCAGTGGTTCACTGCATGCAATATGAAAATAGTAAAAGATTTAAATCCAGTTTTTCAATCTATAGCTTCAGAGAAAACACTTAAAAGAAATTTGCACATCTTTGTAGTTTCAATATAATTATAAATGTTTTATAAGAATTTTCTAATAGAACATGTAAGGATGCGCTCATTAACTTTCAAAAGTTCTAAAAGCACCATATTAATTATATATTCATTCAAGCAAAGGAAGAGAGACTTCCATAGAGAATTATAGTGAGAAAATAGTAAAACCTGCATCTACTGTAATTTATGATTTGGATTATGATATATATTAAAAAGCAACAAAAGCTGTTTGAGCGTGCACCCTGATGAGGTGGGTTCACAATGTAGCCCCTGGTATTTACACAGATCACAGGTCCCTAATCTCTGGATAAGACACTGGTTATCATGTCAGATCAAACACTGACTCATGTTTAGTTCCCTGTTTAAGAGATAACTCAAGAAATTTTATTGATATGATTAAGAAGCTCAATTGAAAAGTACATTAATGATAAGGTTATGGCAGGGTACCAGTACACTTGGGCAGGCTACCGGTAAACTTGACCACTCTCAGTCTTATTAATTAATAATAGAATTCATCACGCTGTGGTGAGTTTAAGAAAGTGCTTTTTAAGGGTTTTGTTTTCTGTTAGAAATATTTCAGAATGTTGAGACCAATACTGATTAATACATGTTTATATTGGAGATAAACAACAGCACTATACTGGATAGTATTACACCAAAGTGTGACCAGACTTCAGCTGTTTGCTGGCAAAACCCATGATCAATAACAACAATTCAAGAAAGCTAAAACACTTTTTCTTCAACTGATTAAACCCTTCCTAAATTCAATAGACTACAAAGACACAATTTTACAATTGAAAAAAATAACATTACTGAGATTATTATAAGCTTTATTTTTTTTCCCCTATTAAAAGTTTTGAGACTATCACTAACAAACACATGAAATCTTTAAATTAATTGCTCAAATAACACTTTAAAAGAAATTGTAACACTTTCCCACATAATGACCTGTTTTGATGCCTTGGCAAACATAGCAGACCCAGATCAGAAAGATCCTTCCAGGCCCTGCCATACTGCAGTATTATGCCATAGACATATGGCATGACATTGTTGACAAACCAATAAATTGAAGTTCAGTAAATAATCATTTATCAAATCATTAATTTGTGCATAGATATTTATGAGGTAAAGGGTTAAAAAAGATATAAACAGATCAAAATGCCACTGAGTGTAAGTCATTACTTCAATTACTATGATTCGTTACTCCTTTAATAACGGTACGAGACTGACTGAAATATACTACTACCCAAAGCCAATTTAATCATTGAAAGGAAACAAAAAAACTAGTTTTTGATTTAGTATCAAGCCAAGCCAGTATTCCAGGATTAGATGCTGATGAACTAAATGTCCAAATATGGATATTTCATCAGCAAAACCTGCAACAGAGTAATCTGAATTCCTACAGTACAGACAGGGCCTCAGCAGATGTAGTTTTCTGGTTGACTGTGTTTTAACAACAGTTAACAAAATGGTGCGTTTCATTAGGTTGGAGTTTTTCAGTTGAACACAGTGCAAACTGGAGAACCAGTCAGTGGCAGACAACAATCCAGCAGCTCTCCTATAATGGAGGAAGCTCTCATAAGACTGCAGGCAAGGGATGCTGAATAATTGATGGCTGAGGAATCGCTTCAAGGAGAAAACATCTTAGCCTGCAAATTCAAAGTGAAGTCACACAATGTCTTCTCTTAAACATACTTTTTTTCTTCAAAGAAACAAAAGATTTTCATGTCTTGTAAATCTTTAATTAATTCTGACAGAACGAATGTTTATGTTCTGAGAGATACATGATCATGCTAACCATTGCTTTTGTGTAAAGGAAATTACACTTTATAAAGTTAATTTTTGACATTTAATTAATAGGAAGGTCACTAAAGTTTTTTTGATTTCAATGACAAATATGCATGTGTATAATTCAGCAGTACCTCACTATCTGAACCATACCTATATACATATATTTGGTAATTTAACGGTACTGATTTATTTTAAAACCAAGCAGGTATTTTATTTTTAGACAATTGTAAGGAATGCAGTTTACTGATATCAGCTCTAATACTTTTCAAACTGTTTTCTTGCAGAGTTGTTTGAACTGTCAATACATGTGCAACCAAATCCAATCCAGAGCAATTACTGCAATTTGCAAAGAACTCTATGACATAAACTACCCTGGAAATACCACTTCAACAACTAAATATTTTCAGATAGACTGATGACCTCTGATACCAAGTTACCCGCAATACCCTTTTGATACCCTTTGTGCCATAGCTGACATTTTGGAACAGTTACACAACGGCCACAGCTATGTGAGTTCTCACTGACTTGATTGTAGGGCTAATCTCTTATCAATATTTCTTAGCGAATCGCCCTTAAATATGTCACATCTTATCATAATTAATGAAGATCCAAGGTATTTAGACAGGAAATAGCTGCTTTTCTGAGCTAGACCAAAGTACCAATTTTAAAACATTGATGATAGTGCAAACACAATGAGAGAGGTGGCTACAACAGGAATGTCTTGGTATGTCGGAACCATTTGTCTCCATAATCACACAGCATACCTTATGGTCTTACAGTCAACCTTTGTAGTGTGTCAACATAAACTTCACAATAGGACTTGAGTTGAGACAAAGGAATCAACTTTTTTTTGCTGCTGTTGTCCATTATAGATATAATTGTATAGTGAATAAGACTATACAAAGTTTCTTAATTACGGTATATTATTGTATATGGATTTCCTTAAATTTTGCCTGGGTTTTCCATTTTTCAACCCATGGAAGTCTGAACGTCCAAGATTTATTTTCAAGTGCATCTGCTATCTCTCACAAATGTCAAGGAATGAATACCAATAGCAGCATTTTGGCAATGCATAAAGAAAAGTTGCAAACTAAAAACAAAGATGACTGTAAATTTTAAACTAAGATGTTTTAAGAAACATAGAGATTTCTTTCCAAAAAAAAAAAAAGATGACAAAATACACCCGACAGAATGACAGAATTATTAAACTGACAATACCAAGCTAATCCTAGCAAATAAACAAAATAAAAAAGTTAAACTAAAAAGGCCAGTGAAGCATTGAAAATTTCCAGATACTGTGAAGTTGTTTTATTAAGGAGGCCACAGTTTTAGGTAAGGCTTCATTTTCAAAGCAAAAATATCTTGCTAAAATGTAAAGAATTAGAGAGTGGCTAATGGATTTTATGCGCCTCCAAGTAATTCCTGTGAGTGGTGCTCTACATTTAGGAAAACTGCTGCACAAATGGAGGAGCAAGAAAAATGAATACCCAAGAGCACTACACTGTATCTCTATTGGTGTTCACATAAAATTTGCAATTTAGTGATGAAAGGGGGGAAAGGCATATTTAAACTTCAAAAACAATTAATGACTTATCTTTTTTGTATTTTTTTTCTCTGTGTGTGTGTTTTTTAATAAAGATTTTTTTTTTTGGTGGGGGAGTGGGGGGTATATAAATGTTAAAATTTAAAAAAGATTATCAACAAGAATACAAATATGAGGATATTAAAATACACTAAGCCAGTATAAAATATGATCATAAGGACATTGAAATTTTATGACTTCAATAAAAACATCTGTCATATATTAAGAGTTAATAGGGACACTTTGTCATGATATTAACAACAACCGTTAACATGTTAACCCTTTTCCTCATATAGACTCATTTTAACCCTTTCCCTCATATAGACTCATTTTGACGCACTCAATAGGTACCACATAAAGCCTGATCTGCAGAAAACCACAGTTAAACTTTACCAAATTTAATTATAAAGTCCTCATTTCCAGACCACTGATGAGCAGTGAACAGCATAAAACCTGATCAGCCTGCGAGTTACTCGCAGGCTGATCTGGTTTTATACTGTTCGCATAGGTCTTTTCATGGTTTCCTCTATGAGGGAAAGGGTTAAGTCAGAACTCAGTTCAAATTGATGAGATCATAAATTTGTGGTGACATAGATTCTAACACATTAAAGTATTGTACATTTCATCAGAAGACCTATTTTTTTCTAAGCTACCAGTATCAGTTTATAAATTTTGTAAATTATTTCAAAACGAGACACACTGTTTAAATAACAGCATATTGCCTTACACCACAAAACATTGAACGTGTGTAAACAAGTGAGTAACGTGATGACGAGTTTCAATTCAATAGAGTTATGTGCAGTCACCTTGTCATGACAGAAACAATGACCCGGTGACGGTGACTCTCCTTAATGGTGTGGACATAGCAATACAATGGAGTAGCGATAGGGGTAATTAAACAACAACAACGGCGTCTAAGCCCTTTGGCTCAGTATCTCAAAGAATAAAACTGCCACAATACCTGTAGGGAATCCACACATAGAGATCTTTAATTGATTTAAACCTGATGAGCATAAAATCATTTAATTGCATTTGTAGACAAAAGTATGTATGTGACTCTCTTGTTAAATTTGGGCCTTGAACAAGAATTCACATTAATTAAGTCATGGCCCTAGTGAAATAGATTAAATCATTAACTTAAGGGTTATTGAGAATGTTGTAAATCTCAAAAGAAGCCTTATACACATTCTCAAATAATTCCGAACATTGAATGGGGACTGAAAACCTTGCTATTTCTATGGCTGTTATTTAGTATTATTTACAAACAATTCATATAAATTTCAATACAGCCATCAGAGCGAGGAGTGCAGAAGAGATTTGGCATACACTGTACATCATTCAAAGCTAAAAGCATACTGCACATTTTCCCAGTACACTTAACATATGAAATATAAATCTACACATACATAATTGATAAAAATCATAAATTTTCTACCCAGTTGCTAGTGATCAACATTTAAACAGCCTCTTCTGTTTGTTATAATCTATAAGCCTATGCTTATATCCTTCTTCAATGCTATAAATATTACCTGCATTCATTTTAACTTTTATCAGAGACCTAAAATATGGGAGGTGTTTAGTTTTACAGATTTTAGTAATGGAAACCTGATCAATAGCCGTAAGGATATAAATTACAATATCCCATGCACCATAATTATACATTTTCCTGTAATTCATATTCTGCACAGTCATTTCTTCCATATATCTGAGGTGCTGTATGCTCCCCATTGCAACTTGCATTCATCTCTGTCAAAACTTGTGAACATCCACTACTTCATATTCTTACAGTAAAATTTAATCTTGCTATCTTTTTTTTTAAATGTACATTTTTGTTGATAATTCACCTTCATTAGTAACATTTTACACATGCTATTACATTTATCAATTTATTCACCTTACATAAGTAACATTTTACACATGCTATTACATTTATCAATTTATTCATCTTAAAACTAACTAATTATACATTTTACACATGATATTACTTTTTATACATTGAGTACAAGATTTAAAGAATCAATTACAAAGATAAGAAAGAAATTCCATAAAATTAAATGTAATTTCACCTGAAGATTTAATTCATACAAATGATTTTTAACAAGATGATTAAGTTAAATAAACTAACATCATTTACCAAAATTAAAAAAAACCAACCTGAAGACATTTCATTGATATTATCAGCTATGCTTGCCAGTCAATTATAGACAGTCAATAAAAGTGGCAATCATTCATATTGCCATAAGCAATATTACGTTAGACGAATGATTTATAAATGTATATTGATCACAAATTGTCAATAACGGTTCAAATGTACAGCAATACTGACACAATAGAAGGAAGGTACTTCCACTGAATGTGTGATATTTCTGTCAATATTTTTATATCATATAAAGTATTATTTTTGAATGAATTTTAATCCTCATTTTTATCTGTTATAGGAGTTAAACGAATTTTGAGTTCTCTTACATTGAAAAGATCAGTAAATATTACATCCATTTTCAACAACATGATTTCACTACTAATTTAACTACTACTTCTATATACCACTGCTACTACTATCACACATACAACTAATGCTGATCACAGCTGAAAATATTCCTTTCATTTTAAGTAAGAATTATTTGACTAAAAACTGCAAATTTCATTTTATCATTTCTATGAATCTAGAGGGATCTTTTAAAGATATTAAAGGAGACATGGAAATCATTTACTGGTACAAACCTTGTGGGATTTGCACATTGCCCCAATGGCCTGTGATTCATGGTTAATATGGGGTCCGTCCTGGTGACATATGATGCACATTGGGATCTTGCATGTTAAACAGTACATGCTTAACACTTCCTCTGTGTGCTCAAAGCATTTTTGTTCTTTCTGCTTCAGTTTAGCCCGCAGTAAACTTTTCCCATGTATGGGGTCAACCAGATTATGCTTTGCCAAGGGTCCACGTGCGGGATGACAACCGTCCCTGCACGTGTCACAGTAAAACACTTCACACTGCTCACACATGACAGTCGAATCGCTTTTACTCTCCCCCTCACATAATTCACACTTTTGTGGCACTTTGTCATCCTTGCCACTTTCTGTAATTTTTTCAATGATTACGTCCAGAACACGGTTTCTTGGTAAAGATTGAAATCCTGATTCGTTTAAATAGGTGACTTTTTTGCAAACTGGGCATTTAATTCCGTACACACACCCTTGTGCTGATAGGTGAGTAGTGGATAGGTACAGATTGTGAATACTCGGAGTACTAATGTAGCTACTCGGTCGACTGTTACAGACTACTCCACTGTCAGTTTCACTTACAATACTCAGTTTGTCAATTTCTGGATAATCTCCTTGGTCTGAATTACTTTCATCTGTTTGAGGTAAAAATTTATCCACTGAATCTTGCAATCCATGAGCACAACTAGAACAAATATTATGAGAACAAGGTAATAAAAGAGGTTTGACATAAAATTTTGAACACTGCGGACACTTAAGTTCCCCTTCCATGATTGCTGTTTACACCTAGCTCACTCAACTCTTGTTTTGAACTGTGCGGTCTCTGACAGTCGGTATACATTGAGGACGAAACGAGATTTGGGCGAGAGCTCCCGAGAACGAAAAATCCAATATGTCAGCCTCCAGCGGTGTTAGACAGGTCGCAAGGAATTTGTTAGCAGTTGGAGCAAAGCGAAAAGGAATATTGTCTTGTTCTCCGCAGTGTTCTTTTTCAAGGTATAGATTTCAGTTTTGTCAATCATATTATTGCATTAAATGTACAGTAATCGTGTATTGTTTTGATGTTAAGACATATAGACGCTTGACTCGTCATTGACCATCCAAAGAATTGCCATTGCGCTTATCTAAGACTTGTATAATGTATGTATCATTGGCTTGACACATGTTATTTGTAATTTGAATGGCAACTTTCATTCTCATTTTTACTAAATTATCAGTAATTAAAAATGAAATCACTGATAGAATTTAACAATGATTCGCCATGTTATCTACCATCAAATGTCCCATTTCAGTTTTGTTTTATATAATCACGGACTTCTAATCTCAAATTAAATGAAAGGTCAAATTTAAGTCATGCTATTTATACAAACATACAAAAGTATTAACAGTATTGTCTTTAGCAAGGATGCATCTACTCCTTCTGAGCTCATCCTATTCTTAAAACAAATCAATCAATCAACCAATCAATCAATCAATCAATCAATCAATCAATCAATCAATCAATCAATCAAACTGGGAACCCTTAAAGAAGCTTGTTCACAGATGATCAATAGATATGATAAAATGTTGTTTTTTCTGCTCTTTCTGGATTATGTTAGCAAAGCTTTTGTTTCCTAACAAATTAATTTGTCAAGTGAAGGTCGCATTGCACAGGAAATTGTCACTTTGGGTAAATCAGTAATCTTTACTGAGATTTGCTTTGGTTATATTTTTGTATTGGCCTCCTCAGCGGAGGCCAATATGAAAAAAAAAAGAAAAACGGAGCGGATCTCAGTAGAGATTAGGTAAAGCGGTTAAAAATATAGTATCTCCAAAGCAGATGCTTATGGTACCATTTGACATGTCTGCAATATGGCATCTTCACCGGTTCTGGGTAGCAAATTCCTTATATCTTAGAGAAACCACCCATTTCTGTTTTTATAGACCATTACCACATACAGGCTCTTAAGGAAATACTTATGCTGCATATTGCTTGCAGTTTTTATCATGTTTTCAACAATTCATTTCTCATCAGGAGATTTTTCAGTCTGATCAGGCTTTTCTTTGCATTAGTCTGAGATGATATAAGTTAGTATATATCAAAGGGCTTAAAGGTCTCTCAATATATATCTTGTGTTATACAGCAAGAGCAGCACAGCCGACTCAAACTATGATGTTGTCATCGTGGGAGGAGGAATTGTTGGCATGGCAACAGCCAGAGAGCTCATACTCAGGCATCCAAACCTCACCTTTGCAGTTGTGGAAAAAGAAGATGGACTTGGTATGATCAAACATTATATCAATTTAACTTAACTTTCAGAAGATCTTAGAATACAATGGATTATTGTTTAATTTGGCTCACTGAGCTTAATTTATTGCAGTTTGTAAAGTCTTTACTATTTTGTTGCTCAAATTCTACATCTTTTCTAAACTCAAATTGCACATAATATTATAATAAGGCTTTTAGCCATGGGTATTGGAGTGTTGATTGAAAAAAAGATGCCTTTGAGACCAGTGAGTAAGTTTGAGCAGTTTCATCAGGAACTATAACTCTTACTTGACTCTTTATTTATTATGGATAGAGTTACTGTTAGTATCTTCTAGATATTTAATTATGTTTCCCCCCATAGTTATATGTGTTTCAGTGGCTGTTATCTTGTTTTAGTATGTAAACGTATAAATTATATAATAAGAATTTAGCTTGTACTTGGAATAAGTAAACGCTATTGAAAATGACATTGTGTGTGATTAAAAATTTGTTGCAAAGTATAATTACCAAAAAAATGTTAATAAACCAGATGGTCCATACATAATGTTAATAAATACTGATATTTTTTTACATATAAATAATTATGATACATGTTATTGTTCATTTTTTATCATTTGTGTTTGTTTTTCATCAGTAGGTATACTCACAAGTCAGGGACTTTATCTGACTTGCTATTCGGTGCTTGATGAAATGGTAATGTATCCTCAGGTCAACTGTAGTTTGTTGTTTCAGCAAAACACCAGAGTGGGCACAACAGTGGGGTTATTCATGCAGGTATCTACTACACCCCGGGCTCCCTGAAGGCCCGACTTTGTGTCCAGGGACTGGATTTGTTGTACGAATACTGTGATGAAAACAATGTCCCGTACAAAAGGTGTGGCAAGGTAGGGCAATCTGTCGAATCATCGGTAGTCTCTCTCAGTGTATAGTCTTAAGTCTTGCATTAAACAAATATTGCTTTAATATGTCTAATTAATAATGGTATCAATTATTATATGTTGTATATTGTATTGTCAGTAATTTTGTATGAGTTCCTTGAATATTCATATCAGATTGTTCAAGGTTTACAGACTTTTTGTAGTGCCTTATATGGCTGGATTGTTGGTCTGCCCTTACATAACAACAGACAGAGATCTGGACTGCAATAAAACATTTTTCACAGTAAAGTATTAACAGTTCACAGGAACCAGTACACTTTATTGGACAAATGAGTTTTAGCTTTAGCCTTATACTTTAAATACTAAATGGTTATCCTTAAACAAAAATGAGTAATTCAGCAAATGTTACCCAGTCATTTTTAATTAGATTGAGTAACCAGCATATCATACAGTTCTTAAATACAATTTTGACATGGTGAGCCAAACAGAGTATGTTCAAGAGATTTAGGAACCAGAGAGTCTGCAGTTAAGAAAACTAGGGAATCCTCTAATTTGAGTGGGTCATGTAAAATCTAAGCAGCAGAACTGGGTGTCTGTAATGTTGCCAAATTGTGTCTCCATGATTTTCATTAACTTCTTTTACCCATCCATTTGAAAATAAATGGGTGTTTGACCAGTGTTAATAGCATATTTATGCAAAAAGTTAGTCTTTCTGTTTCTCTGACAGTTTTGCTGTGACTTGGTCATTTTTACTCTGACTACCCTCAGTATAGCCTGTCCTGGGAGCTGAGTGGTTAGTGCCCAGTAAACAAGAGGTTGTGGGTTTGATGCTAAGCAGCATTACACCAGTCATTGAAAATGGTTCTGGTATATCTCCCTTGTCTCCTACAATGTATTTTACTGAGTGCAATTGTTTGTACAGTGTACCGGTATTTTAGAGTGTACATTTGTATTGTGTATTTTAGAGAGTACAGTTGTTTGTACAGCGTATTTTAGACAGTACAATTGTTTGTACAGTTGATAGTGGCTACAGAGCCTGATGAGGTGCCGCGTCTAGATGCCCTGTATGAGCGCGGTCTGGAGAACAAAGTACGGGGATTAAAGATGATCGGCGCAGACCAGATAAAGGAGATTGAACCCAACTGTGTGGTGAGTGGTTCATGCTTCACAAGATAGGTTTTAGGTTAGAACCTTTATCTCATGTAGTCTTATTTTTAAGAATTGGCAAACAGAGCAAAAGGAGGAGCTGTCTGATCAGGGTCTCCTCTGTTTTCACATACAATGTTGATGCTCAGATTTTAAACAGTCTGCACATCAAACAAAACTCTATTGTGTCATAATACCAATAACAAACTAGAACCGCAAGCGGTGTCTCAGTTTTCGCTATTAACCTAATCAGCTTGAACCCTTTATTTCAACTCGGCCACAATTTTCAATATGAAACAGAACGCAAAGGTTTTTTGAAGACCTACTCTCATTTGCACAGTTTTTTTTTTGCAATGTTAGAACATTCAATCTCTTCTAGTGCAAATATTTTCCCATACCCTATACTTTGAAATCCATCACATTCTGTGGTGCTGTCAACAAGGAATAAAATGCTGAAAACCGCATTTCAATCAGACTTTAATTTTCTGAGATATAAGCAAAAGAGTGATTTTAAGCAAAACGCTCTCTAGCGGCAAATTGAGAAACAAAATTTATTAAAATTTTACAATTAGGTACCTAGAAATGCAGCAAATAGTCCAATCAAGTATATAAGTCGCACTAGTCGAACATTCTTTTTCTTATATATCACAATTTGAAGCGTAAAAACTGATTAACAATTATTCCAAAAAAGGATCAAACATTGGACTGCCGTAAAATGACCAAATCAAGTCCGATCTTCAAAAACTAAACATCACTGGAAAGAGCTATTTAAGAACTGAATCTTATTCATATACCCTCAATGAAATATTTTGAATTTTGGAGCTATTTATGGCCGAATAAAAACACAAAAATCGTAATATGACCTTGACCTTTTCAATTTTTTCTTAACTTTTTAATTGTGAGGCCCTTTCTAACATAACAATACATAACGTGTGAATATTTCATAAAGAATGAACAGAAAATAAAGTCTGGAGCAACAAAAACATGTTTTTGATATTTTAATTTTTCCTTAATTTTGGTGAAAATTGACCGTTTCTAGAAGAGAAACCATGCATTTCTTAAATTCGCCACCCCATACATTTTGTGCAAATATATGTCTTGAAAATCATATGCAGCAAAGAGAGTTCTTTTATCTGATCTCTAACAAAAATGAATAGGTTTTTCATTGAACTACACTTATTTGCAGTTTTTTTTTTTGCGAGATTCGAACTTTCAACCTTCCGTTACTAGCTCAAAAATATTCAGCCACTCATACCTTGAAACTACATGTATCAGATTTTATTAGGCTATCAACAAGGAACATAATGCAAGAAATGCATTTTGATCAGACTTATACTGTGAGTTTAAAGCAAAAAAGTGATTTCAAGCAAAGTGCCCCCTAGTGGCAAAATGAGAAAAATTGAGTAAAATTTTACCATTAGGTACCTATCAAAGCAGCAAATAGTTCAATTAAGTATATAAGTCGCACAAGTCGAACAGTCTATTTCTTATAAATCACAATCTGAAGCATAAAAACTGATTAACAATTATTCCAAAAAGGATCAAACATTGGACTGCCGTAAAATGACCAAATCAACTGGAAAGAGCTATTTAAGAACTGAAACTTTTGTTCATATACTCTCAATGAAATATTTTTAATTTTGGAGCTATTTATGGCCGAATAAAAACACAAAAATCGTAATATGACCTTGACCTTTTCAAGTTTTTCTTAACTTTTTAATTGTGAGGCCCTTTCTAACATAACAATACATAACGTGTGAATATTTCATAAAGAATGAACAGAAAATAAAGTCAGGAGTGACAAAAACATGTTTTTGAAATTTTAATTTTTCCTTAATTTTAGTTAAGTTTGACCGTTTCTAGAGGACAAACCATGCATTTCTTAACTTCGCTACCCCATACATTTTGTGTGTATATGTCTTGCAAATCATATGCAGCAAACAGAATTCTTCTATCTGATCTCTAACAAAAGTGGGTAGGTTTTTTGTAGACCTACCCTCATTAATTTTGTCCACTTTTTTACAAGGTTCGAACATTCAACCTCTCCTAGAACAATTTTTTTCCAGTACTCGATGCTGAGATATCAATCATATTTGATTGGGCTGTCAACAAAGAAAATTATGTAAAAAACCGCATCTAAATCAGGTTTCAAATATTTGAGTTATAATCAAAACAGTGATTACATGCATTGCACCCCCTAGTGGCTAAATGAGAAACAAAAATGGGTGGAATTGGAAAAATAATAAAAAAAACAAAAACAAAAAAAAAACAAATCAACAGAAGAAGAACAATAAGTTTTCGCCCTGCAGAGGTGAAAACCTAATTAAAGTTCATTCACTTAATCTTCATCAGGTCATAAATTTTAATGGGGTATAGACCTTCAATCTTTATTGTAAATGTTAGCAACAGATTCCTTGTTTTAGAATTTGAATCTGGAGAGTATCAATATTAAGATCTGTACGTAAATGTTTCCCTATTGCCATCGCAATTTCATTTAACCCTTTCCCTCATAGAGGACACCATGAAAAGACCTATGTGAATAGCATAAAACCAGATCAGCCTGCGAGTAACTCGCAGGCTGATCAGGTTTTATGCTGTTCGCTGCTCCTCAGTGGTCTGGAAATGAGGATTTTGTAATTAAATTTGGTAAGGTTTAACTGTGGTTTTCTGGAGATCAGGCTTTATGTGGTACCTACTGAGTGCATCAAAATGAGTCTATATGAGGGAAAGGGTTAAACTTAAAAGTTAACCACTGAACACCTTCCTATTTCATCCTTTTTAGTAATTCATTGCATATGTTGCAATTATATGTTGATATGTGTCTATATCAACATTAAAATTAGGATATCATTTACATGTATTTTGATATTGTGAGATTTTAGCTCACCTGGCACAAAGTGCCAAGGTGAGCTTTTGGGACCAGCCTTTGTCCAGCGTCCATCGTTGTGAGTCGTCAGCAATTTACTTAAAACATCTTCTTCTCTGAAACTACTGATGGGAAAGTGATTAAACTTGGCAAGGATGTTCCTAAGGTGGTCCCCTATAAAAAATGTTCAAATGGTTCAGGTCTATTGCATAATTAGGTCACAGGAGCTAAAAATAGATTTTAAAATTGAAATCTTAAAAAATCTTCTCTAAAACACAAGGCCTAGAGCTTAGATATTTGGTGTGTGGCTTTGTCTAGTAGACCTCTATCAAGTTTATTCAAATCATGACTCTGGGGTCGAAATTGGCCCCATCCCAGGGGTCACTTTATTATACTTGGACTTATATAGGAAAAACTAGAAAAAATTAGCCCTGCCCCAAGGGTCACTTGATTTTACTAGACTTATAAAGGAAAAAAAAAAAATCTTCTTGTCAGAAACCACAAGACCTGAAGGTTAGATATTTAGTATGTAACATGGGCTAGTAGACATCTACCAAGTTTGTTCAAATCATGGCCCTGGGGTCAAAATTGGCCCCACCCCAGGGGTCACTTGATTTTACATAGCTAATGATACCAAGTGTGCGATTCAGGGCCATCATGGCCCTTGTTTTATGAATAAAAATTTTCCTTAAAAAATAAAAAAGATAGACTAGAACCGCAAGCGGTATCTCGGTTTTCGCTTTTAACCTAATCAACTTGAACACTTTATTTCAACTCAGCCACAATTTTCAATATGAAACAGAACGAAAAGGTATTTGAAGACCTACTCTCATTTGCACAGTTTTTTTTTGTTTTGTTTTTTCAATGTTAGAACATTCAAACTCTTCTAGCGCAAATATTTTCCCATGTCCCTTGAAATCCATCACATTCTGTGGTGCAGTCATCAAGGAACAAAATGCTGAAAACCGCATTTCAATCAGACTTTAACATTTTGAGTTATAAGCAAAAGAGTGATTTTAAGCAAAACGCCCTCTAGCGGCAAAATTAGAAACAAAATTGCAAAAACAGCAAATAGTTCAAACAAGTATATAAGTCGCACTAGTCAAACTTTTTATTCTTATGTATCAGAATTTGAAGCATAAAAGCTGATTTACAATTATTCCAAAAAAGGATCAAACTTTGGACTGCCGTATAATGACCAAATCAAGTCCGATCTTCAAAAACTAAACATTACTGGAAAGAGCTCTTAAAGAACTAAAACTTTTGTTCATATATTCTCAATGAAATATTTTTAGTTTTGGAGCTATTTGTGGCCGAATAAAAGCACAGTAATCGTAATATGACCTTGACCTTTTCAATTCTTTTTTATTTTTTGAATTGTGAGGCCCTTTCAAACATAACATTACATATCGTGTGAAAATTTCATGAAGAATGAACAGAAAATAAAGTCAGGAGCGACAAAAACATGTTTTTGAAATTTTAATTTTTCCTAAAATTTAGTGAAGTTTGACCGTTTCTAGAGGACAAACCACGCATTTCCTTAATTCGCCATCCCATATATTTTGTGTGTATACGTCTTTTAAATGGTTGCCAGAGACGGAATTCTTCTATCTGATCTCTAACAAAAACGGATAAGTTTTTCGTAGACCTACCCTCATTTGCACAGTTTTTTTTGTTTTTTTTGCAAGGTTTGAACATTCAACCTTCCGTAGCTCAAAAGCTTTCAGCCACACGGACCCTCGAATCCTATCATTTGTTATTAGGCTATCAACAGGGAACAGAATGCAAAAAACCGCATTCGAATCGGACTTCAACTTTTTGAGTTATAAGCAAAAGAATGATTTCAAGAAAAGCGCCCCCTAGCGGCAAAATGAGAAAGAAAATTGATTAAAATTTTACTGTTAGGTACCTAGCAAAGCAGCAAATAGTTCAATCAAGTATACTAACGTTAGTCACACTAGTCAAACTTTTTATTCTTATGTATCAGAATTTGAAGCATAAAAGCTGATTTACAATTATTCCAAAAAAGGATCAAACTTTGGACTGCCGTATAATGACCAAAACAAGTCCGATCTTCAAAAACTAAGTATCAAAGGAAAGAGCTCTTGAAGAACTAAAACTTTTGTTCATATACTCTCAATGAAATATTTTTAGTTTTGGAGCTATTTGTGGTCGAATAAAAACACAATAATCGTAATATGACCTTGACCTTTTCAATTCTTTTTATTTTTTGAATTGTGAGGCCCTTTCAAACATAACAATACATATCGTGTGAAAATTTCATGAAGAATGAACAGAAAATAAAGTCAGGAGCGACAAAAACATGTTTTTGATATTTTAATTTTTCCTAAAATTTAGTGAAGTTTGACCGTTTCTAGAGGACAAACCACGCATTTCCTTAATTCGCCACCCCATATATTTTGTGCGTATATGTCTTGCAAATCGTATGCAGCAAACATAATTATTCTATCTGATCTCTAACAAAAGTGGGTAGGTTTTTCGTAGACCTACCCTCATTTTTCCACTTTTTTCCAAGGTTCGAACATTCAACCTCTCCTAGAACAATTTTTTTCCAGTACTCGATGATAAGATATCCATCATATTTGATTGGGCTGTCAACAAGGAACATTATGTAAAAAACCGCATCTAAATCAGGTTTCAAATTTTTGAGTTATTAGCAAAACAGTGATTACATGCATTGCGCCCCCTAGTGACTAAATCAGAAATAAATATGAAAAGTTTGACCAATTAGGCACATGTTCAGATAAAGATGACTCCATACCCAAAATTTCATAGCTGTAGCTTTTCTCATCTGGCCGCTAGGCTGGACACAAAAATGGGTGGAATTGGAAAAATAATAAAAACTAGAACCGCAAGTGGTATCTTGGTTTTCGCTTTTAACCTAATCAACTTGAACACTTTATTTCAACTCAGCCACAATTTTCAATATGAAACAGAACGCAAAGGTTCTTTGAAGACCTACTCTCATTTGCACAGTTTTGTTTTTTGTTTAAAATTTTTATTTTGGAATGTTAGAACATTCAAACTCCTCTAGTGCAAATATTTCCCCATACCCTATACTTTGAAATCATCACATTCTGTGGTACAAGGAACAAAATGCTGAAAACCGCATTTCAATTAGACTTTAACGTTTTGAGTTAAAGGCAAAAGAGTGATTTTAAGCAAAGCGCCGTCTAGCGGCAAAATGAGAAAAAAAATTGATAAAAATTTTACAATTAGGTACCTAGAAATTCAGCAAATAGTTCAAACAAGTATACTAGTCGCACTAATCGAACATTCTTTTTCTTTTATATCACAATTTTAAGCATAAAAACTGAATAACAATTATTCCAAAAAAGGATCAAACTTTGGATTGTCGTAAAATGAAAAGATCAAGTCCGATCTTCAAAAACAAAACATTATACGGAAGAACTATTTAGAACTAAAACTTTTGTTCATATACTCTCAATGAAATATTTTTAGATTTGGAGCACACTGGGGCCGAATAAAAACACAATTATCGTAATATGACCTTGACCTTTTCAATGTTTTTTTTAACTTTTTAATTGTGAGGCCCTTTCAAACATAACAATACATAACTTGTGAAAATTTCATGAAGAATGAACAGAAAATAAAGTTAGGGGCGACAAAAAACATGTTTTTAAAATTTTAATTTTTCCTAAAATTTAGTGAAGTTTGACCTTTTCTAGAGGACAAACCATGCATTTCTTAAATTCGCCACCCTATATATTTTGTGCGTATATGTCTTGCAAATCATTTGCAGCAAACAGAATTCTTCTATCTGATTTCCAACAAAAATGGATAGGTTTTTCGTAGACCTACCCTCATCTGCACAGTTTTTTACGAGATTCAAACTTTCAACCTTCCGTTACTAGCTCAAAAAGTTTCAGCCACTCATACCTAGAAACTATCATATTTTAATAGGCTATCAACAAGGAACATAATTCAATTAACCGCATTTGGATCAAGCTTCAACTTTTTGAGTTATAAGCAAAAGAATGATTTCAAGAAAAGCGCCCCCTAGCGGCAAAATGAGAAAGAAAATTGATTAACATTTTACTGTTTGGTACCTAGCAAAGCAGCAAATAGTTCAATCAAGTATACTAGTCGCACAAGTCAAATTTTTTATTCTTATGTATCAGAATTTGAAGCATAAAACCTGATTTACAATTATTCCAAAAAAGGATCAAACTTTGGACTGCCGTATAATGACCAAATCAAGTCCAATCTTCAAAAACTAAACATCACTGGAAAGAGCTCTTTAAGAACTAAAACTTTTGTTCATATACTCTCAATTAAATATTTTTAGTTTTGGAGCTATTTGTGGCCGAATAAAAACACTATTATCGTAATATGACCTTAACCTTTTCATTGTTTTTTTAATTTTTTTATTGTGAGGCCCTTTCAAACATAACAATACTTATTATATACCTATACATTTTCTGGCCCTAAAACACGCAAAATACGAGACGCAAATACAACTCAACAGATTAAAAATCCGTATTATATCAGCGTCTAATACATAGTATGACGTCACACTGTGCGGACTACTTTCGGCATGGTTCCCGCTGTAAGTGGGCGCTACGTAGTAAATAGAGACGAGAACCAATACTACTGGTAGAACCAGTTTCTATTTTTATCAAAGAAATCCTCTCGTCAAATTTATTTAATAAACGATAAAAAAGGATGTTCTTGTTGTTTTTTTTTAATTATTATCAAAGAAACATTGTTTTTATTTTTTCTTTAAATTTCTTTACAAACTTATCACAAATAACAGACACGTTTTCGAGAATCACCGTTATTTCATTGTTGTCGGCTGCAGCAATTGTTTACATTTCAGGATAGGTCTAAAATGCTGACTATCTCTTTCTTCAATTAAGTGCTCACAGAAATGTTCAAAGCATCAATAATTATGCCAATGCATCTCTAGAAATGCAAGAACAAATGTCAGACATACTGTCTCTAAACCCAAATCCTTCTCATGTGGCTAAAGCTTAATCAGCCTATGAGCAAATATCAACATACTTCCAGTTCCACTTCCTGTCATCCCCGTCCAGCCCTTGAACCCGTTCCTTCAACATCTAAGTCTGTGGTGTCATCAAATATCCACAGCATGTCAGAAATAGAATGTGTCTCAAAGCACGCTGGTCAGATCTTTCAAAATGCAACGCTGATGAACTGTCCTATCACAATCATAAACAACACCTCGAAAACTGACGACACTTCTCCTACCTTGCCCAAACGCCGGAAAAGAATCTGTCCAGTTATCACGTCTGACACTGACAGTGATTGAAAAACGAAAGGTTTTCCAGCAGACATGTTTTATTCCAAATTCAGTGTTCACATGTTAGTGTTTTTCATTTTGTTAAAATCCACTTATAGCATTACAGTTAGCGTGTTGGCCGCCATTTTTCTTAAATACATGAGAAGAGGTGGGGGCGTGGCTTAAATTCCATAGTAAAATTCATCTGCCATTGATGATTTTTTTTTTTTTTTTTTAAAGAAAAAAGTAATAAAGCCATCAAAACCCTAAAAACTGACTTCTTCTGTTTTGAAAATGTAAAGGTATATAATAAAAGGAAAATTATGTTGCAGTAGCTTTCCGTGGCTTCGTATTTTGCTTCTCGCAGCGTAGGAAGAAAGATATCTCGCTCGACCTTCGGTCTCGCGAGATATCTTTCTTCCCACGCTGCTCGGAGCAAAATACAAAGTCACGGAAAGCTACTGCAACATAATATTCCCTATATATCTTGTGAAAATTTCATGAAGAATGAACAGAAAATAAAGTCAGGAGCGACAAAAACATGTTTTTGAAATTTTAATTTTTCCTAAAATTTAGTGAAGTTTGACCTTTTGTAGAGGACAAACCACGCATTTCCTAAATTCGCCACCCCATATATTTTGTGCGTATATGTCTTGCAAATCGTATGCAGCAAACAGAATTCTTCTATCTGATCTCTAACAAAAGTGGGAAGGTTTTTCGTAGACCTACCCTCATTATTTCACTTTTTTCCAAGGTTCGAACATTCAACCTCTCCTAGAACAATTTTTTTCCCGTACTCGATGATGAGATTTCCATCATATTTGATTGGGCTGTCAACAAGGAACATTATGTAAAAAAACGCATCTAAATCAGGTTTCAAATTTTTGAGTTATTAGCAAAACAGTGATTACATGCATTGCGTCCCCTAGTGGCTAAATCAGAAACAAAAGTGAAACGTTTGACCATTTAGGCACATGTTCAGATAAAGATGACTCCATGCCCAAAATTTCATAGCTGTAGCTTTTTTCATCTGGCCGCTAGGCTGGACACAAAAATGGGTGGAATTGGAAAAATAATAAAAATAAAAAAAACAACAAATCAACAGAAGAAGAACAATAGGTTTTCGCCCTGCAGAGGCGAAAACCTAATAAAAAAAACAAACAAATCAACAGAAGAAGAACAATAGGTTTTCGCCCAGCAGAGGCGAAAACCTAATGACAGTGTGTAAATGCAAGTATTTTTTTTTTGATGTCAGATATTTTCCTCAAAATTCAATAAGCACCAAGAATATCCATCATTGTATTTCATTTTTTAGCTGAAGCTGAAATGTTGTTATGAAAAGTATACATGTAAACATAAGTTAAAAAATCAAGACTTTAATTTTAATTGATGTTATTTTTAGGTTTTGAATATGATAATCATAACCAAAAATCAAATTGCACAAAACTTTTGTACATAGCAAACTTTGAGCAGTATATATTTATATATAACATTTATCTGGAGACATCAGTGGGTAATGAGTTAATCCTCTTGTTTTTTCTTCATGGCTATTGCAGGGACTTAAAGCTGTGCATTCACCATACACTGGAATCATAGATTATGCTGAGGTCACAAGGTCATATGGACAGTTCTTCCAGGAGAGGGGTGGGACTATCTACACCAACTTCCCAGTTTCCAAGCTGTCTGAGTCACCAGAAGGGGAACCAGGCAACTCTGATGGCAACAAGTATCCCATAGTTGTGACGGGGTCCAGTAAGGTATGGGACCTTCTAGAGTCCAGAGATTGCTTGTTTGTACAGCAGCATACCTCAGCAGTTGTTGTTGCTGTTTTGTTGGAATTTACTACAGCTGCAGTAATATTTCAATCACACAACGACATTCAGCTAATTACAGGTGGAGGAAGATCTCAAGTACAAAGGCATCCTGGTAATACCACCATCTGCTACTTGTTAGAATAAACATAAAGAAAATTTAGTATCAAAAACTGTCTTTTGTAAAAATCAGTGTATTGATAAAAAAAGTTAAATTTTTACGTAAATTTCAAGTTATTATATAAGAAATTATCAATCTCTGTGTTTTGTTGTGTATTTAATCACAGTTTCGTGTTCTGGTGCATATCATTATATCACAAGTGAGAATTTACTCACAGTTTTGTTCCTTCTTTCTGTATAGAGAGAAAGAATGTGAGATGGTGTCTATATGAGGTTAACCCTTTCCCTCATTTAGACTCATTTTGACGCACTCAGTAGGTACCACATAAAGCCTGATCTCCAGAAAACCACAGTTAAACCTTACCAAATTTAATTACAAAATCCTCATTTCCAGGCCACTGAGGAGCAGCGAACAGTATAAAACCTGATCAGCCTGCGAGTTAGGCTGATCTGGTTTTATGCTGTTCGCATAGGTCTTTTCATGGTGTCCTCTATGAGGGAAAGGGTTAAGGGTTGATATCAGAGACCTTCAGCATTATCACTGTCAGATATATTGTTGAAATATCTTGAGTCCCATGCCTTGTTACATAGGCCTATATAATCAGACAAAGTCTCTGTTTTTAGATGACTGTTTAATGCTTTGTTCATAAATGGATTGCATAAGACTGCATCTATAAAAGAGATAATTTGTCCCTGATAAAAAGTCTTCATTTTATAAGCTATCTGATTTTTTTTATGTTTTAATTTCTTGTGTTATTTCTGTCAAAGATGATTATAAATTGTCCTCAAGAACTGGTATCAAATCTGGTGCCAGTTCAACCAACGCCTTACCAAGAGCTACTTAGGAGTATATTTCATCATTCTTGTTTCCTTAGTAAAATACTTAAAGGTTTTATTTCTTAGCAAATATTGTTTGTAAGTTAGTCATTTACTTGAATATTTCCTAAAACAAGAATGTTGAAATATTTTTCTACCTTATTTAAAATCTTATGTACATGTATCACTCAGTGCTTAGTACTTTTGTGGAATTCAATCATGATTATATTATAAATAATTAACATTGTAACGATGATATAGCATGATTTTCTATAATAACATGACACAGTAGCCTGGTTCGAGACATCAGATATAACAGAATGTTTTTCCCTCTAGTGGAGAGTTAATTCTGGTTACCATGTGTTTGATAGAATGAGCCGCTGCGGTGTCGTTATGTGGTGACATGTGGAGGTCTCCAGTCGGACAGGATCGCCGAAATGTCTGGGTGTAACAGGGAGCCGCGTGTTGTACCATTCAGGGGAGACTACCTTCTTCTAAAACCAGAGAAGAACGACATGGTTAATGGTAACATTTACCCTGTGAGTTGTTCATCTGTTATTGTTTCTGTGATAAGTCAGCAAAGTGAAATAGAGTTATATAGCAACCACACACATTGTCCTGACACACCCAATATTACTATGTCATGTCCCACTTATAAAAATTTAATATCATCTCACACGGTTGAGTCAAGTCTCTACTTTAAACAACCTTTGGTCCTTTGGTATGTGCTGTAGTCATCGCTTAGGGCATGCATTAATTTTGTCAGCATTATGCTTTATAAAGATTTTTCTGTAATTTATATAATACATAATGGTATAGCCAGAAGGATTAGGTGACTTTGATATCAAATGTCTTTGTTATGTCAAACCAATATACATATGGATCTACCTTATTGAGGACTGAAAATGCTTTGTGGGATAAACTATTCAGTTAGATTTAAGCATAATTTAGTTATGATTTAGTTCTACAATGACATACAAAGAAAATGCAACCAAATTCTATAGCATCGTTTTATACATCCTTTGACTTCATGCATGCTACATACACTATAACAATGAGTAGTTTCTTTTTCATCCTTTGGGATGTGCAGTCAATTTTTATTCCAAAGTATTTCTTGGTCACAGAGCACTAAGAGGAACACCAGTCTTATTATTTGAAAGTGTCCATGGTTACATTTTTGTCTCAAATAGTAAAGATGTTTTGTTCTGTAACACAATAACATGTCAATACAATATCAACACCCCTATGTTCTGGACTTCCCCATATTAAGCTTGATATGTTATCCCAGGTCCCCAACCCGGCCCTGCCATTTCTGGGTGTACACTTCACGCCCCGGATGGACGGCAGTGTGTGGCTAGGGCCCACTGCAGTGCTGGCCTTCAAGAGGGAGGGCTACAACCTACTGGACATCAGTCTCCGTGACACGGTTGACGAACTGCGCTGCAGGTACCCACACCCAGCCCATACTGATTTGCATGTTGTCTTCACGTGGTGTCACACAGACATACCACTGATGAGATGTCTCAGTTTATTCTGCTTTCTGTATGACCTCCACACCAGTGAGGAGTGATAAGTTGGGAGTTCCTGGCTGGGTCTTGGGCCCTTAATCATCTCTTTGGTCAATTCTAGATTTGGACTTAGCATTCTTAAATCAGAAATACCTTACTCAATTTCTTCTTTACACATGTAAAATATGAATTTATGTAAAACCAATATGATCGTGTAATTATACCAGGGGTTTCCGAAAAGTATTCGGAAAAGTGCCATAACTTATTTATTAATATGGTTATCAGGATAAAACTTTCAAAAGATATACTTTGATATATTTTGAACTTAATATGAAATGGAAAAGGAAACAAATTGCACTCATGCAAATTTAGCAGTCACTATAGCAACGTCAGGTAATGTTGAGCGGGGCAAATTTTGCAAATCTTCACATGTTTACTTGTCTTTAAAGATCACATAAAGACATATTCCCAACGTCAAAACTTGCCCAAAATATATGGACCGCTTCCAAGACCTCTTCTCAAGGCCTACGTAATGTCATGGACTGAAATCTGACATCATTTCCGTTAATATCGGAAGAAGAGATCATCAGAGAAGCTCCCCATGATCATGGGTACTAATGGCAAAGGTTAAATGAAGAAAATCAACATATATGGGTGGTTCATTGCTTTCAAGAAGACCCTGCGCACACTGTTGCCGACCGCCCAAGATCTGGACGTCCGTGCACGACGTCAGGAAAAGAGGACACAAGTTCAAAATTTATTAAAGTATCACTTTGCGAGGTTTCTTTCTAATAATCATATCAATGAAAAAGTTATGGCAGTTTTCAGGATACTTTTCGAACACCCTTTGTACCTATTAGATGTTATGAAATATACTTATATCATTGGGATAGTTATAAATGTAGACTTTATAAATTATCATATTAACATTTAGATAGACAAGGGGTGAGTTGCTCACACAAAGTGTTCCAAAAAGTTTCATTGTCTGGTTCTTGGCTGGGGTACCTTCTCTTTACACTCTGGTTGTTATCTGTAATCTAGAGGAAGGCTGAGGACTACCAAACACATTGAAACTAGGAGCAACTTGAGATCACCTTAAATGCAGTGTACTTTATACTAACAAATCAATTTTTGACAAATTTTCGTATGATGACTGCTGCTGCTGATGATGATGATTATCATCACCATTGTTGTCTTAGTTCATATTTGACTTCATTCTTTTATACAGAGGTCTGCGCAAATTAGCCATGAAGCACTTGTCATTTGGACTCAGTGAGATGTGGCGAGCATTTTTCATCTCAGCCCAGGTGAAGCAGTTACAGAGGTTTATACCCACATTGAAGAGAGAGGATGTCGTCAGGTAATTGTGCTGAAGAATGATGCAGGAGGGATTGATTGATTATAAAGGTAGTGGTGATGATGATGATGATGATGATTAATGCTTGCTGTTTTTTGCTTTTCTAGTTCACTTTATACTTACACCATGGGATTACAAAATTTATTCTATTTATTGACTTGTTTTCTTCATGGTTACGAGTTTCCACTGAGTAGGTCAATTTTATTTTGTTACCTACCCAAGAAGAAATACTTCTCATGATGATTTATTTTAGATTAAGGTATATTTTAAGGACATTGATGAAAACATATTTTTAAACCCAGGTTTAGTGTATTTGAAGATCTGCTGTACATACTGATCCATTGTACACATAAACCATGCTGTGTATGTTTGCAGGGGACCAGCTGGTGTTAGAGCCCAGGCCCTGAGTCCTGAAGGTTCTCTTGTTGATGATTTTGTTTTCGACACCGGAGATGGAGACCTTGGCAGCCGGATACTCCACATCCGCAACTCTCCCTCCCCTGCCGCCACGTCTTCGCTGGCTATCGCCAAGATGGTCGTCGATAAAGTGGACCAGACTTTCCAGTTGTAACACCACCTGTCACCTAGTTTAAACTTCCATAGTGTTTTATCTAGTGAAATATATAACAAATCTACTGTTATACCATTGTATAGTGACATGTCATGGAATGCATAGCATATCTGAATCGTGTAAAAGCTCCTCATTTACTCCTGATTTTGATTCCAGGAGGAGGAAAAGGACCCCAAATCTAAGATATGCATGTATATGAGAGTATTCCAGCTTTACAGAAAGTTCTTGAAAAAATCCAGAGGAGTGTTTAGAATCCTAGTGAGACCTCTGAAAGCTTTTTACCAGTATCACATAGCAAAAAGGTTTGAAACATTTTGGAAATTTTCAACTATGCAATG
This sequence comes from Solen grandis, assembly GCA_021229015.1. Taxonomy (NCBI): domain Eukaryota; kingdom Metazoa; phylum Mollusca; class Bivalvia; order Adapedonta; family Solenidae; genus Solen; species Solen grandis. The sequence goes on from CM037784.1 coordinate 14,827,524, forward strand.
CAACCATTATTGAAATCAGTTTTGTGGATGGTTTCACATTACAGGTCCATACTAAATGAGAAATGAATTCCCTTACTCTATGAATGATTATATTATGCAAATTATTTGGAATATAGATTTTATTTTGACTAAAGCATGAATGTCTTAAACTCATATCACTTTACACAAATACTTGTATCCATACATGCAGTGCACATAAATAGCAAAACATTACTTTTATTATTATTATTAATTGTGAAAATAGTTTACAAAGGACCAAATTAATACTATTGTTAATTAAATTTTGCATATTTTTGATAATTAAGCCTTAATGTAAAATTTGTTAATTTTATTGACATTGATTTTTACTTTAAGTTTAATAATGTTAAACATTTCTCCATACAAGGGCTCTAGATGTTTTACATATTTCACTCTATGTAGGCTAGCAGGAAAAGGTGTAAATTAGGCTATTTTTTAATTGGAAAAGAAGACGGGCGGCATGAGGTGTGGTTATCTGGCATTGATTGTAAGTGTTACTGATTGTATAAAATTGATTGACTGTGATTTTTACATAATGATGATGGTGCAATAGGTGTACATGTTAATCGAAAAATAGAGATTTTGATTGTATATGTTGCTATATATATCTTTATTTTTTTGTAAAAATACAGAAAAAAAATTAACTGCCCTGTAGCTTTTCTTTTTGATATAAGTTTATATTTTAGTCATATATTTGATAATTGTGATATTGTTTGGTGTAATGGATTGTCATGATCAGACTTGTTAAATACTTGTTATATTGTAATTGATATGCTAGAAGTCCAGTGTCTTACAGCATATTGGATAGCACAAGTAGTGTAAAATTGTTAACCAAGTAATTCTAGTTCAAATTCCATCAACCATACCTTGCAGTATTATAGTAATACCTAAATATTTATGGATGAATTTCACCATTCTTGTTTCTCAAATAAAATATACACAAATATTTCATTTCTTAAAAAATATTGTTTGTTAATAAGGCAATAATGTTTGTCTGTTTAATCATGTACTTGAATATTTGATAAAACAAGAACGGTGAAATGAGTTTATACCCAATCATTAAGAATTTAAGTACATCTTCGCGCTAAGTACCAGTGTTGTTTGTTATCTTTGAACCAAGTATTTATAAATAGATATTATATGTTCGTCTGATTATGCACATAGCTAAAACATTGCTATACCAGGTTTGTGTGTCATGTACCTTACCTAGTCAAATCTAAGGTTTGAACTTTGCTATGTCGTTTTATTGTTTTAGTCATCCTATTTATTTGTCATCAAGGTGCTGTACATTTTTATATCTTCTTGAATAGCTTCAAGATTAAAAAAAAAATGATGCTGAAAATTGGAGAAATAGGATAGCTTCCTCATTGTATAATCTTGTTATACACTCAGCATGATTAAACAGAATAATGTCTGTGTGGCTTGAAACAGTGTATCATACGGTAGGATCAGTTACTGGTCTAACAAAAGTATATTTTTCATTGTACAAGGCTTCAGCAACATGTTGCATTTGCTGTAAGGTGTATAGCTTCAAGTTGCAAATGCTTCTTTAGAAATGCCTGATACAAATGTGTTATTTGATGCAGCATCAAGTTCAGAACATATCATACTAGCTGCTTCAGATAATTGTCTGCCTTTATATGAATATTACCAGGATTGCATTCAGAGCCAGGAGAAGTTTTGAGAACTTGTGTACATCCAAACAAGCTGTCATATATATAGAATCCCTATCACCTCATAAATATTCATGTTCAAGACTTATGAATATTAATTCACAGAACTTTATATGGTCTTGCCATGTTAATGATTTAGATGAGAATTTATATCTTACATAAAGATATTAGATCCCTTTATTGTTTCTTGTTACATGTATGTTAAAAGGAAATCCAATATTTATGGTTGTTATGGAGCTTGCATTTTAAACAGAGGGTTTTAAATATGGAAGGGGGAGATAATTTCTGGTGTTAATTTTTCTACATACAAATACATGTATAATTATATACATGTATATACATTTGTATTAGATTTTGTAACTGGCTTAAATTCGACCAATGATACTTTGTGCTATTGAATTATTAAATCAGCACTTAGGGGAAAATTTCACCATTCTTGTTTTTCTGATATAAATATCCATATATTTAATTTCTTAACAAATTTTGTGAGTTATTAGGGTAACAGTTGATGTCAACTTTTTCATGTATTTGATTATTCCCTAATACTTGAATGTTGGAGTGTGTTTCTACCTAACTGAAGCACTATTAGCACTAAGTGTCATTGTTGGAATTTGAGCCTGGTCTCAGTTTCCAGGGTAACTTAACTTTTTTTAATCTTTACATTTGGTACTTTGGGTTAATGTTTGGAAATAATTAAATGTTTTTAAATATCTGTGCTCCAGTATATAAGTATATAAAAATTCAAACAAGGGCTTATTGTTAATCAAAAGTGCCGTTATATAGTCATTATTCTTGAAATAAATTAATTTAATTATATTTATTGTTTTTTTTTCTTTATAAACCATGAGCATAATTGATACAAATCCTGACTATTGGGTGCAGCATCGTGAAGGTACATGTAAGTATAAAATTCAATGCAACATTGCCTTGTTTGTGTTCTGAATCTCCATATTGCAAGGGCTAGGAATTTGATTTGGTTAGATCCGAATAAAATAATTTGTGTTCATGCATCTTGTGTTGTTGGCATGGTGTGATTTTTTAAGTTGTCTTGCCTCTCTCATTCACAGGCAGTATCAGACAAAATCATGTGATTTTTGTATAAACCACATCAACCATTGACTACCTATTACTCCAGTGTAGCTTTTGTAAGTCAATTTGAATCTGTAAATACTTGAAAGGTCTCGGACAGGTGTGGTTAATAGTGGTATTAAAATTTATAGAGTTTGATGCAAATGTCTGGTATTTTTTAAACCTATCTATTGCAGAAAAAATAATGTTTTGCGAAATATATGAGGTTGATCATTATATTCGAGAACTTTTACTATAAAACTATCAATTTCAACCACAGGTCAATAGAATATGATTCCTTTTCAAAGCAGACACTGTGTGACCTAATACATTTTTTTTCATCTTTCCAACCAAGAATCAATGTCTTTACGTAATCCGTCAACCAATCTCATTAAATCAGATTAAGTATACTAACTGGATCTGACCACATCGTATAGAGAGCCGTCTCAGATTGACCTTTGTATTAGCCAATCAAATCGGCGGCTACAGAATCGTTCGGTATAACCAGGAGAAGTAAAATTCAAATGTCATAGTATGTTCCCATAAATTAAGTAGAAATCACAATAGCTCAGTGAATAAAGGCGTTTATCTGTTTTCATACAGTGCAAACACGGAGGCACGGGTTCGAGTCCCATTTTATTCATAATATTTTTTCTTGTATTTTTCTTGTATTTTTTTTTTATTTTGCTTTGGCATTTTTTTCATCATTTAATTATTAATTCATGAGCATTTCAATACATTCAGATTTTCATTCAAAAGCACTAATTGTGTCTGAGTAGACAGAATATTCGCTTGCTGTTTCCGTCGCCTTCGTAATATTTTTGACGATTTGTACACTTTGGAATCTAGTTCACTCATCTTTTCTGAGATGTTTAAATATTGTACATGTACTAACGAAAATATAGAACTAAGAAAATTCGGTAGTGAATACTCATGTATATGATTTGAACACATAACTCGACTTTCTATGCTGGTCTCGAACTTGGAACCTTTCGATTATAAGACGGCTGTCATCCCACTGTGCCACTTTGGTTTTTATATTAACACTACAGTACAACAGAGTTTTGTCACGGTTTATGATTTCAATACATGTTAGCCCCATTCAAAGCAATAACATAATGTTATCATTAGAAATACCGTGCCCGAGTTATATTCTTTGAGTGACAGAAGTTTTGTATGTGGATTTTCTTTCGGTAGATCATTTGATAACAAGGTCAGTGAGAACAGGGTCTCTGTATATAGTATTAAAGAGACCCTGGTGAGAAGAACTGAGATTATAAGGTTTGAAACGCGCTATTTGATTGGTTTAAATCAAGCTCTTGTTTATGCATATAAATAACTTAAGTCAATCTGACGTGATCCCTAATACGATGTCAGATCCTAGTCGCAGATAGTAGAGGAGTGGAAATTAGGATATGATTTTAATGAGATTGGGTGACAATACTCTTAACGTCGCTATAATAGCATTACCAAGCTCTTCTCAAGATTCAAATCCATTATTGACCCCCGTAACTTATTTAAGATTTGGAAAAAGAAAGAAATCACAGATGAATCTGGAGTATACAGTGGGTGTTGTAGATGTTTGATGTTTATTAGTGTCATTTTGGCCCTTGCAACATGCCCGAGATGTACAGGGGTATGATCATGGTGCAAAATGAAATCCAACCTTGCAAATTCTGGGCGCTTGTCTTGAATAGCCCGACAGAGTTTGGTTTGGAATATGGTTGGGTAATATTCGCTACTGATGGTAGTTTTCCCTGGTACCATGTGATTAAGAACTATACCTGGAGTGTTGTAGAAAATAATTGACATGACTTTACCAGCTGGCTTAAATAATCATGCTTTTACAGGAGATGGAAACGTATTGCGCTTCCAAACCAAACTCTGTTGCTTACTTTCCTGCTAAAAGAAGTGGAACTAGGTTTCATCGCATGTAATTATCTTATTAAGAATCATTTCACCTTCCTCAGAAAAATGATTTAAAAATGTCACAAATTTACTTGCATTTGTTTTTGCTCTGGTGTTAAAAGTCACCCACCTGAACAAATCTGTCACATAGCCAGTCTGTTAGTAACTGCCATTGTCATGGTGTAAATACCCCCGTATGCTGCTTTGTCACAGGGATTTTGAAATGACGCGAATGAGGAATACAGTTCTTGGGTGCTGCACTTCCAATCAATGAGATCTATCCACACATGAAGTTTCATCTTGAAACCTTTTATCCTTTTTGAGTTACAGTCAGGACAAAATTTAGAAAGGGCAATATTTCCAAAATTATGTACATTACAGTTCCAGGTCTTGGTCACTGCATTTTCCCTAAATGAAATCTATCAACATAGGAAGTTTCATCTCAATACCTTTTTATACTTTTTGAGTTACAGTCTGGACAAAATTAAAGTATGAATATTTACAAAGGGCAATAACCCCAAAATTACGTGATGAAAAGTTACAGTTCTTGGTCTCTGCACTACCCCACATATAAAGTTTCATCTTGATACCTTTTATACTTTTTGAGTTACAGCCCGGACAAAAGTATGAAAGTTTACAAAGGGCAATAATTCCAAAATAACATGACAGAAAGTTATGGTTATAGGTCACTGGACTCCCCCACATATGAAGTTTCATCTTGATACCTTCTATACATTTTGAATTACAGCCTGTACAAAAAAAAAAAAACCCCGACAGACAGAAGCTGAATCTAGTACACCCCCCTTACAATTTCGTTGTGCAGAGGGGTATAAAAACATCTTGTGCTGTGCTATAACTTACACCTCCTCAGCAACTTGCCTTACAGTTATTCTCCTTTCTTGTTTAATGATTTTGAGAAGGCAGACTCACCATAAACTTTCTGTAAATCTGCTCTGGTCTCAGTCATAAATTACCTGGATTTGCATAGAATTTGGTAACAGCACTCTGACCTACATTTATATTGTTCTTCATCAGCTTTGACAAATTTATGCATGGGCTAATTAAGCAAAACAAGAACTATCATTGAAGATGATGAATACCCCCAGATACTGCTTTGTCACAGTTACTGTTAACATGTCAGTCTTGATGAAGTTGAAGGACAAAAATAAAAACACACCAAAACCAGGAAAACTTCTGATACACTTATACACATATCGCTGAAAAATTATACAATAAGTACATGAATAAGAAAATTAAGCCAAGATTATGTGCAGCTAGTGTTGGTTCTTATAAATGCTGTGAAGTTATATCAAAATCTGATCAGTTGTAGTTAAAAAACAGAACAGATAAAATATATTCAAGAAATATGGCAGAGGGGCGTAACTCAAAGGAATTTGAAGAAAGCATGACACGCCTATGAGCATGTAGGCATTTATAATTGTTGTGAAGTTAAATGATTAGTTGCTAAGAAAAGGTGTATACATAATATCTTCAATAAATATAACAAAGGGCTGAAACTCATATAAAATCAAACTGGTCATGATGTGCCAGTGATATGTGCAACTAGACTTCATACTTAAAATCAGACCAATGGTAGCCAAGAAATAGTGTGGACAAAATATATTCACAAATGGCCATAACTAATTTAAAATCCAGGTGATGAAGATATGTCAACGATATACACATCTTGGCTTAGTACTTACTAATGCTGTGAAGTTAAATCAAAATTAAATAATAACAAGGGTCAGGACTGCCACAAAATACGCCCATCACAGTATGGGGACTCTCAGAAATAGCTCAGAGAAACAAGCTATTGTCTCCTAAATCCCATTAGTTAATGAATGTTACTTATTAAAACAATCATGTTGAAACATTTCCATTAATTTGAAGGAAAATGTCTCTTTTGACTTATTCAAGTGTTCAAGTTCAAATTACATGATTTTGCTAGGTATTGAACTTAGCCAATATTTTACAACTATTCACGTTTCTTGCAATTTTGGTCAAGATCAGAAAAGAATGCCTAAAACTGGATGGTGTTGTCAGATCTGTAAAAAAATTTCAAAGAGTTGGTCTATGAATAGCTAATCTTTTCTTAAAGTAGTTACATGCTTAATTTTGGTTCATAAACAAGAACAGTTTAGGGGACAAATAATGAAGACAAAAGACCAGAGAGCTGTAATAGGAGTGATTGGATTCTGCAATGCTGCTGAAAAGATAAAAAATCTTGATTTTTCAAGAAGTATTTTTGAAAAATCATCTTTGAAATGCTATTCTACTGATATGGATTGTTCCTGTGAAGAAAATGGAAGGTGCTTTTATTTTTACAGGCTTAAATGGCTTCTAAGTCATTCACAGGATAACGCTGGATATCGAACTCATCCGCGATATTATGGCCATGCACATGTGTGAAAAGTTTGAAAAGGATTGGACTAACGGTATTGAAGTTAGAGCCCGGACAATCACAATTTCAAGTATTTTGTGTACGTCAAGGGCCATAACTTCTAAGTCATTCACGCGATAATGCTAGATATCGAACTCATCCGAGATATTATGGCCATGCACATGTGTGGAAAGTTTGAAAAGGATTGGGCAAACGGTATTGAAGTTAGAGCCCGGACAACAAATGTTCCACGCCCGCCCGCCCACCCGCCGTGAGTTCACATAATATGCCCCATCTTAAGATGGGCGTATAAAAAGGTTGCAAAGAAATAACATTGACAAAATACATTATAAAAAATAACAAAAGGGTCCCAACTCATTTAAAATCAAGTGAATTATGATGTATATGCACAACTTGGTTTGGTACTTATTAATGCTTTGAAAATCTGACCAAAGGTACCCGAGAAATGATGCAGACAAAATATATTTGAGAAATAAAATAAAGGGCAAAAACTTATTTAAAATCAACCAAATCATGATGTGCCAACAATATGCACAATAAAGGTAGCTAAGAAAAAATGGTGGACAAATCTCATCTCTAGAAAGACTGACCGGAAG